>JAMZEH010000018.1:5395000-5995000 GCA_024699665.1 Ostrea denselamellosa
ATATGACGTACAGTTACAATGTTTTTGATATCTTGTACAATATATATGACATACAGTTACAATGTTTTTGATATTTTGTACAATATATTTGATACATAGTTACAATGTTTTTGATATCTTGTACAATATATTTGATACATAGTTACAATGTTTTTGATATCTTGTACAATATATTTGATATACAGTTACAATGTTTTTGATATCTCATACAATATATTTGATATACAGTTACATTGTTTTTGATATCTTGTACAATATATATGACGTACAGTTACAATGTTTTTGATATCTTGTACAATATATTTGATGTACAGTTACAATGTTTTTGATATCTTGTACAATATATTTGATATACAGTTACAATGTTTTTGATATCTTGTACAATATATTTGATATACAGTTACAATGTTTTTGATATCTTGTACAATATATATGACGTACAGTTACAATGTTTTTGATATCTTGTACAATATATTTGATATACAGTTACAATGTTTTTGATATTTTGTACAATATATATGACGTACAGTTACAATGTTTTTGATATCTTGTACAATATATATGACGTACAGTTACAATGTTTTTGATATCTTGTACAATATATATGACGTACAGTTACAATGTTTTTGATATCTTGTACAATATATTTGATATACAGTTACAATGTTTTTGATATTTTGTACAATATATATGATGTACAGTTACAATGTTTTTGATATCTTGTACAATATATATGACATACAGTTACAATGTTTTTGATATCTTGTACAATATATATGACGTACAGTTACAATGTTTTTGATATCTTGTACAATATATATGACGTACAGTTACAATGTTTCAAGGCAGGTAAACATGACCACAAGTTGTAGATTTAGTGAATTATGAAGTATTTTCAAAAATGTTATTTCAGTAGCAATGTTTTAAAAAAAAGATATTTCCAATTGAACAGCTTTCTAGTGATGTATAATAAAACATGCTTATCATGAAGACATTTATAATGAATTAATGTTGATTGAGAAATGATATTTATTTCCCTACATGTATGAGAGAAAAATAATGAAAATTTTAGTGGATATAGAGAAGTTTGGTTATAATGAACCGTGTTTTGCTGGCCCTGGAGGTTTGCTATAACTGTGTTTTGCTGGCCCTGGAGATTTGCTATAACTGTGTTTTACTGGCCCTGGAGATTTGCTATAACTGTGTTTTACTGTATCATGAGGTTTAGTTATAATGAATTGTGTTTTGCTGGCCCTGGAGGTTTGCTATAACTGTGTTTTACTGTATAATGAGGTTTAGTTATAATGAACTGTGTTTTGTTGTATCATGAGGTTTAGTTATAATGAACTGTGTTTTGCTGGCCCTGGAGATTTGCTATAACTGTGTTTTACTGTATCATGAGGTTTAGTTATAATGAACTGTGTTTTGCTGGCCCTGGAGGTTTGCTATAACTGTGTTTTGCTGGCCCTGGAGATTTGCTATAACTGTGTTTTACTGTATCATGAGGTTTAGTTATAATGAACTGTGTTTTGCTGGCCCTGGAGATTTGCTATAACTGTGTTTTGCTGGCCCTGGAGGTTTGCTATAACTGTGTTTTGCTGGCCCTGGAGATTTGCTATAACTGTGTTTTACTGTATAATGAGGTTGTTATAATGAACCGTGTTTTGCTGGCCCTGGAGATTTGCTATAACTGTGTTTTACTGTATATTGTTACAGCGATGTATAAATCATGATATAAACCAGGATTTTATTGCATTCAAATCACGTCATTACATGTACAATATATATATATATATATATATATATATATATATATATATATATATATATATCATACGAAATGCCTTAACCATGGAACGATGGTTATTTCTTAATGCATATTAATTTGATTTAAATTGTGCATTCGGATAAATTCCAAATTGACAGAACTATTTCAATTTCAGAAAGGTGATGTAGTGTACTTCCTTACAATAGAAGCATCTATTTATATCTTTTCTATTCTATATGGGATCATTGCAGGTTTCAAGTTTATAAATTTTGTGTATTTCATGTCATTAATAAACCTGTATTGTTCTTTTCAGCTTTTCTGATCATTGGTTGTCCATTGTTCATCCTGCTGTCTGTCCATCCATCTGCCTCTAAACTTTTCACATTTTCAACTTCTTCTCCAGAACCAATAAGCCAATTTCAATCAGAAATGGCAAAAACTATCCTTTGGTGAAGGAGATTAAAGTTTGTTCAAATGCCATGCTCCCTCCAAAGGGGAGATAATAACGAAGATGCAAGAATAGGCTGTGATCATTTAAAAATCTTCTTCACAAGAACCACTGGATTAGAAAAGTTCAAATCTACTTGACAGCTTTCTGACTTAGTGCTAATTCAATTTTGTTAAATTCATGGCTCCCAGGGGAAGGATGGGGTCACAGTAGGGAATCAAAGTTTTACATGAGAATATATATAAGGAAAATCTTTAAAGAACCACTGAGCAGGAAAGTTCAAATTTACCTGACAGCTGTCTGATATAGTGCAGATTCAATCATGATTAAAATCATGACCCCCTGGGGTAAAGTGGGGCCACAATAGGGAATCAAAGGGATTATCTTTAAAAATATTCTTCTCATAAACTACTGGGATAGGAAAGTTCACATTTACATGAAAGCTTCCTGACATAGTGCAGATTCAGGTTTGTCAAATCATGGATTCCAAGGGGGTAGGTTGGGGCCACAATAGGGGATCAAATTTTTATATGTGTATATATAGGAAAAACAGTTTCTCTAAAATCAATGGGCTAAAAAAGTAGAAATTTACGTGAAAGCTTTCTAACATAGAACTAGATTCAAGTTTGTGCACATCATAGCCCCCCTTATGGTAGGGTTGGGCCACAATTTCATATTTCTTGAACAATTTAACTAGGGCTTTTATATTCTGTATATACATTCTTTATGGAAAGACCTTTCATATGGTGCAATGGTGTGTGTGATGACCTGAAAGTTTGACCTATTTTTGATAAAATCTGATCTATTCAACATGTCCTAAACTATTTAAGGTAGATCTTTCATATCTTGTATATATATTTGTTATGATAAGACCTTTCATTTCATATCGTGACTTTTGGCTTTGTGACCTTGAACATGGAGTTTGACCTACTTTTAATGAAACGTAACCTATTAATATATATCTGGAGCTATCATAGATTGGACTTTCATATTTTGTATAGATTGTTTATGGCAAGACCTTGTACATGATGGTGTTTGATCTTTTGACCTTGGAGTTTGACCTTCTTTTTAAAACACCCCTGACCTATTCAATATCTCCTGAACTATTTAAGGTAGAACTTTCATATTTTGTATATAGATTTTTTATGGTAACACCTAATGTTATACGTTGGTGTTTGACCTTGTGACCTTCATCTGGAAGTTTGACATAGACTTTTAATAAAAATCTTACCTATTCAAATAGAGCTTTCAAATTTGGTATATAAATTTCTTATGGCAAGGTCTTTCTTATCATACCATGATCTATGACCTTGTTCTCATTTCCAGAACAGCAAGATCATGTTAGTCATATTGGTGTTGAGGCATCTTTGTTATGTGAATCCATTTTCAGTTATGTCATTATCCTTTGGGACTACGTTGGAGCCACAATGTAGGGTCAAAATTTTTCCATGGGAATAAAAATTGATAAAAAAAAAATCTTAAAAATGAACAATGGCAGGGCTAAGGTGACTCAGGTGAGTGATGTGGCCCATGGGCCTCTTGTTATAATTTAATTTTAGTATATATAACCTATTAACTTATTATTATTAAATTACATTTCAATTTCTTCTTAAAATACATTTATACAATATACCTTTTTCTACTATCACTGACATACTACTACTATTCTGCTTCACTGGCATCTCATCCTCATGGCATACACTGTCAACTTCTGACCATGCTGCACCAGAGTGATTTATTGAGCACTTGTCCTGACCTATTTTGGACCTCGGTCCCTGAAGATGAACCAATCGACACACATCTGGGCTTCACAACACTTAGCTCCCAACTAGGCACTGTGACCTCCACACAATTTTGGACAAGGTCATCCTGAATTGTAGCCTCTGAAACACCAACCTTGTGCTTATCCCTTTTCTTCACAGATGGCAAACCATCTGGAAGTCCTGCACCACTAGGTCTACTGGAGGTAGACCCTCTAAGGGTTTACAGAACACTTGCCCCGACCCACATAATATTCTTCTGCACATGTCATAATTCTATGAACATTCTGTTTAGTAAGTGCCCTTGGGTCATCCCCACCCCCCTCATTTTATAATTGTTCAAATGTCTTGAAAATAGATGAGATCCCATGCATCCCTAAACCAAATACATTCCTGCTGCTTATGTCAAGATGCGATAAGTATTCTGCTATTCAATTTCCCCCGGAATCATATCATTTCCCTCTTCATTTTTTAATGGTTCAAAAATATCTTGTAAAATTTTGTCAATCATTTACTACAGTATTTACTGAGTAGAGTTACAAACGCATACATCTTATATTTGCAGACAAAAGAAACAATGAGGAAGAAAGTTAGGTACGTCTTAGCTATCATCATTGTGTATTGAACTAAGAATATGATAAATGAGTCTCATTTGATTTTCAATGACTGACTTAATCAATAGTGTTTCTTGAATTTTCAAAGAATTGGTGTTGTCTTGTACAAATAAGCAACCTATTACAAACAATGAGATGATAATATTGTACCTGAATAGCAAAAATGGATCATCCTATTATCATGGAAGCTCTGTTAGAAATTTAATTCTTAAAGCTTTAAATGTAATTTAAATATTTCTGTGGCAAATTGAAGGGCACTTACCAACCTGAATAAAATTGAATGTGCATTCATCCTTACAACGTACATAAATGTACTTTATTTTTTTGTTCTTGTGTAAATATTTTTTTTTTAAATTGTGATGCTTTACTGGTGTGGACATCTTAACTCCTTAGAAGACCCAATGTGGCAAATTCTCAGAAAATTGAAATTCTATCCACTCCACTAACATTTAGCAACAGTCCATCAATCGGTCAATATCTGAATGGACTCTTCTTTACTGGAAATTTACATAGACTGATAATTTGCACTAAATGTGCATTAAAAAGAATAAGTGGATTTCAGCAAAATATGACAACAACATTACTGAAATAAAATCAAAGTATAAAAGTTATTCATGAACTCACATGATAAAATAAGTAAAAATCTCTACATGCATGTATCAAATAGTTATAAAAAACAATTTTCATCCCCTCTTCTGTAAACAAGTATACATGTATTTGAAAACTAATGATTTTTTCATTTTTATTTTTTATGCTTTTATTTTTCAGGTATTAAATTGGGGGGGGGGGGGGGGGGGGGGGGATGAATACTTCTCTACTAACCCAAATTTTCCTTGAGCTACCTCATGGTTTTCAATTTACGCCAACCCTGAGTCTCAGTATTGGAGGAGATTCAAGATGTGAAAGAAGAAAACAAACGAAAGTGAGGAAATGAAATCCATACTGACATTTTTTTTAAGTCCATGGGCATCTTATGGAAAGCTTGATGGGATTACAAACTATGGGCAGAAAGAAAAAAGACTCTGGTTGATTAATGTATGGACAAGCAAATGAATGGTGACCATGAATGGTGTGTCACCATATGCAACTATGACTACCACGACAACAGCGGATAATTGCAGAAACAAACTTTTTACTTTTAGAGAACTTGACATAGATTTTGTCATGGTTTTCATGACAGAATTTTTTCCATAAGACAAAATTATAAGGGAAAAGAAAGTAATGAATGTGTCTCAAGAACACATCCTTAACTGATTGAAATTTATCAACCTGTTTATAAATATATGCAGTTGTAATTAAAAGATGGAAATTGTGGTTGTTCTTTTAGAGTTCTGAGGGATATAAATTATCTTTTTCGCAGTTGTGTCATATACTGCACATGAATAAAAGATCAAGAAGTGAAACAGATACTGATTCCGTTACAGGAAATTCATTATTCTATGTTTTTTATACACCTGCATAAAATATTGGCATATTATGCTATACTACTGTCATCTGTCTGTCCCCTCGTCTTTGCAACTCCTCCTAAACCCTTGGGGGTATTTTAATGAAACTTGGTACAATGAAAGATCACAATGTGTAGATATGCATATTATATGGGGAATGCTGTCCAATTTTTTAAAGGAGTTATGGTCCTTGTACTTAGTTTTTTCTAGGAAGAATACTTTGTCTTCACAACTTCTCATAAACCCTTGGGGGATTTTAATGAAAACCTTAGGGAGATTTTAATGAAACTTGGTAAAAAGAAAGGTCGCAGTGTGTAGATGTGTATATTACAAGGGGAATACTGTCCTAAAATTTTTGAGGGAGTTTAGGCCGTTGGATTTATATTTGTTGGGACAATAATGTATGCAGGCATGTTTTGTACCAGTTTAGCAGTGCTCTATTTCAATACTTCCTGTCTGAACAGAAAATGAGATGCATGTTATCTTGTACATGGAAATATAGGAAATCAAAGTTTTCAGGGGGGTGGGGGGATGAATGTTTCACAATATGTCAAGGATAAGGCCAAACTGACTAAAGCATTAACACATTGAAACATTAAGGACTGGCTTTACATGTACTCTGTCTCAGAATGAAAATAATGATTGCCTAATGTTTGTGTCATTGTATCATGTACTTCATTTCATGTTATTGATAAATATTTTAACTCTTTCATCAACATATTTCTTGACAAAGACATGACTATAGGAGTTACCATGACAACATATAAAACCTCAGGGCTTCAGAGTATGTCATCTGTATACTTGTTAACGAAATATTTTGGACAAGATGAAGAACTGCAGTGATTTAGACTGGCCATTGTCTATATCAAAGACAATGAGGCCATTTTAAAAATGCATTCATTAAGAGCATATTCAACAGAGTATCATGTACATGCAAATTATCAACAGGGCACACTGTGCGGGTGATGGCAAGGTTGTATGGCATATTGTATTCACTAATTTAAAGTCGAAACACACAATTAGAATGAACTCTTTCTATAAGAAATAACTGGAATCATTTCAAGTCATGGGGGCTCGTTTTTGAGGATTGTCAATATTTTACACTTTCACTGGAATGCAATTTCATTGATATGATTTCTGTACATTAAAGCTGTACATAAATTGTGTATCTCATTGTGGTTTGAAATTCATGGGATGGTGGTACCCACGACAATCGAGCCTCCATACAATCTAATGATTTCACAGAAATTAATTACTTGTATAAGAAAGAGATTTTCTATTCCTGTAGTCAGCAAATAATAGAAAAACTGAAGATAGGTAACAAACTACTTAATTCTTACATGATCAATGAAAGAAAATGATGTGATTCTGACACTTTCTACTGCTGCATTGTGTCGCCAAATTGGAACTTGTGATGAACCTTGCTCTGTGAAACAAACACGTGTTCATTCTTTACATAGATGTTTAATAAGAGGGCATGTCATTTTAGGAAGGTTAAGTAGAGACGGTTAACAGTGCCAAAAAAATAGGTTAGAAAGTTGGCCTTTTTGTCGGGAAATATCTACAAATTCCCTCTTTAAAAATCAACTTCCCATTACAACCCACCAAGAGAATGTCAATTTTTTATTCCCCAGAACAGTATTTCCAATATTCTTAAATATCTGACTTTTGACTTGTTATCAAATTTCTTATAATGCATATGTTTGACTACTCATAAAGAAAACTAACCAAGTTGACTTACAACATTGCCAACAAAGAACCATAACTCTGCAGTGAACACTTCAGAGGAGGTAACAATGCACACTGTATTCTTTGCTTCCTCCTTGACTGACATTTGACCCACATAGCCACATATGGGAAATTCATTTCTCCATCCTATTTTCTCTATCCTCTCTCCTTTTCACTTCTCTTCTTTCATTACTCATTCTCTCTATCCTCTCTCCCACCCTTTCATTTCTCTTCCTTCAGTCCTAATTTTCTCTCCTCTTATCCCTCTCTCGTCTCCCTTTCACTTCTCTTCTTTTATCCTCCTCTTTCTCCCCTCTCTCAGTTTTCTTCCATCAGCTTTCTCTCTAACCCTTCCCTTTTTTTACTTTCTTTCCTCCTCTCTCTCTATTTTTTTCTCATCTCTCCAACCATTCACCTCTCTTCTTTCATTCCCCACTCTTTTCTCTTTCATCTCATCCATTTCATCACTCTTTCTCTCCAACTTTTACTTTTCATTCCCCCTAGCTCTTCTCTCTATCCCCTTCTTCTCTCATCTTTCTCTTCTCCCTGTCATCTTTCTTCTCTCTCTCTCTCACTCTCTCTCTCTCATTTCTCACTTTTCACCTGTCATCTTTCTTTTCTCCTTTACTCTCCCTATCCCTTTTATCTCTATTCTTTCCCCACTTCCCCACTGTGCTTATTCTGATCCCTCTCTTTTACTGTTGTCCCTCACACATAGTCAACTTTAGATATAGAACTTTAGAACTTTTTAACTAATTATGGGTTATTGAGCCTCCATCAAGATCATTTATGACAGGTCAAGGTCAAACATTGACAAATAATTGTTGGACATGTGCAACATTCTTTGGTGGTATCCAGTCTAGTTTGACAAGTCTAGTATGGTTTGTATTAATCTACAGCCTAGATTATGGTTTTGAATAAAAATAAAGCTGTCACAAAATACACTTGGGTTGACTGTGTGTGTGTGTGTGTGGGGGGGGGGGGGGGGGGGGGGGGGGGGTAGAATGGGTGTACAGGTATACAACTACTTTTACATTTGCTCAAAATACAAAATAAAGTTTTGACTTGATCAAATGAATATGGATAAGCCAGGTTATCAACTTTGTAACAAATCCGTGCAGTAGTAGGTGCCAAAAATTTTATTATTTGCTACTGAATACATCAGAAAGGACAGAAATGGCTGTTGCCTCTCCCAGTTCATCAGTAATTATGCCAATAACCTTGTGCTCTCTCCTGTTGAATATAAAAGCCAACATACCAAATACAGAAACATTCAGTTGAGGAATAATGCATCATCATAATAGCTGACCTGAAAGAAATAATTATCAACAATACATGTATATTCCATTTAAATCAAATTGCTTAGCTGGGTAGCACAGTAGGTTAATATGTCAACTGCTGTAGTTCAGGAGTTTTTATTGTTTTATTATTATTTTTTTTCCAGATGACTTTATATTTCTACTAAAACTGCATTAAAAAAAAAAAACATAAACAAAACAAAAACCAAAAAAAACCTAAAAACAAAATAAATAAATAAATAAAAATAAAAAAAAAATAAAAAATGGAGATTTGAAAATTTTTAATTTCAAAATATTATTTAACACATGTCCACTTTCTATCCATAACAGATCCCCCAGAACACCATTAATCCTAGCTCTTTCCTGGCACTCAATTTACCCACATCTTTCAAAATGGCGACTTACATTCTCCGGCGAATGCATTATCAAAAATTACATAAATTCTGTTTTGTTTTAAATAGGTATGGCATATACGTTATGACAATGTAGTTTTTTCTTTTAATATGCTTCTTTTTGCATGACTTAGATATAGCATGATTATAATCTTTTCTTATAATCGTGGACAAAAAGAGATCACGTTGGAGAAAATTCGAGTCAAATGGTACACCACGTGAAAAAACCAAACAAACTAATGATATATAAGCATATTTTCTCGTTGATTTCAGTTTACTTAATTTTGGAAATGTTTTTGTATTACTCTTTGTACCTGTCATGTATTCTTTTTTCAGGCCGCGTGTTTATTTTTAACTTCGTCATAACCACATTTAGAGGTCATGTCATTAATCGGAATATATCTTTTATGCCAATGAGTTCATATATTTTCTGCTTTGTTTCTTTTTCTGGCCGCAATTATAACCTTGGTCATAAGATGCATTACTTTTGAAGAAACTAAGATGAATTGAAAATATATGACCGAAGAATCTGCCCTGGGATACCTTAATCACTGAACCACTCATGAGCTATCTACTGAACCAGTCATGAGCTATCTACTGAACCAGTCTTGAACTATCCACTGAACCAGTCATGAACTATCCACTGAACCAGTCTTGAACTATCCACTGAACCAGTCTTGAGTTATTATAATAAATCTCCCCTGTGTCTCTTGAGATTTCTTATACCCTTAAAAATCTTACTCACAAAACTCTTAATTACCTGTATTAAATTTATGGCTGGATCAAAAAAAAAAAAATGTATGAACATTATATGCATAAAAATCAAACTGACAAATTCATTGTTGACATAATGTGAGCCTATTGTTTGTTTGGAGATGCAGCATGATAAATAATTTCTCCACTTGGCCTTCATCAAATCAGAATTTGTTTGTTAAGTTGAAATAATTACCAATGTACAGATTTCTAAAATATAAAATTGTGTAACTATTGACATCTCGATTAAATCATGCCTACGTATATGTTTGAACTTAAATGTACATGTTCAATATAGTAAGTCTTGAACATTACAGTCTGTTCAATGATATTCTATGAACAAAAGAAAGGTATACTGTATTGTAACTGTGTATTTTCCTATATTTTAATTTATACTCATCTTGACACATGTAGTTTTTCATAGGCATGTCATGTACTATAAATTTTGTTAGCAGAACTATTGAAAAATTGTATACATATCTTACAGTCAGCAGAGTTCATTACTGAGGAATACTAGTCTGAGTCCAGTATGCACGTCTTCAAGATTTTGTTCCAATACCCCGTCATCTGGTGGCCCTACAGAATCCTCTGTTGCTGGAAAGAAGGAGTAAGTTCTGGACTGAATCAGTTAGGAAGCAAATATTTTGTGCAAATTAACGTTCATGAAATGTGTTGGGGGTTGGATTATTCTACACACAGCTATTTGTTATATTGAATTTTTGCAGAACTGAAACAAAATTTTGAAAAATTTACTACATACTTGAATTTCATAAAATGTTATTTAGTCCCAGCATTTTGTTTACATTATTTTCCCAATGGTAACTTCGATGATTGGCTTGCTTGAGTGCCTGGTGTAATTTGATCATTCGACATAATGTAATTTCATCAACTATTGTGAATTTCTAAAAAATAAAATATATACATATAAAAAAAATGAATTTAAAAATTAGTAATACTGGCATTTGAAAAACAGTTTTGTTGATTATGAATTCTATTGATTCATTGTTCTTTTTTATGTTCAAAAATCATATTTTGTTGGCCATTTGCTTTCATAATCTATTAAAATTACAACAACAAAGAAGAAAGAAAAAACAGTTTAGTAAAAAATGATGAAACAATTGTAAGGCCAAATAAAATATCAATACTGTGTGTTTTTAGTAACTCAGTCAACTATGAAGAATTTCCCACTGACTCCAGAACTTATTGTTTTAGATTTGAATATAGAGTTTATTCTTATTGTTTTCAGTGAGTCTCTGGTCTCTTTCATAGTTAATGATGTCACATAATGTATCATTTTGTAAAATTTGACTTTCAGAAATGGTGCAAACAAAACATTCTGGCTTCCTAAGACCTCAGCATTTGCCTTGTCCAAAAATAAAGATCAAATTGGAAAAGATGTAAGTGGACAGGTGCAAACAAGAGCATCTCTGCTGTAGATATGTGACTATGAGTCTAGATCTGTATTTCCTAGTCTAGATATGTATTTCCTTGTCTAGATGTGTATTTCATAGTCAAGATCTGTATTTCCTAATCAAGATCTGTGTTTCCTAGTCTAGGTGTGTATTTCCTAGTCTAGATGTGTATTTCTAGTCTAGATTTATATTTATTAGTTTATATTTGCATTTCCTAGTTGTTTCCTTGTCAAGTTGTGTATTTTCTAGTTTAGATTTAAGTTTCCTTTTGAGTATTTCCTAGCCTAGATTGTATTTCCTAGTTTAGATTTATATTTCCTTTTTGAGTATTTCCTGTTCAAGATTTGTATTTCCTAGTTTAGATTTATATTTACTAGTTGAGTGTTTCCGAGTCAATCTGTATTTCCTAGTCTAGATCTGTATTTCCTAGTCTAGATCTGTATTTCCAAGTTTAGATTTGTATTTTCTAGTTAAGTATTTCATAGTTGATCTGTGTTTCCTAGTTGATCTGTATTTTCTAGTTTAGATTTATATTTCCTAGTTGAGTATTCCTAGTTAATATGTATTTCCTAGTTGATCTGTGTTTCCTAGTTGACCTGTATTTCCTAGTTGATCTGTGTTTCCTAGTTGATCTGTATTTCCTAGTTGATCTGTGTTTCCTAGTTGACCTATATTTCCTAGTTGATCTGTGTTTCCTAGTTGACCTGTGTTTCCTAGTTTACTACAAATGTCCAGGGGTCACTGTGATCCCCACTCCCAGTGATGCTGTCAGTATTCACAGAGTGGCTACAGAAAATGTTGTGAAGGTTGTGAGCTTAACTTTCATATTTGAATATCAGATTCAGTTTATGACACTTTTGGAGAAAAGGAACATTTGTCACACTGTCTTTCAATGGAATATTCAAATTCTACTGCTCTGAAGAGCCAAGTTATTGTAGTCCATATATTCATATCGACTGTCAGAAAATTATGTCACTTCTAAGTAATTTTGTGTGGGTATTGAGCACTAACTGCAGTATCGAGTCTCATCTTGCAGTGAATGACTTCAAAGATACATATGCTATTCTGATCTACTGGACTGACACTGTCATGTTGCTATAAAACACTGCAATAATGTAAATGTAATGTTGTTTTCCTGGTTACATGTAGACCTATGTTATTTAGGTTTCAGAGCATGTATATGAACTTTTATTAACTTTTAATTTATATCAAACTTTGGAATATTTCACTGTGTGTATTTTGTATATTTTATCTTGGAGATTCCATTCACAGACACGTATGACAAGATTGAAGTTTGACTGGATGTTGAAACTTTATGTTGATAAGTGTTTAGAGAGAACACAAAAGAGAGAAAATTTGTTATTCTTATACAGTGTACAGTAATAGCAATGTATTATTTACAAATTTACAATGATCATACTATTGGTAGATGCGTTAAATACGTGACTTTTTTGTATATTCTTTCTTGATAACTTTCCAACATGACATTCTGCATTCCCTCTCTCCACGCAACATTCCATCAGACTGACACAAATTTCTGTCACTTTTCTCCATAAACTGCAAGCATAGTCTTATAATATTTGGTACAAAAATAAAACATTCTACTCAGTAACTGTTTGACAATATCAAGTACAGTACACATAAAATTCAAACCATTCCCTATGAGACAGTTTGAAATAGATTGAGATTTGATATTACTTGCATCAATACTGTGTTCTATTTCTGTTTGGAATAAAAATGTTTTATTCTGTTTCTTGTTTGTAGACAAGTTCAACTGTCCAGTTGGACCTAGAATCCACAGAAGGAGAGAAAGTTCCGGTCCACATCACAGCGGGAAGTCTGCATGATCTTATAAAGGCTGTTGTTGAGGTACCTACATTCTGGGTGGAGTTGACTGGTTCTGAGAGACATTACAATTTGTTATACACCTCAATTTTTTCCCCTATATAAAACTAATACACTTTAGAACCAACGTTTTATTTGTCAAACCAACTCTCACACTTGTGGTCTACTGAGTGGTCAACAGTTCATGAACTTGTCTGCCCTATTTCTATTGGCTACACAAGTCATGTGATTCTCAGTCTGCTGCTTTGTTTACATAATGTTGAGATTCACTAATTTGACTGATGATGAAATACAGAATTTATTAGATGAACTGCAGAACAGAAATACAAAAAAAAAAATAATTATTGACTATTAATTAGGATACAAGGTATGTCTTCTTTTAAACTAGTACATAAATTGATAACTGTCTTGTTAAAAATTTAAAGTCAACAAACCATGTGCATTTAATAACAAGAATCTAAAAATGAAGGTGCATAACAAAACAGTGATAGACTGAGTCCTCGGACAACAATTGTTTTGCTAGACCCTTGAATGGATTTATTGCCCCCAGCCTACAGCTTCGGGCAACAGATTTAGCTTCTTCTGTACTTTAGCTTCATTACTAAAAAGGGGGGAGGGGGGAGTGTCCTTGAATTAGATACCATAAATCATGAGTTAAATTATAATTATTCTGATTGATATTTTCAACAGATTGATGGAGTCTTGCAGAAACATGTATCACAAGTGAGAAACAGCCTACCACTTCAGGACAGGTAAGAAGAATATGGGGGTGGATCAAGGTTTTCCTACACACAATCTGCTGAATGTTATAGATGTGGAATAAACAAATTCTTGCATGACTTGGCAAATAAAAAAATGAAAATTTTAACTTGCATCAAAATCATGTAATATATAGAATTTTTAAAAAAGACTTTAAATCACATTTTATTAGTGAGAATATTATTCACATAATTTCACAAGACTAGCCATTCACAAAAAATATTAGTTCTCACAAATAAATAATGATTTGTGAAAGTGTCTTGTGAATAAATGCATGATTGTATTCTCACAGACTTAAGGTCTCGCAAAATAAAAGTGATCTCCGATACTTAATACATGTATTTTCAAACGACTATCTAAAATGTTCTTCAGATGGTGGTGTTCCATCATGAAATACCTGACACAAACAGCTATTTAGATAAACCATTTAGTCTTCTAATGATGATGTTTTTGTATTGATGATGTGATTTTTGGAGTTTCCTCTGATAATGTTCTTGTAAATTTCTTCTTTGATGATGTACTTGTGAATTTCCTCTTTCATTTTTACCCAGGTTAGAAGAATTGCTCTTCATTCCTAAACAAAGTGCAGAACAACTAAGCTCCAAAAATATGTACTTTTTAAGAGAAATCAAGATTGAGGTTTGTAAAATGGCTCTGACATACAATCCACTCCTACTCCTGATTAGCTGGAGAAAATTTCAACAACAACAAAAATAAATAAATAAAATAAAAAAAAAAAATCTACGTAAACCTAGAATTTTAAGTTTGTTGTTGAAAACTCAAATTCATATCCTAATTCTTAGGGATAGTATTTTCTCTATATGGATACATTTTGCTTAGAAATACAACATAAAACAATGGATAGATAGATGAATATCCAATGAAAGCTCTTTCTCAGATGTATAATGTAAATTTTTTACTCACAACAAAGTATCCCATTTGATATGAACTATGCACAAATTTTCGCTCTCACTTGACAACTTCCTGTTTCGATTATTCCAGACAGCTTCGCTGATTGAAATTTTATACGACGTACAGAATGAGCATGGAGTACTTGTCACCATTTCAGCAGCTCAAAAGGAAAATCTTGCAGATGCTATGGAGAAGGTACAATGATATATTTACTTCACCCAGTAAGCTGTACTGCCTGATGTTTTTTCATTTATGAAATCTTCCTCACTGAAGGTACTTGGATAAATTTTAAGGAAGGTTGTCAAAAAAACCCCCCAACTCTTGCGTAAAGGGGATTCAGTCTAGTTCTTATGATGGGTCATTAAATTTTATTAATTAGAATAGGCTGGGGTCTATTTTTCCACGGTGTCATCAGGCAGGATTCACATGTATGTGAAAACTAGCTTCTTTTTGTAAGCATAGATTGAAGACTGTTCAAGTTGTGAACTGAGGAACTGGGATGGTGTCCATGACTGTGGTCAAAATTTCTATATATGTACACGTTATATCTCAATGAAATCTTTAAAGTTTTGTGATGTCACAAAATAGGGCAGAGAAAGATTCATAAATTTAATATGCCAGCATTATTCTATTTAGTTCCTTAAAATTGACTGGATACTCAGGGTGGCCACTTCATAAAGTCCAACACATTTTTTGCTGAATCAAATCAAAGAAAGAATTGCAATTTAAATTTCCCCCCTCCCTCCCAAAAAAAATCTTCACAAATGTCATTCATATAATTTTCTGTACTTTTAATTTAATTGCATTATTTACTATGTACATCGTAATAAATTTTATTTTAAAAAAAAGACGAAAACTTTGTATCCTAATGTTTATGCTGCAGTGTTATTTTGTTTTTGCAGATACAAAAGTTCATTCTTACGTAAGTCTACTAAGTAGAATGGCGTGAAACTTGATACGGCACATGATCAACTGTTAATTTTATGTGAAGGGTTTGAAGCAAATTTCTTTTATGCAACACTGCATGGGTAGATTTATTAGCACAAAGAAAACATTCTTAGCAACTAATTAGAAAAAGTACTTACGAAAACAGTACAGAAAATAGACACCTGATGTGTATAAATTGTGCTGGTTCAATGGTTGGGTGATCTGTTGCAAAAGTAACTTATTGAAACATGTAGTTCTTTAGAAGTAATTTGTGCAGTTGTAATTGAAATCATGAAGTATTTATAACGTTTACAAAATCTTACAGTGAAAATAATTGAGTATAACAAGTAAAATCCTGGAGAAAAGTTTCTTTGTCTATTGAACACACTTAATCATATCACATTTTGTAGTGCAAAAGATGAGATAATAATTGACAATCAGGTAGCAGGGAGGTTGATTGGTCCCAAGGGAGCCAGAATTGCTGCACTGAAAAAAGAGGTAATTAAATGTATACATGTATAAGTATGCTCTGTAGACATGAAAATCAATGTTTGTGTTCACATAGAGGTACATGCACTCACTCCAGTCCACAGTCCAAAACACACTCAACCAGCTTTTGCAGTTATTGACCCCTTTGTGCTAATATCCAAGCCAATGAGAAACAGTAATACAATTTTAGAACTTGTTTGTTAATCATTGTAAAATAAAGTTGAAACTAAAATCTGCTTGTAATTTGCACATTGTTATGTATATACAAATTAAGGGTTAGTGGAGATAATTATGTAGGTTTTTTTTTTCATAATTTTTATTAAGGCTAGTTTTGGCCCATGGTAGAGATCTATTACTCGTATACATGCATACTACACACACACACACATATACATATGAAATATGTCCCTTTATAGTGCAAAAAAAACCCAGTAGTTAAAGTTTAGCTTAAACCAAATCATTTGAAATGTGGAATGGTTGTTAAATAGGGATTTCAAACACTGATATTCTCTTGATTACATGCAAGAAGAGTCCCTTGGAAATGCATTTTCAAGGCTTTCAAGAGCTTTAAAAGAATATATATGTTAGGGCTTTATTTGCCCAAATAAAGTTAACATGCTGGTGTTCAAAATGAAGTGTATTTTGTACAAGAATCCCCAAGTTGCAATTGGTTGTTATTTTCAAGTTTGATCTAATTGATGTAGAACTGAAATGATGGCATTGTAAATAAGACGTTTGGCTGTTACTTTGGTCCTTTGATAGAATTACTATTTGTCCAAAGCTGCTATTTATGTTTCCTAAAAGAAAGTATTCTCCAAAATAAGCAACTGAACTAAATTTTAGTAGAATTGAGAAACTGAATCACTGTTGATGCTTTGTACTCGTTAATGACCGTAAATAACAGAGACGACTAGAGATCAACAAACAGCGCATCATGACATCATATCTGGCTGCGATGTGTTTCTTTCAAGCCAAATAATCGTGGCCACTTTCCTCGAACTGTAAATAACGATGGTTTCAAAGGTGACAGTCACATACAGATTGGCTAAGATAAAGGTCATGTGGACGTAACCCTTAATGGGATTATGTCGGATCCTAGTATAACAATATATGTAAGCAGATCATAGGGTCTTGTTTTAATCATATTGGTCTTTTGTTAAAATTTTGAGTTGTACTGGGATCCAGAAAGGCATTTTGAAGTCAAGTGTAATCCTTTACCTGCAAACACAATTGTATATCTTTAGTGTTGATTCTGTTCTGTAAAATCTATTCTTTTGGAACAAATGTAACATAATTATGTTCACATTAAGAGAAGTGCAAGTCGTTGAAGCATTTTTGTATCATGTGCCCCGACCTCTTTCTGTTGTAGTAAATGATCAACAAAATAGGGGCACTATGGGACTGACTTTCTCATTTGTTTCTCCATTGCTTTGTTTTTGAGTTTCGCATATACTTTTTACAAATTTTAAAACTTGTACCCTCATATCCTTACTTGCTAAATTTAATTAATTTGATTTAATTGATAAAATTAATGTGTTTATGTCTTTATATTTTATCCAGACAGGAGCAGCCATTTTTGTCAGATATGAAAACAATAGTGATGAAGCTCATGTTTTAGTGCAAGCTGAGAATCAGAAGACATTGGAAGCAGCTGTGGTTAAGGTACACCTGAACTGAATTGTATGCACAGTGTTAAAATTGACTGGTGTGTGTGTGTGTGTGTGTGTGTGTGTGTGTGTGTGTGTGTGTGTGTGTGTGTGTGTGTGTGTGTGTGTGTCTGTGTGTTAAAATCAGTTGCATGCATTGAAAAAGCTCAGCTTCATATTTGGCTGAATTATCCTTATACAAAGATTTACCCCACATATCTATTGGCTTGATCAGCATATTCAGATTTTACTTGTTCATTTCAGATTAAGCAAGTTATAGATGGAATTTCTAGGTAAGTTATTTAAACAGCACTTGCACATAGTAATACAGAATTGGAATTAATTTGTTCCCACTCTATATGAACTGGAAAAAAAGCCTCTTTTACAGGTGTAACAATATAATTTGATCTACCCATTATGGTTTCTTCAATGAAAGTGAGCACAGCAAGCTCTACCTCTAATGGTAGCTCATGTACAAGACAGTTCAAAGTTCAGGCTACGTATTTTGTCCTCATTTCCTTTCTTTCGAGTCATGTTATTCATGCAAGGCATCACCATAACACATTTGCACAACTCTTACCAAGACTTTTCCATTGACTGAAGCATTTAGGCTTTTCCAACACATGGATAACATTATGAAATTGCACACTGCTGATTAAAGTTAAATATTCATGTGACATCAAATGCAACAGACTGCAGCGTTAGAATACGAAATTTTTCAGTGTAGACCTAATTTTCTATTTCCAGAGTAAAAGCATAAACAATATGAAAAACAACCAATTGTTCCATAATTCATTGATAAATAAATGTTGTCTGTATGTGTGACACCAGTGTCAGTACTTTTCATTCAACTGTACATAATCAATTAGGCAAAAAAAAAATGTAAATATCACTGACATCAATTTAAAAAATTCCATTTGGATATACATGCAAGTGGATTATTTTCAACCAGTGTCCATGTACAGTGTATTTGGAGAAAACCGAACTAATCAATCAATTGTGACATCATAGCAGTAATACCTACATGTATATTCCTGGAATTTATTCAGTTCACAGTCATATTGAACATGCTTAGTTTGAGATAGACATTGTTTGACACCTCGTACATTTTGTTGTTGATAACAGTGAAGCTAAATATGATATCACAATGCCCTGTTTACATCATCTGCATTCTATTTATTGTGTTAATGAATAGACGGATCAAATGTCTGAAGTTATGTTGCAAGATGTTAAGATGTTTTGACAACTGTCCCAACACATCTGAAAAACTTTTAAAAAATTTAATTCTGTATGCCTTTTATGGATAGATTTATATATAAAAGAAAAAATTGGCTACACCATAGATATATCATATTCAGTGCCGTATGATAGAATCCACATGTACATATAGATGAATGTTTGTGTGTTTTTCACCAGACGTGAGAAAAAGAAATTTGAATTAACTGTAACAGAAAAGAAAAAGTTGATTGGTAAGGGTGGTAGCAACCTGAAAAGACTTCGTGACAAGTTGTTGGAGGTAAGCAGAGTGTAATATAAGACGTTTACTTTCTCTGTGGTCTTAAATTCACAAAAAGAAGGAAACTTAGGAAGTTAATCCTTAAAAATGACAGGACTAGTTTTAGTTAGTTTTATCTGAATGCATATAGCCTCTCTATTTCATTTTTTGATATGTAAACAAACATGTCTGCTTTTACAAAATGTAGAAGATTACGTCAATTCCAAATATATCAAATATTGGTAAAATGGTTGTTAAGGAATACTCTGTTAGAGTTTAGAATAGCCATTGTAAATTGAATTTTGAGAAAACATAACTTAAATGATAATTAATTGAAGATATCTGACACAGACAAACTAAACAAATGAGATCAGAATGTTTGAACCAAGACAGAGTATCTGTCAAGTCAAATTACCCTCCTTGAACAAGTTAATTTTTATGTCTATTCCATTCCTGTCCTAAGAGCACATTTAATTAAAAACACATACTTGAAAGTTTATTTAATTTTACTGGTTTAACCAAGAACCAAAATTTTAACAGTTGAGGATAAGGTTGGCCACAAATTTTGTAGAGGACTGGGGAGACATCTGGTATACCAAAATACACATCAGCCAAACCAGTGTCCTTGCTGTCAATGCGAGCAACAAGTCCTCAAATTTACCAACTGATGGACATGATAGCAGAGACCCTGACCCTCACACCCTGTCTCCTGCTTCTACCCGACTTGTTGTAGTTGTTAGGACCAGTCTCTAGCCTCCCCCTCGTTTTAAAAGAGATGGAGGGGGTCCAACTACTGTATGTTATACTGTGAACCCTGAGTGTATTGGACATCCATTATACTTTTGTTATCAGTAAACATTTTTAGTGTAAGCTCTGCCAATTAACTTTTTATTTGGCAAGATTTGTACACTGTTACCGTTACCGCCCTCAAGCTTTGTTAGTGGATGGATGGGGACAAACAGGTTGGGTGGACATCCCTAAATACCACAAAGTCTCCCCAGCCTCTGCCACAGACATTGATACATTTTACATACATAGTAAACAGGAATTATAAATTGACTGGGTAAAAAAGAAATTTTTTGTTTTTTTGTTTTTTGTTTTCCTATCTATAGTGACTGTTAAACACAACATGATTGTATCACACAAATTGCCAACTGTCAAAGGAAAATGACTTGCTGATTATTCAAGTTCAGTTCACATCTGCATATAATGATATAGAGTATACCCTTACCAACTCTGTTGATTTATTTGAAAAGGAATTGTCACTTTATGAGGGCTAGAAGTAATTATATTTAGTCACTGGTCACTTGGGCAATCAACTGAAATTTTTAGTGGTCAGTTGAGAACTTTTACAGTCCCTTGGGACCAATGGATATGAAAACGACTGGCCCAAATTCCAGGATTGAATAATTATAATAAAACACTTTGATTTATTACCGATTGATTGTTTGTTGTTGTTTTCTGCCACATTCAACAATTTTTCAATTACCTGGTGGCGTCCAGTTTTTATAGGTGGAAGAGAGAACCCAGATACAATGTATCTGGGAAGAGACCACCGACCTTCCAAAAGTAAACTGGCAATTTTTCTCACATATATCGGCACGAATGAGAATCGAACCAATGCTGACTAGAGGTGAGAGGCCTTGTGATTTTGAGCGCAATGCTCTAACCGCTCAGCCACGGAGAAAAAGATAAGTGTGATCTGATTGGGGATTATGCAGTTCAAGACAATTTTTTCTTAGGAACACTCTTAAAACTCGTTCTTAGAAACATTTGTGACTTTATTAACATTATGTTACTTCATAGCACATCTTAAAAAAGTGAATAAAAGAAACTATTCTGCTTGCAATGAAAACCTGGATGCACACACATTTAATATTTACTAGCCCAATTGATAAAGAAGTTTGACAGGTCTTCAAATTAACTAGCCACAAGGGCACTTCTTCTTTACAAATCACTGGCCTAAATGTGTAATTACACCAGCCCTAGACCATCCATTATTTTGAGCCCTGTTTACAAATAAGTCTTTGCGTTACAGGTTTATGCAAATATAGATTTAGCTCATGGAGATTCTACAGACCTGTGGTTAGAAGGAGAAGAAGCTCTCTTTGATAAAGCCGTAGCAAAGGTAAGATTATCAAATTGTAAGATGTATATTATGCATGTGAAATTTGAATATCTTTAATATTTCAAACTTAATGTAGTGTACACACATGGAGGTAGTAAACATGTGATTGTGAATTGTAGTTGTGACATGACATGGGTGATTTTAGTAATTATAGGTTTGTGTGTACTGTGTCTGTGATACATGGCATTTTTGAGAGGGTGTATCATATACAAATGAGGAGGAAGTGTTCTGTACCTGTAAAATTTCTCTGATACAGCTTAGCTAGTAATTTTTTTTAAACAGTCTGTGTCTTTCTTTGCATTTCTTTCACTCAGAGATATGATGCCTGAGTGAGGGATTATACTAGAATTATCTGGGATCATGTCACAAGTAATTTGTTTGGTTGTATATAGTTTAATGTCCCACTCAAGAATATTTTACTCATATGGAGACATCACCATTGCTGGTGAAGGGCTGCAAAATTTAGGCCAATGCTCAGTGCTTATGGCCTTTGAGCAGGGAGGGATCTTTATTGTGCAACACCTGCTGTTACACGGGGCTTCGTTTTTTGTGGTCTCATTCGAAGGACCGCCCCATTTAGTCACCTCGTACAACAAGCAAGGGGTACTGAGGATCTATTCCAACCTGAATCCCCACGGGACAACAAGTAATGTGAAGTTCTTGTTTCCTACTGTATCAGAGATACTGGGCAGAGCTCAGCTTGGGCTGTTACTTTTGCCTTAAGCCCCGCCCATCTGATACAGTAGGAAATTTGTACTCTATATTATGTATGATAAAAGTATTATCTATGCTTATTTTTATTAATAAGTTTCAAATTATGAATTCTAACTTTCAGATGCAAAAAGAGCTAAACAGATTAAATTCCAAGTAAGTTGTTGGATTTGTAAAAACTCCATACAGAGGTATACACAAACTGTAGCAAAATTTTCCTGCTTGATTTTCATTTCTGCCCTTTATCTTCCTGGTAATTGGGCAAATTGCTATGCAAGTGTGGGTTGATATGCAACTACATAATTTTAGTAAAAGTATATGAATTCTTAGATGAGCAAATTTGTTTATAAAGAAAAACGTTGGACATTCACCTTATAGAATCCACATGTACATTTATTTTAAAGTTGCGTCTGTTGCTTAATATCTACAATTCATAAACCATGTTCTATCCAATTTTTTTTTGTTAGTGAAGTTCTAACAGTTACTGCCAGTGTAGCACAACAACTCATTGCCTCCCAAGGAGCAAGGATCAAGGAGCTTGAAAAACAGGTAGTTAAAAATATGCTTTTCCAGCCTTGGTAAATTATATGTCTGCTTCTACTTGATTTATATTCTGAATGCTGGAAAGTCTGGTACCAAGTTTGTGTGGGTATTCTGAATGCTGGTAAGTCTAATATCAAGTTTGTCTGGATATTCTGAATGCTAATAAGTCTGGTGCCAGGTTTGTGTGGATATTCTGAATGCTGGTAAGTCTGGTGCCAGGTTTGTGTGGATATTCTGAATGCTAATAAGTCTGGTGCCAGGTTTGTGTGGATATTCTGAATGCTGTAATGTCTGGTGCCATGCACACCTTTATATACTTAATGCTGCCAGGCTTGTCTGTATTAGACAGGTCTTGCTTTACATGACAATACACACTGATACCAGTAGTTATAATGCACTGTCCACAACTGACCTTGTAGTACATAATATCTGGATTTCATACAAATTAATGTGGCTGATGAAGGGTAAGGTCAAGTTTTCTAAAATAGAAGGTGATCATGTTCGGGTGCAAAGTGTCAAAAATGAGGGACATTCATGTATATCAGCATAGAGAATGTTTTCTCAGATTGATAGACTACTAGAGAGGTTTTTGTCCACTGCTCATCAAACTTCATAAAGTTGTTGGGTCATGATTAGTATTTGACCCCTATTGATTTTCCTGTCAAAGTTCATTGGGTTTTACAGGCATGCTTACAGCAGTTGTGATCTTTCTAATAACCAAAGAACTCTTTTAAAGAGGTTTGCACCTGAGTTTTGTAGTATTGTCAATTTTTTGGGGAAGTATATTTTCAATTTCTACATTGAAGGAGAATTAGGAAATTGAAAAGAAAAAATGAGGTCATACTGCTTATTATTGAGCTACAATGTTTTAAACTTTACCTTTTGCATTTAAAATGTACTCAATATTTATTCATTTAACTTGATTTGTCTGTTGGTGTCAACACAAATCAATCATTACATAAAATAGATATATAATCATGTGTTCTAACAATACAGATATAATGAAGTTTAATACTAGGCCTATTAGATTGGAAATAAATAATGACCTTTTTGCACTTGAAATATGAAAAAAATCATGATATAGAATTTGAGAGTTTAGAAGAACCTATTAGGAGTAATGTCAATTTCTTAAATTGCACATAAGTTACAAAGTCATAAACTTTTAAGTGGAACTTAAAAAAGTGACGGTTATAGATCAGATTTTTTTAATTATTGGCCAAAATACTGAATTTTTATACAAAATTTCCATTAAATTAATTTGTTTAAGAATCAATGTTCTGTTTGGAATAATACAATCAAATTAATGAATTACAACATTTGAAATAGTTCCAACTTCAGTCAAATCTCATTATCTCAAACTCGATGGGACAGAGAAAACAGTTTGATGTATACAAGGATTCAAGATATCGAGGAAAAGAAAACGTGATGTGGACTTCCGAATCATTTCGCATATCTTGACATATACATGTCTTGACATCTCCAGGGTATTTGAGATATTGGTGTTTGTCTTTGAGATACCAAAATTCAACTCTTGTATCATGAATTATAAATCTGAAATACAGTATAGGGGATAAAAATTGACAATCCATTGGATAAAATATGTACTATAAAGCCATACAGACTTAGCATACAGACTTAAGAGAACTTTTTGATTAAACAATCCTTCTGCTTTTTTGCCACAAAATGCAATCTCTGCAAAACCCTTTCAAAAAAATTTTCTGATGCAAAATTAGGGCTAAGTAATGGATGTATAATATGTCTGGACTAATGAGATCAGTATTGAAACAGTGCTTACAAAGTTATGGCATCCTGCACTGTTGTCCTCAAAAGCTGAAGAGTCAACTTCCTTAATGCAGATAGTCATACAACCTCTCAGGCAAGTGCACATAGGTCATGACTAGTAGATGACTCTTGATTGATTTCATGTCCGAAGTGATGGTGCTTTCTAGCTATCAGTGCCTGAACAATAATTATAGAATTCTTTTTCCAGTGGTCATCAAACTTCATAAGCAGGTTAGTCATGAATTGTAATTTGAATGACCACTATTGATTTTGAGGTCAAAACGTCAATGGTCACAGGACTTTCTAGCAAGTATTCAGCAGCTGCTGCTTAACTAATAACTGAAGAAGTGTTGAGGAGCTTGTTGTTCTTGTCTGTATATTACATATTGGAACACATATCAGGACTGAAGATTCCGGTGTGTCTCACTAATTTATACACTACAGTCACATCAATTAAGGCAGTGTATTGTTCTGTTTAAAGGTTTGTTAATTATGACATAGTGATATTAAAAGTTGACGAATCTTCCTCAGATAAAGAAAACGTTCTGTCCTCCATAAACACAATACTGACTTGTGGAATCGACTGGTCAGAAATTGTCATGATTTTAAGTCGCCTTGTTACCCTAAATGTATTAATATTAATTCTTTGCTAAGCTAATTAGAAACTAAATCAATGGCTTGCAAACATTTCTTGTATGTAAATCAGAAACATTAATCTCGTGCAGATAATGTATGACCATGAATATCTCTGTATTTTCAGTTAGTAGATTAATTTGATGAAGGATATAATTATCAATTGATTGCTCTCATGTTCCTCTATTTTTCTTTTGGTTTTAAATAACATGCTTCATGAAGAATTCCAGTGTGAAACATTGCACTTCATACTCTCATGTATTTTCAAAAATGAAGTTTATTTCTAAAGGGTATATTCCATGGAGCCTTGCTACATGTAGAGAACAGTAAGGAATTTAGAGTAGATCAGCTTCCTAGAAGATGATTTGAGTGTTTGAGGGAGCATTGTGACTTACTGATTTTTATTTTGATATTTGTTTTAAAAAAGACAGGAACCAGGATTTCTGTGAAACACATTGAAAGTGATGCTGATGTTGATGTTACTGTACAAGCGAAAAGTCCAATGAAATTAGAGACCGCTATGGAAAAGGTATGGCCTTTTGACAACCCCCCCCCCCCCCCTCCAAAAAAATATAAATAGAAAAAAGCTATGAAAATGATTTTATATCAAGAATGATGATGAAAATTACATATTTTTTAAATCCTGTTTTAAGAAATATATTTCTGTTTTATTTCAGGTACATGAAGTAATCCGAGAAATATCTAGGTAAGTTGAAACATCTGTTGGTTAACACCAATATATATTGATTGATTGTAGTTTTCCGCCACACTCAACAATTTTTCAGTTATCTGGTAGCTTCCAGTTTTTGTTGGTGGAGGAGAGAACCCAGATTCAATGTATCCGGGAAGAGACCACCAACCTTCCAAAAGTAAAATGGCAAACTTTCTCACATATATCGGCGCAAGTGGGATTCGAACCCGCGCTGACTAGAGGCATTGCGCATTGCTTTAACCACTCGGCCACGGAGACCCCAACACCAATATATAAGTAGTGCATGAAATTGAGAGTAACAATGAAAATTTTCACCATTGTCAAGAAGCACAGTCTAGGTTGACAATGGTTTTTAGGGGGTGAAATTTTTTTATGTTGTCCTCAATTACATCATTAAACCGGTGTCAAAACTGTTCCAAAGTTTTCTATGTAACAATACTATTAAAACTCGTTCATTACACATTTATGTGCATTATATGTTTGTGAAAAATGTGTATTGCAAACATGGTTGCAGTCAACAGCAGGCTACAGCAAAATATGTTACAGCTGGACGTGTGATATTCCTTATTTAAATATATGTATAGATTGCTTAAGTTCCCAAGACTCAACCTTTCTGTTTTCATTTGAAAGATTGTAAATCATTGTTGCAGATTCATTGATTGACCTCTCTCTTTTATTTTTGTGTTTTTTCACAGACGAAAGATGAAGAAATTTGAGTTAACAATAGATGAAAAAAAAATGTTGATTGGCAAGGGTGGTGGCAATGTGAAAAGGCTTCAAGATGAAATGTTGAAGGTTAGTATGTGCTTAAATATTATACACAAACATTATCATGTGTGCACATGTATATGACAATATTGACCTCAACACTTGTCTTTTACATGTGCAAATGAAAAATGAATTGATTTATTTAAAATACCAATTTAAGACTATTGTGGGTTTAAATTTTCACGCCCTCTGCGGAGGAAATTGCACCACAATGTGTGATTGTGCCACTATGCATGCAATAGCATCACAAAATATAATGTGTCATTTGTGAAGTTTTATCATCATTTGTTATGTCAATCAGTAGATGGTTTTAATCATTAGAAGTAAAATAAAATAAAATAAAGTGAAAAACCCCAATCCTCTTTTTAAAAAGAAATTCAACAACTTCCATTAAATGTCTGGTGGAGATCCAGGTTGTTAGAATAGATCCTCAGTGTCCCTTGCTTGTCGTAAGAGGCGACTGGGGTGGGGGGTGGGGGTGGACCTTTGGAGGACACTGCAAAAACCAAGGTCCCGTGTCACAGCAGGTGTGATACAATAAAGATCCCTCCCTGCTCAAAGGCCATAAACACCAAGCATAGGCCTAAATATTGCAGCCCTTTACCAGCAATGGTGATGTCTCCATATGAATGATATATTCTCGAGCGGCACGTTAAACAATATATAATCAATCAATCCATTAAAACTATTCATATCTGTATATTCATGTACATGTACACACTTTTTGCTTGTTGTAAGGGAAAGGGTGGAAGGGGGCAATGCCAAAAAGATAACTGATATTAGTGACTTAGTTTGGTTTTTCTCAAAAACTAAGTAAGTAATTTTTCTCCTGTTACACAACCATTCAATATAAAATATTTCTGTATTAAACAACTTTTTAGAAAAATTATATATTTGGAGCATATTGTAATAGTTGATAATGAAGTGGACAACTGCTTACATTCCATGTATAATCCTATATGAATTAGGAAAACAGTATCTGATAGTATGAACATCCAGTTACTTTGTGTATTAGCAAATTAGTTCCAAGTGAGCAATTCAGGCCTTCGGGAGCCGCTAGGTTTCAATTATGATCAAGACTTGAAGCTTTGAAACAATAACACATCAGTTATGATTATAGAAATTGAATATTCAGTAAATTTGTTGAAAGGTTCTCTTGTAAAGTCAAGATTTTCAATTTAATTTATACATCTTTTATGTTCATTGGAGTATAGGACTCGTGACTTTGTTTTAGCTATTTGATGCAGTCATTGATAGGTAATTTTGCCAAATGAAGTACTTGTAATTTAAGGAATTGACAATAGAGCACATTTTACTTGGGAGATCCAAAGAATTTTGTTCAATGCAAAAGCATTTTTATTTTTACAGATGAATGCAAAAATGGATATAGGCTATCGTGATTCGACAGATCTATGGGTAGAGGCAGATGAAGACACATTTGATAAAGCTGTTGCAATGGTAAGAGGTGCTGAGTTTTGTCTTGTCTGATTACATATTCTTATTGCTGATATTTTCCCCCAAATCTTTTGCACCTGTGATTGTGTCATAGCAATATGTTTATGTGTTGGTCTTTACAAGTTTTCATTTTAAGATTATAAATCTATTCATGATTCAGATACAAAAAGAGTTGGACAGAAGGAAATTGAAGTAAGTAGTAGATTATTTAGTCTCCTATTAATTTTGCTGTTTATCCTCAGTCGATCTGTCGGACTGTCTGTTTACCCTCAGTCTGTCCAGCCGTCTGTCGTGCTGTCTGTCTTTCATTCCACTTGAGGTTTTCTGGACTTTTATCCACATTGGATGAAGATATTCAATTGAAATTGTGGCTTTGTCTTGGATAGTTACAGATCAAGTTTGAGTTTTGTTGTGCTTGACCTACTTTTGACTGAATTATCCTATGGTAGGGGACTTTGTACTGCCTGCAATACACTTAGAATGCCTGTTGATTTTATCTTAGCTGAATTGCAACTTAACTGAACTTTCCTGATCAAGACATGTCTTCAGACTGTTCATTTTTCCTTCTGTCTGTTTGTTACACTTTAGTTTTCAATTTTCTTCTCCTCTCAAAATTGATATCAACTTGAATACATGTGCATCTAATTCATAAAGCAAGAGCAAGATTGGTTTTAATAAGTTAAAGGTGAGTGTGATAAAGATTTCCAGTCAGCATCTCCTATATCCCTCTTTAATGTATTTCTGTAATAGATCTGATGATGGGCATTATTGCAATCTTATGATATTAAACAGAAGTGAATATACATCATGTTCCACATGTTTAAAATAAGTAACAGTTACTTCAATATTTAAGTACTGTACACATGTACATGGTTATTTTTGCTCCGTGTTATTTTTGCCTTTCTACACTGCAAACATTATCGTCTCATTTTGAATGTGCCCGGACACAGTTGTGTTAACAGAGATAGGAGAAAAAACATTTTCATCCAAGTCTTAAATTCACACACTAACAACAAGGGCAAAAAGGGTGAAATAAAATAGTGGCAAATATTACCCTGTATACAGTATGCAGGCATGATGATAAAGTTTTTTGAATACTCACTGTCACTCTAGGAGACCATTGAAAGCTAACAGATTTTATATTTTTTAGGGCATTTACAACCTTCAAAGTTCCCTCAGTCGTGGGAATAAATATCATTGGCCCCAAAGGAGCAAGGGTTATAGAGCTGGAAAAACAGGTACTAGATGTTACGCTTAGTTTGTAGAGATCTCTGCATATATGTTTCATAAAATGTTAGTTTTAGGCCATATAGATATCCTTGGGTTTATTTAATGAAATTTAAATTTAATTTAATTTTGATGCTTACCACTTAGATATTATTGAGTTTATTTAATGAAATATCATTTAGTTTTGAGACTCTTGAGTATTCATTTATACAAAATACTATGGAAAGAAATGAAACTATAAAAACAATATCATATTTGCAAGTAACAGCTTAAATATGGTATGTATGAGTAACAAAATAATGTGAAATATTCTGAATATTCCATGTGTTCATATATTCCCTGAATACTTTTTATTTTACTTGTTTGTGTGTCATTTAAATGTGAGTGGTGAACCTGCCTTTGAGAAACTTGCTATGTACGTTTGTACCATCCACATGTGTAAACAAATTGTTTCAAGCCTTACTGTGCACAAGAGTTCTCTAAAGGGAAATAACTCAGACATATCTGGAAACTTGCATATTCCATCTGCAGTTGACAGGTGTAGAGTTTAGAGAACCTTTTGATATTATTTTAATATACTTTTGTTGCTAGATTTCTGTCATCAGACCAAATGTTGAAGGAGTGTTACGTTTGTTGTCACTGTATCACAACCTCTCCAATCTGATTAACCAATCAGCTTGCTGGGATAAGCACAATAAAATATTTTTGTGCAATTTGAAAAGAAAATATGATTTAATAACACCAGTAGCCTTTTAAAACTAATTTTTTCGTGATTAAGATAGAAATCCTCAATCAAAGGGTCGTGATGTGAATTGAAACAACCTGCGACACTGAATAGCACTACATAGATTGAGGTCGAAGTTGCTGGTCAGTGTGATGTTGAAATTGCCTCTAGGTCTTTCTAAGAAACCCTTCATGAAATGTCTTTAAATTTTACTATTCTGGTTGCCAGTGACATAAAAATTTGTCATGATCTTGAGTCAATCTCTGGACATCTAAGCCAAGGCTGTAGATTAAATCATATCGGAGCTATGTCTTGGCAACGCCCACTCTAGTGTACAGTCAACAGTCTTAAACTTTATATGTTGCCCCTTTTTTTTCAATATGAAAGTCTTGGTATTCTATCCTGGTTTCAGTACACTAGAGCTAAAGGCTTTAAAAAGCTGCTATGTTGAAGTTTGTCACATATTTATCGTATATTGCAGTGCTTGTTTTAGTTATGCTGTTTCTCTGTCAATGTGGCATAGTTTTTGGAAAAGTGTGAGTCAAAAGACATTTTTTTTCTCAAGAGTAGAAAGTCTCAGCTGAGCATTGTGATACATGGGCCTATATGAAATACTTGTATCTATTATTTTAAAAAGACAGGAGCAAAGATTTCATTGCAACAAAAGAAGGCTGATAATGAATTTGATGTTAAAGTTCAAGCCATAAGTTCCATGGAATTGAAGAAGGCTGTGGAAAAGGTATGTCTAGGATAAAAATTTGAGTTTGTGTAGAGTTGTACTTGAAAAATAACACTTAACTCGACTGTTCTTGTGCTTCATCTATTAACATTTCCATTTTTTTTTTACCTTTGGTATCTTAACAAATTGTTATGATAGGCACAGTGCAGTTGTAAATAATGCATGTATGATTGTTGATAAATATAGTATGTCTATTTTAACAACAGGGTATTCCAAGTGAAATGAAAGTAAAATGTAAACGTTAAAAATGAATTTCATTTTTGAAAATACTTGAGAGTATGAACTGCAATGTTTCACTCTGGCATACTTTTCAGGAAGCTTACAGACCTCATGAAGTGCCATTGTGAAGTGTCACTGTTTATTCAAAAATAAAATTTATTTCTTAAATATCTTCCTACAAAGATTTTGTTTTTCACTTTTGCTGTTTGATTTCAGATACAAGAAGTAATCAAAGAAATTTCGGGGTATGTTATTAGAATTATGATGTGTAATGCAATATTCAGACATTAAATAAAAGTTATCTACATTGTAGATACACAAATATATAGATATGCATTTGTACAGGTTTAGAAATATGTATTCAAGCAATGTAGACTAGAATGATACTGATGATTTCTTGGTCGTTGAAATATCATTTTTGTTTTATTGTCCAATGCCAATGTCTGTATTGTATTAATAGAAAATTAATTTTACATAAATTAAGATTTCATGTATAATTAAAACTTGTACAGGTGACTATTGATGGCTGGAACTCTCAGAGTTGTTGATGTCTCAAAGCAATCTTAAGGTCCCAATTTATTCCTTATATATATGTAAATTTACAAATTGACTCTAATTCTTTCAAACTTATAATTTTTCGAATTGAAATTGAAATCCTCTACATATAAACGGGCCTCCGTGGCCGAGTGGTTAGAGCATCGGGCTCAAAATCACAAAGCCTCTCACCTCTGTCGGCGCGTGTTGGAATCTCGGCCGCGGCATTATGTGAGCATTTACATGTGAGGAGGCCATTATTGACAGTTAAAAAACACAGCTTGACAACTTGGTAATTTGTGTTGACACTTCACCAGATATTCTGACCTTGGAAATTTGGTCTGTTCAGTAATCGGCTACAATTATTAAGCAACCTCATTAGATTTTTAAAGGTGAATGCAGATGATAAATATGAGATGCAACACTGATTTTTTTCACTACAACAAATGAAGAACGAAAATTTAGTTTGTTTATTCATATATATCTGATGAAAAAAAAAGTTTTAAGATTAAAAATAGATCTATTTCCTGTGAAAACTTGACTTTATATGAAATTTACCACCATTACATATTATAAGTGATTAGTGAAAAAGTTTAAACCAGTTGATGGAAGTGCCGATATCAAACTTTCGAAGACTTGAACACTCGTTTTGTTGTCCCATGGAGTTGGCATATTTATGAGTCACCTGTACAAATATTTAGATCATGATCAAAAAGTCTCATGAATGTATTTCTGATATATTGGCTCTTCTGTGCTTCGATATCAGACATCACGAGGCATATGTTCCATACTACAATTACACCCACCTTATAGAAATAAGCAATATTTCAGGGCAGGAAATTTCATAACTCACCAGTTTAAAAAGTGATTGTAATAAAAGTCCAGGGTTTTGGTGAAAATTTTTTTTTCTCTGATTAAAATGACTGAAATTTTTTTTTTTAACTAATTCAAAGCTGTAAGGCAAACAAATTCGCACATTTAAATGTGCATTTCTTTAACGTATTCTTTAACTGTAAAAAGTAGAATATCTTGGAGGTAACAAATTCCTGGACAGTGAATTCTTGATTAAATTGCAATATTTTAAACAGTATTACTGTAGTACTGAAATGTTTACAATCATGACAAAATGATATACACTTAGAAATTAAGAAGTCTACGTATTTTTGAACATTTTCTGGTGACTATTCATTTTCCATCAAGAGAAAAAAAATGTTAGAGAACAAAGATAAAATTTCAACTATAAATGGTAAAATTACTGATATCAGTGGTACTTATTGTGTGTGCTGATATCAGTAGTACCTATTGTGTGTGCTGATATCAGCAGTGTACTAAATTATGATCAATTATTATAAAATTATTGATGTGTCTCAACAGGTATCTAACTTTGCCTGATTTGTATATGCTATACATAAGTACAAACATACAGCACTCACAAAACATAAGTACAAACATACAGTACTCAAAATGGTTTGAAAACTCAATTGTCAGGTAAAAGAACATGAAGTGTATAAACTATTTTATATTTTAACCTTTAAAGAATATCAATTAGTTGTCTGATAATGGGAAAATATTTGATAACCAATATACCAGTATTGAATTAATGCATTGCAAGACAATATTTTTTGGCCTGTATTGCAGTACGCCAGAATGTTGAATTCATTGCTTAGTCCTATTTACAGGATCATCAGAAAAGATCAATACATGTACAATACATGTCTATAGTATGATTTAAACAATCATTATTTGTTCTGTACATGTACAATTGAAAATTAGGGACATCCACTTTAATGTGGCTACAGAAATGCAGCTCCCTTGAAAAAAAAATTGGATATACTTTGTCCTGATATTTTCCAGGAGAGCTACATTTCTTTAGCCAAATAAATGCATGGCTTAATAATGACCATATATAGCACTGATGTCATGTAATGAAGCATATGATCATAAATAGCTTTGATTTACTGTAATGTGTAAATGCTTTTTTGCAGGGTAAATGGGAAAATACCAATAACCTCGCAGGACAGACGACAACTTCTTCGCTTAAAGGGGGCAAAAATCAAGGAACTCCAAAAACAGGTAAAATTCAACCTTAAATTCATTTCTAGTCATCCTAAGTATTCTGCTAGTACCGAAGAACTGTGATTTTCATTAACTTTCTACACTTTAACCAGACTGGAGCATCTCTGATGGTGAAATTTAATGAGAAAAATGATGAAGCTGAAGTTGTCGTACAAGCCAAAAGTCCAGCGGAGCTGGAGTCTGCTGTGGAAAAGGTAATGTCCTCTTTAACCTGTCTTAGAGTCAGAAACAATGCAATGATGTAAATAGAGGAAACTGAGTACTTAGGAATCTCTGTATAATATGTATATTAACTAATTTTTCAAAATCAACATTCAGCATCAATTTTGCAATAACATACAATTGTGAATGTTATATATAGAGAAACATCATTCTGTGTTCTGTATTCCTCATTTTATGTGCCAGTAAGTGCCCCATGTGCCAGTAAGTGCCCCATGTGCCAGTACGTGCTCCATGTGCACTTTTCAATTAGAATAAGTGCCCATTATTTTTCAATAAAACTGGAGATGCCCAGAAACGGTCGCACCTCCTTTCTGAGGGGAGAAGAAAAGAGATAATGATGATAAAAGACAAGGTCATTGAAGATTTTTCTCCAGAACAAGTAGGACAGGGAATAACTTATCAAAATGTAGTAATTCATCCATAGATTGAAATAAAGTCTCAAGTAGAACAGCTCCATGGTCAGTGGTTGAAGAACATTAGTATAGCTTAAAGCAGCCTCCTGAAGTGTTTGATTCAAGCATGGGTGAATCATTGGTTCAGACTGTGTGTAGAGTCACAAACATGGGGACTTAGAGGAGTGGTGTGGCATATGGGTGTCTGTAAATATGGAGACGTAATTGTTGTATAATTTTTAAGCTTTCACGTGTAAAGTTGTAAACTGCAGTAAATGACCTTTGAACAATCTTTTTACTTTCCTTTTCAGATCAATAAAGAACTGGAAAAATTGAGGTACATAATTTGATTTCATTACCACAGACTGGTTATAACTGTGAGTTTATCACACTGATTGGGAGAAATACTTGCTGTAAAGACGGTGTGATTCTTGGTTCTTAGTTTTTTATTAATAATTTTAAGGTTTTATTTCTTGCATTCTGTATTGTCAGAAGAATCTAATTTAACATCAGTGTAGCAAGTGACAAAGAAATTAATAGACTGTTGAAACAGAATTCACTTTCCAATTCTTTGTTATTAATGAGTGTATGTGGTTGTTATCATCTCACTGCCATGTGATAATGCAGCTTGGAGATCATGATTAGACATGTGTGCTGTAGGAAAATTTATGGTTGTGAAGATGATGTTTATGGATTGCCAATATTGCACTGTGTCATGTTGCTCATGTCCTTCCAAACATTATACACTGTATTATGTTGGTGTTACATATGGGTGAGCTCTGTTATGTATGTTATTAAATTTCAGGGCTCTTGCATCCCGGGGCCTTAGTGGGGTAGGGCAAACACTGCTAAAAATGGACCAGTTTTCAAAAGTCTTCCTTTTCTACAACCACACATCTGTAAGAAAACTAAATGCTTAGTCTGTAGAGCAGATGGTCCTTTACCAAAATTTTAAATTTCACAATCCCAGGGGTAGATGTTTTGGCATCAGAGTGGGGCCATATGGTCATAGTGATAAATGGGTGCATTAACAGTTGAACTTTTGTAACTTCTTCATGAAATTCTTTTCAAATTTGGTATTGAGCACCTTTTGGACAAAGGGGACATAAATTGTAAATTTCTTGATTTCTGCACCCCCAGGGCCATAGGTGCAAGACAAAAAGCTGCCAAAAATTTACCAATTTTAAAAAATCTGCTTTTCTACAATAATTGCACCTGTGCAAGAAAAAAACTGATTGTTTAGTCAGGAATGTTTCTACCAAAATTGTGAATATCATGATCCCCGAGGTAGAGGTTCTGACTCATTGATAGGGCCAATCTTGGCATGTAGTGTTTATGTGTGAAACATTTAAGAAACATCTTTCATGCTATTGATTTATAATGAAGCCAGGGTGTGGGGCCAAAATGGTCATAGTGATTAAATGTCTATCATATGAAAGACTTCTTGTTAATTTTGCTAATACTGTATAAAAACTAAATTTGATTTAAGGAAAAGCAGTAATGGATGGACCAAAATTATGAATTTCACAACCTCAGGGTTCTGTCTCTAGGGTGGGTCCAAAATATTGTGTTAATATAACATGTATTATATTATGTCTTTCATTAATATGAACACTTTTGGGGGCATTTGTATTTTAAAAACACATTTTGTTTTATACTGCTGCTGAATATCAAAATTTAGCTTATATATGCAGAATAGGAAGAATTTTATAGATTTTGTAGCCCATGGGGCAAGTGATTCTTTCAACTAATACTCAGGTGACTAATACGGCCTGTGGGTCTCTTGTTTTTTATTATTTACAGTATACTGAGATCCATTCAAAAGCCTATGATTAATCAAGCTGATCATGATTATTTGTTGTAAAGCTTACAGTTACACTTCTCTCGTAAATGGAAATACAATTTCTCAGTCATAGGAAATAAAGTTTCATGGTTAATTTTTTTTTAACCATGCTCATGCAAGCCATACTAAACCATCCTTGAGGGTAGGGGTGGGGGACTGTCACCAGGTTTCACATCACCCACCAGGTATACTAAGGAATTGATGCTGAAAACTTGACTTGGGTACTTTATTCTGCAAATGGAACTTTCTGATTTTAGATCTGAAGAAGTTTCAGAATCTCTGTCCTTATCCTGGAATGAAAGAGGTCGACTTCTTGGAACTGGTGGTGAAACTATCAAGGAAATGAGGGAGACCTTACTACAGGTAAATATTAACATACAGTAGAAAGGTTCCCCAGACGAATGTGTTCAGGTACTTGTTACATGTAAAGGGGAATTCCCCCAGAAATTTGTATATATATATATACACGTTGTAAAACGTTAAAATTGTTAGGAACGGGAATGTGTACACGAATATGAAACTTACATGTAAACATTCATTTGCAAAACCTCTCTGATGTACCAGTCAGTCCAAAAAGGTCCAATTTAAATCCACAAACCTTGATTTATCAAGTTTTTAATTAAACCTTCAAATATCAAAGATTTTATTAAACCTCCAATTATCAAAGTTTTTAATTAGTCCCACGGAGATACCATTTGAAAGCTCTGCTTTAGTAAGAAATAAGTTCAGATGTTTTTTAATTCAGGAAAAAATAAAACCACTTGGTCAGAAATGACCAAATTTAGGTACAGGCCTCCTATGCTGAAGAGGAGTCCATTTTTCACCCCCCCCCCCCCCCCCCCCCCCAATAGCCATTGTTGCATTGGGTGTAAACTGTTTAGTTTATTTTGAAGTGTAGATCTATAAGTGGAAAAAAAAAATAATGCAGCTTTGTTTAGCTTAATTTGAAGTGTACATCTATCAGTGAAAAAAAATAATGCAAGCTTTGTTTAGTTAATTTTGAAGTGTAGATCTATAAGTGAAAAAAAAAATAATGCAAGCTTTGTTTAGTTTATTTTGAAGGTAGATCTATAAGTGAAAAAAAAAAATGCAAGCTTTGTTCAGACCATGGCCTCTTTGTCAAAATACAGTGAAAACATCCTGAAATTAACTACTGCTGTCTTGATAATATTGGGTTCATTGTGGAACCACATTTTAGGTTTATTTTTATAAGAGAAAGGTTGTTCAGGTGAGTGTTGTAGCCCATGGATCTCTTATGATAAAATTATTTTATTCATTGTGTGCATAAAATTTACCAGTAACTTAGTACCTATTGTACACTATGTTCACCTTAAATTGTTTCCATTTTTCAGAAAGGTGTAGAAATAGATTTGGTAATAAAGAATGATGAAACAACTGTAAGGGTGACTGGCCCAAACAAAGAGAGTGTCCAAGAGGCTGTTGCCATGGTGAGTTTTCTAATCAAGAGAATATTGGTGTGTCTGCTTTTATTGCAACTGATGAATATTATGCAGTAAAATTTACTGTAATAGTTAATATATACTTACAGCTAAATTACTCTATATAAGGGAAATTTTTTTGCCCCCCCCCCCCCCTAAATTTGTATCCTCCCCTAATGTGCATGTATTAATTGTCTTTTAATTTGACAAGTCATTGGGTCAGGTGTACAATTATGTGAGTAAAACATAAGAATTCTAAATATTGGTTCACTTGGTCACTCTGAGAAAAAATATATACATGTAAATGGTATCCAAGCTGGCAAAGAAAAAACAGGAGACACTTGAATATGATTATTGTTCATTAACTTGAATATGATTATTGTTCATTATTTTTTTACCATAGTGTGTGTAATGATCCTCATCAAAGGTCAAAGTTGTTTAAATTTTTGTTCTGTTCATATCGTCATAATGCAAAGACTTTGCTAAGAAGTTCATTTGCAAGAAATTCATATGAATGTAGTATTGGAATACCTAGACATTAAGTATTTGAAGCATGACCAAGTTGATTGAATGACTCCAATGACGGCTAATAGTCCTACTTTGTCAGCGCTGATCTGGAATTACAATTTGTAAACATTTTCAAAATTTGAGTCGTGATTTGATACAGCACACTGCCAGTGTAAGTAAATTGAATCAATTTACAAATTCTGAGGTAGACATATTATGAACAGAATTCAGTGATATTATGTGAACTGATATCAGTGGTACTTTTTTGTGTACTGATATCAGCCATACTTATTGTGTGTACTGACATCAGCAGTACTTATTGTGTGTGCTGATATCAGTAGTACCTATTGTGTGTGCTGATATCAGCAGTACTTATTGTGTGTGCTGATATCAGCAGTGTACTAAATTATGATCAATTAGAAGTATTATAAAATTATTGATGTGTCTCAGCAGGTATCTAACTTTGCCTGATTTGTATATGCTATACATAAGTACAAACATACAGCACTCACAAAACATAAGTATAAACATACAGCACTCACAAAACATAAGTATAAACATACAGCACTCACAAAACATAAGTATAAACATACAGCACTCACAAGACATAAGTATAAACATACAGCACTCACAAAACATAAGTATAAACATACAGCACTCACAAAACATAAGTATAAACATACAGTACTCACAAAACATAAGTATAAACATACAGTACTCACAAAACATAAGTATAAACATACAGCACTCACAAAACATAAGTATAAACATACAGCACTCACAAAACATAAGTATAAACATACGGTACTCACAAAACATAAGTATAAACATACAGCACTCACAAAACATAAGTATAAACATACAGCACTCACAAAACATAAGTATAAACATACAGCACTCACAAAACATAAGTATAAACATACGGTACTCACAAAACATAAGTATAAACATATAGTACTCACAAACTTATCATTGTAAGAAGTCTTCCAACTGATTGTCATTTATTCTAGATTCAACAGAAAGCAACAGCCAAAAGGTAAGGCTAAATGATAAGGCTTTTCAACCTTGATCAGAAAAATTTGAAAATTTCACTGAAAATTTTTTTATTCAATATTACATAAGTGCAGAGTGGTGAAGAATTGGAGCAATAGAAATTGAATTTAAAACATAGATTTCTCTAAAATACAACATGTATGTTGTAAATCCATTGGCATAATTTTAGGATTGTATAATTTTCAAGTGTCAAAAATATGAAAATTGTTTTGAAATTTAAGGCAGAATGAGACAAAGTAGTTTGTATCGAGTGCCCTTTATATGATACGTTTTCTATCAATAGAATTATTATAATGTTTTTTATTTGTATCTCAGAGTGAGTGAAACAATTGCATTGAAGCCACACAAAACTCAAGGAATGTTCATAGGAATTGGTGGCCAGAATATTAAGAGAATCTACAAAAGTTTGCCAGTAAGCAGGTTTTCTGTTTAATCCACATTAATATACCTGACGTGTAGGCTCTATATATACTTAATTATATGGTTATGATAATGCCAGACGTTAAACATATAAAAAATTGCACATAAACGTTGCATCTATATATATATATATATATATATATATATATATACACAGTCATCTGTCATAATTTCTAGACTAATATATACATTTCGAATGTTTTTGCCTTTGATATCTTGATTTATTGTAATTATAGTCATTTCCTCATGAATGCGATGCAGTTGTGAACAAAATAAAGTATGCTGGCATGAAGCATCTCATTTCATACCAGGCTTACGTATTTTCAGAAATGAAATCTACATTCTGTTTTTTAATTGGCTGTAAGAGAAGACAAGTTTATTAAATACTATCATTGCGAAAAAAAATAATAATTAAAACATGATGCAAGAACAAAATGGTACTGATCAAATAAAAAGTATTGTGTTATGATATACATAGGTTATTTAAAACTTATTCAGTTTGAAGCAACAATTCACAAACTATTGCGTGGCGCAGTGGTTAGAGCGTCTGGCTCAAAGATCTGATGATCCTTGAGTCGGGGGTTCGAATCCCACTGTGGGACGTGGGTGCCGGTCTTTCGGATGAGACCGTATAAACCGAGGTCCTGTGTCGCAGTAGGTGTGGCACGATAAAGATCCCTCCCTGCTCAAAGGCCCTGAGTGCCGAGCATAGGCCTAAATTTGCAGCCCTGTCACCGGTAATGGTGACAGCCGCCGGATAGCTGAAAAATTGCTCAGGCGGCTATAAACAAACAAACAAACAAACAAACAAACAAAAACACAAACTATTGAAAAACTTGTTACTGTATTTTGTTTATAGTTAATTTTTCAAAGTAGTCCTCAGGTGTTTGCTTACAGTGTCTTTTAGTAATCTGCATCATCACTTGTAAACATGTACATGATTTGTTATATTTTTTCTTCCTAGAGAGGAGTTAATATACAAGTGACCACAAATGAGGAAGGGGAGACAAACCTTGTCGTGTCGGCTTTAAATGAGAGTGACCTTCAAAAAGCTGTCGAAAAGGTAATTAATTGATACACATGGATTTTCGTCTTACCTTATAATGGCAGGAGAGCAGGGTGTTGAATCGGAAGTGAATTCTTAGTGAATTTATGTTAGAACAGGTTAGTCTTTTAAAAAGCAACATGGATTCCCTGTCTGTAGCCTCTTAATATCTTATTAACCCTTCGATGGCGGACATCAAACTTGGTACACTGGCACTACCAAAAGAGTAGATGACCCAAATGGTTTTGAGAATGCAAGGTCAAAGGTGATAAAGCAAATAACTGATTATTTGGAAATGTCTGCTCAGTATCTGGACAGATCAAATTTAATATTGTGGCTGCCCTGACTTGTAGATAACCAATATTTTTCATGCAGACATTTTAAATTCAAAGGTGATCCTTTTCAATATTGCCACACATGGACATAAAATGTTTCTAAAACAATTTTTGTTTAAGAAATATATAACAATTTTGAAAAACTTCATTGGGATATAAAGTGAGGCAGTCACATGATCAAAACTTGTGAAGCTTGAAGGACTTATTGGTAGATTTGATCATGTACCACCCCATTTCATATCCCAGTTCAGTTTTTGAAATAGTTATCTATTACTTATATATGCATTTGAGTCACAAAGACTTATTTTAGAATACGACACTAACCTCCCATGGTGCATACACCTTGTCAATCTTCATTGCGTGTTTCCCAATCGAAAAGTGAGTTACTCAGTTATTCAGATTAGTTTGATATCATAATATATGTAGTTTGGTGACTGGTATTTTCTGTGACTCAAAGGAGTTCTGTCTTCATTCAGAGAGCATATTTGTATCTAGATGTGAATTTTAGATGGCCTGTTGGGATGCATTATAGTGGGGACTCCACTGAAGATGAATAGGTTGAGGAATTGCAGAAAAGATGCAGATGTGAAAACTTGTGTTTTACAACTGTGTTTAGCTAATCATGATGCTGTGAATTTGTTATTTCAAAAGTACTGAGCCATTTCCTCTTTCTGAGCTACAGATATATTTGTTTTACACCTTTGCTGGATGTTTTTCATAGTCGATGTGCTTGCTTCAAACAGAAATCTAAGACCTTTGACCCTAGAAAAAAAAAATTCATAGCAAATTAAAGCTGTTTTGCTTTGGTATGTTTTCAGAAGAAAGAATTACCACAAGCATGTACATTGTATTGTTTAGTAGTTAGGTTGTAGTTTAATTTTTATGAAATTAACCTGGCCCGGAGGTATAAGATATTTTAAGTATGTACATGTACTCTGTTTTCAAATCCATAATCCGTGCTCCAAAGCCATACTCATACTCAAAATTGATACATAAATTATAGTGGAATATTGAGTGCGAGTATGATTTGGGGTACTGAGTTTGAGTACAGAGTAAGTATGGAATATTCAAAAAGTTTTATAACCTCCTGGTCTGAACCAAATTTAATATGACCTTTCTCTCTTCAAAAATCTTTAGAATTTGCATGCCTCCTCATTTGATGTATGTCTTGGTTTTTTGGATGAGTAAGGGGTCACGTTAGGAATGTAATGATACACTCAGGGGAGATAATTTTGTCTTCAAAACAAACTCAATTTTGAGCAAGATAATTTAGTTGAGCATGGTGGCCTTTAGTTCTCTTTTTTTTTTTCCCCGTGCAGTTCTCATTTTGCCTTGAGGATTACTGCATTTTGTGGAACTGCCAGATATAAGTTGTTGATGAAATTTGATAAGTTTGTACTATTTCTGTGTTTGTGTTACAACTCTTCATCTACTAATTGATTTTCAATTGTCCTTGTAGGTTCAAGAAGAAAATGAGAGGTAAATATATCAAAATCAGACTAGCCTTAGATGTTATGTTTTATGCATTCAGTGTATGCCATAAAGCAAGTCAAGGCTTTACATCTTTCAAAAAAATGTTTTCAATGCATTTATTCAGAATTACAGTTTTACTAATTAAAATTAGTTATCGTGTAACCTTTTTTTGTTTTTGTTTGGCTTATTTCTTGATTTTGTAGAAAACTTTGTGTTCACAATCAAATTGCTTTATTAAAAGTTGACAGATTATTAGGACTTTACTGTATTTTAATAAATACCTTGATTATTAGAATTTACTGTATTTTGAATATCCAGATTATTAATATTTTACTGTAATTTACATACTGTACTAAATTTTATGCTGGCATTGTAGAGAAGACCTAAGTGCAGATTTGGATCTCAGCAAATTGCAAATTAAAACTTTGATTGGAGAGGGAGGTAAAGAAATAAAAAAAATCAGGGATGTCGTCAGCAAGGTAAACAAACAATTAAAACGGACTCAAGTCACACCTTGAAACACACTCATACCACACCTTGATACACACTCATAACACACCTTGAAACACACTCATACCACACCTTGAAACACACTCATACCACACCTTGAAACACACTCATACCACACCTTGAAACACACTCATACCACACCTTGAAACACACTCATACCACACCTTGAAACACACTCATACCACACCTTGATACACACTCATAACACACCTTTATAGACACTCATATCACACCTTGATATGTGCTCATACCTTACTTTGATGCATGTTGATGCCATACCTTTACTGTAGATTCCTTATTCAACAATATAAAAGTAACAAAGAGCAATTTTAATTCATGAGTGGTGTTTCTTACTGAAATATGCAATGATAAATTCCTCGCATACATTTAGTAATCCACAGTTTACATGCCCATGGTACACCATGTGCCCCGCCATGATACACACTTATACTTCACCTTTGTAAATGCTCCTACTACACACCTTTGTAAATGCTCCTACTACACACCTTTGTAAATGCTCCTACTACACACCTTTGTAAATGCTCCTACTACACACCTTTGTAAATGCTCCTACTACACACCTTTGTAAATGCTCCTACTACACACCTTTGTACAGGTTCAAGCTACGCCTTTGTACACACTCCTGCTGCACCTTTATACACTCTTAAACCGCACATTTATATATGTTCATACCAAACTCTTGGGCTACACCTTTATGCACACACATGACACACCTTAATGCACCCTTGTGCTACACCTTTATAATGCACAATCATACAATACTTTTATACACATTCATGCCACAACTTTTATCACGCTCAGGCCACACCTTTATGTATACTATTGCCATGCACACTCAGGCCACACCTTTATGTATACTATTACCATGCACACTCAGGCCACAACTTTATGTATACTATTGCCATGCACACTCAGGCCACACCTTTATGTATACTATTGCCATGCACACTCAGGCCACACCTTTATGTATACTATTACCATGCACACTCAGGCCACAACTTTATGTATACTATTGCCATGCACACTCAGGCCACAACTTTATGTATACTATTGCCATGCACACTCAGGCCACAACTTTATGTATACTATTGCCATGCACACTCAGGCCACACCTTTATGTATACTATTGCCATGCACACTCAGGCCACACCTTTATGTATACTATTACCATGCACACTCAGGCCACAACTTTATGTATACTATTGCCATGCACACTCAGGCCACAACTTTATGTATACTATTGCCATGCACACTCAGGCCACAACTTTATGTATACTATTACCATGCACACTCAGGCCACACCTTTATGTATACTATTGCCATGCACACTCAGGCCACACCTTTATGTATACTATTGCCATGCACACTCAGGCCACACCTTTATGTACACTATTGCCATGCACACTCAGGCCACCCCTTTATGTATACTATTACCATGCACACTCAGGCCACACCTTTATGTATACTATTACCATGCACACTCAGGCCACAACTTTATGTATACTATTGCCATGCACACTCAGGCCACACCTTTATGTATACTATTGCCATGCACACTCAGGCCACACCTTTATGTATACTATTACCATGCACACTCAGGCCACAACTTTATGTATACTATTGCCATGCACACTCAGGCCACAACTTTATGTATACTATTGCCATGCACACTCAGGCCACAACTTTATGTATACTATTACCATGCACACTCAGGCCACACCTTTATGTATACTATTGCCATGCACACTCAGGCCACACCTTTATGTATACTATTGCCATGCACACTCAGGCCACACCTTTATGTACACTATTGCCATGCACACTCAGGCCACATCTTAATGCAGACTCAAGCCATACCTTTATACATGCTCAGCTCACACCTTAATGCACACTCAGGCCACAACTTTGTGCATGCTCATTGACCTTTTATTTATGCTCATGTATTTTTTATGAAATGAGATGAAATGATGAAATTTCAGAAATACTTTTTTTTTTTTTTTTATTTGAACCAAACCCATGTAAAAAGTACCAATGCCAATCAAAATTGATAGAAAAAGTCATCAAGAAACCAGAAAATGTAGTTGAGACTCCCAACTCACTTTGACATATCTGTGGTATTTGAGATATTGATGTTCAAGATACCAAAACTCCATTATATTTGCAAACTTTGTGGAATTGTTTTGATAGAGGTGTTTTTCATGGCTTTCAATTCCAGAATGGAGTTAGAATTCATATCCCAATAGATTTTCATGACACCAAAGTCCTTGTGACTGCTCAAAATAAAGAAGACTTGGACACTGCCATAGAAATGGTAAATTTGCATGTTGTGGATATTTTTTTATTGGTATTCAAATTAAACTTTGTGGAAACAATGATTCTGTGTCAAAGTTATCTCACAATGATTTTCACATGAGCTAGCATTAGATATAAAAGCTGACAATAATATATTATGATCATGTGTAGTCAGAGAATGTGATTTTTATCTGTTACAATCTCTGATGCCTCAATGCAATGGGCAGATGTTAACTTAGTGTGGATTGAAAAATTTTATTGTCACATGAACGGGAACTGTAGTTAGCATCTGCCTATTGCAGTGTAATGTCAAATGTTTTTATTGTAACGGATGCAACTCACAAATCCTCTACATTTCATTTCTTGCCACTTGATGTTCAGCAGTCTTATGTGTAAATTTGTAAGGCCTGAACTGTTAATGGAGACCAATTCAATTTTCATTGTATTTCTTACAAAGATTGATGTAGTATGCATTGACTTGCATTAAGTATATCCATCTGAAAAATCTGACAGATTTGTCCTCATACATGTAAGAGTTTGTAATCCAGTGTCGGAGAAAAAAGATGGAGGAGCATATTCAGCTATACACAGTGACAGAAATTCTATTATAAATACTTCTGTCGGTCAATGATTATTGAACTTTGAAGTTTTAAATATTTTTTAATTTGCAGATATTAAATCAAGTAATGAAACAAAGGTATGTTTTAATTTATATTGAACACATGTATAACAAATTGTGAGAGAGATTATAGTTGCTATTTTTTTCTTTAATTTACTTGAACCTGCTTACAGTATACACTGTGCCATGGTCAGATACCCATGGTTGATTATGCTTCGTTACTCACTCCATCACCTATGGGTCCATTCTTAACCAATTCACTTGTCTGAATGAATTTAATGATTTAAATTTACAGTCCAATCATATTAATCATTACAGGAATGGAACTCTTCTGTTTTTAAAGGTAGTATTACTTCAACCTCACTATCATAACAATACTGTCCATCAAAAGTGCATAGAAAGGGATTTACTGATTGGACAAAATCACTTTTTGGTTTTTCTTGAGCAACCACCTCATTTATTGTTCTTGAGAACAAGCAAATTAGTATGAATGGACATGATGAAGGTGAAAGAGAGAGAGGAATAATACATAATCAACTGTTGGTATCTGATGATGACAGTATACATAAAATTACTGAAGACATCTGTAATGAACTGTACATCTGTTCCTTAGTCATCGATCTGTCTGCAATTGCCTGATGTTGCTGATTAAAAACAACAAAGACAATAGTTTTTTCCATTTTAAATTTTTCTTTGTGTGCAGGAAGGAAGTAGAAATTAGCAAGGACACCATCATCAAACTTTTGATTGGAAAAAGAAGAGAACTGCTGAAGAAGGTAAGTATGTTCTGAAGACTAGGTCCTATCTTAATGGTGAAAAAGAAACAAAAAGGAATAGAAAGATAAATGAAGTATTTTAAATCAACCAGCTTGTAATAGTTAAAGAATAAATTTCATTTTTTGAAAGTACATGAGGGTATTTTGTTAATTTCAGTGAACACTGAAATCTTTGATGATAAATTTGCAGATGCTCAGAATTCATGCCATCTTTGTTGTTTTGTAGTAAATTGAACATCATAGTTTATTGATTGCAGTACAGTAATCAGTTGAACATCATTGTTTGTTGTTTTTGCATTGCAAGAATTAATTGAGCATCTTAATTAGTTGTTTCGTAGTACAAGAACTGTTTGAGTGTCATTCTTCGTTGTTTTAGAGTATGGAAACCAACTGAATATCGTTGTTTATTGTTTTACAGTATGGGAATCAATTGAAAATTGTTGTTTATTGTTTTGCAGTATGGGAACCAATTGAACATTGTTGTTTATTGTTTTGCAGTATGGGAATCAATTGAAACTGTTTTTTACTGGTACACAGTTACTCCGTGATAAAGAAGTAACAACAGCACCATTGTCAATTGAATGTGAAAATCCAGAGGTTGTAAAGGAAGTTCTAGCGGAGGTTTGTATTAATTCTACTGTTCGTTGTTTCTCAGCTTGGTCTCATATTTATACACTACATAAATATACATTGTTTATGCCATTTATAGTGATTTACTGAATTTTTTCATAAACTGTAGACATGCTAATATTTTCACAAACAATAGACATGCTAGTATTTTCATAAACTGTAGACATGCTAATATTTTCATAAACTGTAGACATGCTAGTATTTTCATAAACTGTAGACATGCAAATATTTTTATAAACTGTAGATGTGCTAGTATTTTCATAAACTGTAGACATGCTAATATTTTCATAAACTGTAGACAAGCTAATATTTTCATAAACTGTAGACATGCTAAATTTTTCAGAAGTTGTAGACATGCTAGTATTTTCATAAACTATAGACATGCTAATTTTTGCCTTCATTTTATTTTTTTCTCCTCATCCTTATACATGTGGTATTAGTCAGGAGTGCTATTACAGTGTATTTCAAATACTACAACAGTGTCTGTATCGTACTACTACAGTGTCTGTATCGTACTACTACAGTGTCTGTATCCTAATACTACAGTGTCTGTATCTTACTACTACAGTGTCTGTATCCTACTACTACAGTGTCTGTATCCTAATACTACAGTGTCTGTATCCTACTACTACAGTGTCTGTATCCTAATACTACAGTGTCTGTATCCTAATACTACAGTGTCTGTATCCTATTACTACAGTGTCTGTATCCTAATACTACAGTGTCTGTATCCTAATACTACAGTGTCTGTATCCTACTACTACAGTGTCTGTATCCTACTACTACAGTGTCTGTATCCTACTACTACAGTGTCTGTATCCTACTACTACAGTGTCTGTATCCTACTACTACAGTGTCTGTATCCTAATACTACAGTGTCTGTATCCTAATACTACAGTGTCTGTATCCTATTACTACAGTGTCTGTATCCTACTACTACAGTGTCTGTATCCTACTACTACAGTGTCTGTATCCTATTACTACAGTGTCTGTATCCTACTACTACAGTGTCTGTATCCTACTACTACAGTGTCTGTATCCTACTACTACAGTGTCTGTATCCTACTACTACAGTGTCTGTATCCTATTACTACAGTGTCTGTATTCTACTACTACAGTGTCTGTATCCTATTACTACAGTGTCTGTATCCTACTACTACAGTGTCTGTATCCTACTACTACAGTGTCTGTATCCTAATACTACAGTGTCTGTATCCTATTACTACAGTGTCTGTATCCTAATACTACAGTGTCTGTATCCTATTACTACAGTGTCTGTATCCTATTACTACAGTGTCTGTATCCTACTACTACAGTGTCTGTATCCTACTACTACAGTGTCTGTATCCTACTACTACAGTGTCTGTATCCTACTACTACAGTGTCTGTATCCTACTACTACAGTGTCTGTATCCTACTACTACAGTGTCTGTATCCTATTACTACAGTGTCTGTATCCTACTACTACAGTGTCTGTATCCTACTACTACAGTGTCTGTATCCTATTACTACAGTGTCTGTATCCTACTACTACAGTGTCTGTATCCTACTACTACAGTGTCTGTATCCTATTACTACAGTGTCTGTATCCTAATACTACAGTGTCTGTATCCTATTACTACAGTGTCTGTATCCTATTACTACAGTGTCTGTATCCTACTACTACAGTGTCTGTATCCTATTACTACAGTGTCTGTATCCTATCACTACAGTGTCTGTATCCTACTACTACAGTGTCTGTATCCTATTACTACAGTGTCTGTATCCTACTACTACAGTGTCTGTATCCTACTACTACAGTGTCTGTATCGTACTACTACAGTGTCTGTATCCTACTACTACAGTGTCTGTATCCTATTACTACAGTGTCTGTATTCTACTACTACAGTGTCTGTATCCTATTACTACAGTGTCTGTATCCTACTACTACAGTGTCTGTATCCTACTACTACAGTGTCTGTATCCTAATACTACAGTGTCTGTATCCTATTACTACAGTGTCTGTATCCTAATACTACAGTGTCTGTATCCTATTACTACAGTGTCTGTATCCTACTACTACAGTGTCTGTATCCTACTACTACAGTGTCTGTATCCTATCACTACAGTGTCTGTATCCTATCACTACAGTGTCTGTATCCTACTACTACAGTGTCTGTATCCTATTACTACAGTGTCTGTATCCTACTACTACAGTGTCTGTATCCTACTACTACAGTGTCTGTATCCTACTACTACAGTGTCTGTATCCTACTACTACAGTGTCTGTATCCTACTACTACAGTGTCTGTATCCTATTACTACAGTGTCTGTATCCTACTACTATAGTGTCTGTATCCTACTACTACAGTGTCTGTATCCTACTACTACAGTGTCTGTATCCTATTACTACAGTGTCTGTATCCTACTACTACAGTGTCTGTATCCTACTACTACAGTGTCTGTATCCTACTACTACAGTGTCTGTATCAACAGTTGTGAATATACTTTTTAAGAGTCTAGGTCACTTTGATGGGTTTTTTGTTGTTGTTGATTTCAAGAAATTCACTGTATATAACTACAATTCTTTTATGCTGTTTTGAAAATATAATGAAATGCATACACTTGATTGGTTGTTTGTTTTACGTCCAGTTGAGACTTTTTCACCTGAATTGAGACATAACCAGATGTGGGTGCAGTACCACACAGATTATACATAGACTTGTAATATATGTATTCAGACTGAAGATAATCAAGATACATGGTTTATCATGTGTATGGCAATGATTGACATGTAAATGAATATTTAATGATTGTCCTTGTTTCCAATTCAAAAGTAAAATTTGGGATTGAAAATGGCTTTTTTTAATTGCTTCAGATGTTGATAAAAAATTGTAGCAAATAATTTTTAACCTCAAATGTTTTCAAAGCCAACAATCTAATTAAAATCAGATCTTTTCTAATCGTTGCACTGGAGAAAAAGATTTGGGGGTATGTAGTTTTTTACCTGTCAGTCTGTCCATCTATCTGTGGCAAAAAACTTTAACCTTGCTCATATCTTTTTCAACATAAGAGTAGAGCTTTCATATTTGTTATGTGTATTCCTTGTGGCAAGACATTCCATTGACATCAACATTTTTAACCTGGTGACCTTATCATTGACCTTTGACCTACTATTAGAAAATTTGATTATATGCCATATCTTTTAAACTCTTAAAATGTACTGCTTTTATATTTAGCATGTGTATTTCTTATGAGAAGACCATTCCAATGATACTGCATTTATTGACCATGTGACCTTGACCTAGTTTTAGAAAATTTCCAAAAAAACCTTTTCACTTTGATCATATCTTTCCATTGAGACCAAAATAATGACAGTGATCTTTACAAATCTTACAGTTCCACTTTGTTGTAATCTGGAGGCGTCAGTGCTTCACAAACACATCTTGTTGATTTATACAGTTTAATTTGTAAAATACTAAGTATTGGGCCCTATGTGTATAGTGGTCCTCCCTGGAAAAAGATGATGGCTAGGACCTAGAGCATATCATGTATGCATCTATTGTGGACAAATTTAAAGTTAGGAATTTAAATAAACTAAATAACTTTACGAGCAAAGTAAGATATGTGTATTTGTATTTTAAAAAAATCTGTCAGTGACATGTAGTGTTTCAACAATTGCAAGCATGTACAAATCTCTGATGCATGTTCAGAGAATTTACAGGCACCGTCAGGTTGAGAATTTATATATAATATGGTTGAGAATTTACACACACTGTTAAGTTGAGAGTTTATATACACTGTGGTTGAGATCAAGTTGAGAATTCAATATATTGTCAAGTTAAGAATTTACACTCACTGTCAATTTGAGAAATTATATACACTGTGATTGAGATCAAGTCGAGAATTTACATAGCATTGTCAAGTTAAGAATTTACACTCACTGTTGAGTTGAGAATTTATATAGGTTGAGAATTTACATACACTGTGATTGAGATTTTGCAGACACTGTAGTTAGTATTGATCAGTATACTAAGAAATGTACTTTGGGCACCTTATACTATTCTCTAATAAAAGAATTCTTTTTTGAAGATTGAAGAGCTGAATGAAACAACGTTGTAAGTATTTAATATATAGTTACTGTACTAAATATTCTTTGTTTATAGTATCCTATCTTGAATGATAAACAAATATAATCTGATGATTTGCACTGGGTAAAGAATCATGGCATTTTGATAAAAGTTTCATGTGAAGTGTAAATGTTTAATGACTCTGTAGAAATTTCCCAAGTTGTATCCAATAATTAAAGTGAAAACATTTAGTGTGTTGAAATTTCTATCAAAGGCTGAAACACACAGTGACCCTGCCTGTGACAGTGTCTAGACAACTGTATGCAAACGGTGCTCAATTCCTGTCTGAAATTGGTGAAGACGTAAGTGTTGTACAGTTCTATCACGAACAGAGGTTTCATTTTAGAGATAGATGTCTAGCTTAGAGATTTTCAAATTCTGAATGGTCTGAGGAATATTGAAATCTAGAGTTACTGATAGTAAAATCTAAAGTTACTTATAGTTAAATCTTAAGGTACTGATAGTGAAATCTTGAGAGTTACTGATAATGAAATCTAGAGTTACCGAGAGTGAAATGTATTGTTACTTATAATAAAATCTATAGTTACTGATAATAATATCTAAAGTTACTCATGGTGAAATGTAGCATATTACTGATGATGAAATCTAGAGTGTTACTGACAATAAAATTTAGAAAGTTACAGATTGTGAAATTTAGAGTTACTGATAATATCTAAAGTTACTGATAGTGAAATGAAGCATATTACTTGTAATGAAATCTAGAATGTTACTGACAATAATATCTTGAAAGTTACAGATTGTGAAATTTAGAGTTACTGATAATATCTATATTTACTGATAGTGAAATGTAGCATTACTGATAGTGAAATGTAACATTACTGATAATGAAATCTAGAGAGTTATCAGTACTATCATGATCTGAAATCTAGAGTTACTGTTACTGATAATGAAATCTAGAGTTACTGATAATGAAATCTAGAGTTACTGATAATGAAATCTAGAGTGTTACTGATGAAATCTATAGTGTTACTGATAATGAAATCTAGAGTTACTCAAGTTGTACACTGTCTTTCAATCATTGTGTTCTTTTTTAGACAAAGTGTTACTTATATAGGACATACGTCATGGATGGATCCGAAGTGGACATATACGGCAGAAATCAGGAAGATGTCAATGCCGCGATAGCAAGGGTATGTTGTGATAATCACAGATATGTGTGTGTGTTTATAGTTCAGTATCAGACAGAAGCATTGGCTTGAAAATAATCAACAAGGATTGGCTATTAACCTGCTGCTAACAATTGGTCTTAAAATGGAGTTTGTTCATCAACCTGTGAAAAAAAATCTTTGATTACTTACTGCTGAACATTACAAACTAACTGAATAGAAATATCCACAAATTTTGATAAATAGAACAATAAAAAGAGAATCTGATAACTGAATTATGATAATTCTTTCAGACCTGATGCTGTGGAAGATAATGCACAACTCTGACTTGTATTTGTTCACAATTTACCAAATTACAATATGTGAAATACTGCAAAACTTAATAGTTACGTAATTGTTCTGCCATGCCATCATAAAAAGGATATGTTTAAATATCATGTTGCAGTTCTGAGGAACCAATAGGTGGAAGTGCTATAATGTGATCAAGTTGTTTGATATTCTCTCTGGTATTTGTAAGGCAAATACTGTATCTAATATAACATGATCAAGATTGTCGTGACAATTCATGGAGCTGATTTGAAGTCCAGTCTTTTATTGTTTTCATGTTATATTAGTTTCTTTGTATTTCAGTTAAATGAACGTGTATCCTCTTCATCTACATCAGAAAGGTACTTCTCAATTTCAAATCTTTAAACTTTGTAGTTATTATGTAATAAACTTCACATGTATACATGATGACAAGCCCAAGGGAAGCAATTTCAGAGAAGAGTTGGAAGAGGGGAGGGAGGTGCACACTGGCTTTTGTGTTGGGAGTGCATCAGTATGTTTATATGTTGACATTGCATTTTAGCATGAACAAGTACATATTCCTACTCCTTCCAAAAGCTGTTTTTGGTACAGAGTCATTTTCATATGCATAGTTGGATTGACTTTGACTATTTGTATGTTTGTTCCTGTCGGATTAAGTTTTTTAAGATAAAGCACTGCAACTTGAAAACTCTATAGATATCAAAGTTATTGTATTTATGTATACACACTATACATAATAAGGATCTAATATTTTATATGGTGGATCCAAGAGGAGAAGCTAGAGTCACTGTACTTGGGAATATAATGACTGATAGATTCATGAACATTTTTGATTGTGTTTTCTCAAATAAAAATCTTCATACCCTCATCTCTGAAGGACTTGATTAGGGATGCTACAGCAAATCAGATCTTAATTGTAAAAGTTTTTAAATTTTTTTTCAGGAGAAGAGGTCCCAGAGAGGATATGCTAACAAGTAAGTATGCTGACCCGGCAGGTTTTTTTCATCTCCCCATCATTTTTCATTTATGAACATGCATGAACATTTTGACATGTCTAACTTTTCTGATACTTTTTTCTGTCAAAATGTCACCAAACATATGTGGAATAGGAAGGGAAAACTTCTGAATTAATTGTTCCTGTCCTTAGACAGAGCAAAAGGGAAAAAAAAACTTAATGCAGTATTTTACACAATAAAACATTGAGGTACTGAAAATTGAAAATTGATCACTTTCATACACTTCTTGAATTCCCAGAAAGCTTTTATGCACACTAATGATTGTACTGAAAATTTTCAGTGTATAATTCAAAGTCTTACCTGCTTACCTATCCTGACAAAAAGTTTTATATAACCCGGGATGTTTTAATACCAAAATCATTGATTAATGGTCAAGGACAAATTTTTGCATTGTAAAAAGCAGGTAACTAAAATAAAACAAAAATAAATGTAGTGGTCAGCTGGGTTTGATCACCAGTGGCCAGTAAACTCAGTTGGTAGAGCACCTGACTAGAGATTCAAGGGGCCCGAGTTTGAATCCCAGTCAGGTCCATTGCATTTTCTCCCTTCCTATCACATTTGGTGCCGTTGACCACCCCTCGACTTGCACATGAAACTCCTGCCCGGGAAAAAAGAATCTGGGTTGTGTCTTTGAGGGTGAAGACCATGTAAGAAGGGAGAAATTTAGCAATCAGCCGGGTTTGGTCGCCGGTGGCCAGTTAGCTTAGTTGGTCCATTGCATTTACTCCCTCCCTGTTATATAACATAAAGATTGGAGCAAGTCTAGTGTATTTAATACTAGGTAACATTCTTAAAGTGGTAGTATGAGGATATGTGCTGGTTATAATGCCTTATTATCAGGTGGTTCCTACACAAAAGAAAAACTCAAATGTACATGTTATTACCTTTCATAAAAAAAGTAATCTATTTCTTATGTCAAAATGCTGTTAATCATTTGTGTAAAAATGTCTTTTTTACTCTGCAAAGTAGAATTTTATAAAAGAAAGCATTTTGAGGTAGATTTATTTTAATTCATACCTGTATTTATTTTGCAGGCGAGGGGAAATGTAAGTGTTCTGTATTATGAAATCAACTTTTATATTATTATCAGGTCATATATCTATATTTTTTCTTTGAACTTTTTCTCATTGTAATAACAATGTTTTGTTTTTTTTCTAATGTGTAATATTGAAATGAACAAATATTGCATTTCTCTTTCTTAAACCTTTAAAAGTATTATGTATTTCAAAATCAGAACTACACTTATGATCTGTCTGGAGGAGTATGTAACAATGTGGGCCCATTGTCAGAGGACAGTCAGTAAGGACATCAGAAGTCCAGCCATTGAGTAGACAAATTCTCAACCAGGCTCCATGACCATAAACTGAGAATCTTATTCAGGAAATATTGATTTTCATATCAATGAAATTCATTTTTGAGAGGATATTTTAAATTTGATTTAAAATGATGAAGTATTCAAGACATGTGACTTTAACAAGGCAAGGGTATATACTTATTTTTTTTTTTTTACTGAAGTCTATTCTCAGTTTGTGGTCAGTTAGATGGTATCAGACTTCAAAAGCATGTTGGTCCTGGCTAGCAGATTATACCCCTCCCCACTACCAGTTGATTTTCAGATCTTAAAGGTTATTTCAAAATCAACCTCAAACATTGGCTTATGATTAGTAGTCCACTCTGATTAAATTACAGGTCAAAGGTCACATTGTTTTCTATACTTGAATTATGAAAAATTAGGGGAAGAGAACTTTATTATCATTTAACAGAGAATTTTATTAACATTTCTTGTTATAATTCTTTAATTTTTTCCCCCCCAAGTCACAAATGAAAGAGATGAAATGATGTATCGCATTGAGGAAGCTCTGGACAAAGAGAAAGTAGAGATCAAAGAGAAACTAGATATCCCGTAAGTTACAGTATACTGAGTTTTATGATAACGTCATCTCCTCCTTAAGTTGTTTTTGTACATACCAAGGTACAGATCCAGCAGCATGCTACTACACCTCCAAAGTGTTTCGTTCTGTGCTAATTGTTCACTGTTCCATGCAAAGCATTCACTGTTCTGTGCAAAGCATTCAACATCCTGTCAGACCGTTCAGTGTTCCGTGCAAACTTTCACCATTCTGTGCAAGAATCGTTTTGTACCGTTCTGTGCAAGTGGTGCAGTAGTACATGTTAGGGTCTGTACTTATGACTGCACCCATTATACAAGACAGATGTGTTGGGCTGTAGATTGGACATGTGTATCAATATAGAAATGTTATTACAGTGCTACATAAATTCAGATACTGGGACTTGCTTATTTATTTTAGAAAGACATAGTCATAATTTGCCCTGTAATTTTGTTTTAACATGTTCTGTGTTGTTGAATATACTGTGTACTGATAGAAAGAGTACCTCACTTGTCAGATGTAATCTGCACTTAATAACTACTTCAAAAGTTTCAATAAGTCATATAAATGCATCAGTGAGATAAGGTGGCTTACAACAGAGCTCCCAGTAGGAATCTATTGCAGAGTCTTCACGACAGCAACTAAATAAGTGCAGTTTGTTTAAATGATATGGAAACATCTTGCAACATGTAGTGCAATGTATTTGTCCAATGGCTGATCTTGGCTTATTTTTGAGCTAATTTTACTGTTCTAAACTTTCAAGTCTAATCTTTGTATAGATGACTCGGACAAGCATTGTGGCTCATGCCTTTTGTTTTGTTTATTTTCCAGAGAAGATTTTAGTTTTTCCAAAGTGAAGCCATTAAACATATGGTCTAAGGAAGATTTAATGAAGCCAGAACCAAAAGGTAATGTGCAAATCCAAAAATTGAGGTCCAGCGCTTTGTGCTGTTAGTATTTGAATATCTAAGCATTTTGCTTTTCAAAATGGGACTGAAATTGTAAATGAATGCCATATATGGTTCAATGGAGTGTAAAACAAGGGGATTAAAATAATAAGTCATATTCAATGTTTTTACAGTTTGAATTTTCATGATCTCATACCTCTAGATCTGCTTCATCATAACACATCATCCTAATCATCAGTACCTATGTCATTTTATATTTCACAGCGGCGGAAGATTTTCAGAAATTTCAGGATCCTCTGTTTTTTTTCGTTTTCTTCAAACATCTTAACAAAGAATGCTTGGAATTTTAATTAAGTTAATAATGATACTAATTTTGCTATTGAATACAACATTCAGATAGAAAGGTGGAGAGAGAAAGAAAGAGAAGGGTGACAATACATGCAGTGGATTCCAAGTTTTCAGTTTCATAAGATGATGACTAAAAATATTGTGTTCACTTAATCCTTTAGTAGTGTAAAAGTTGACATAGTGGATAGCAGTGACAGAAAGTCCATACACATCCATTGTACCACAAAGTATAAGATATCTTCTCAACTACAAACTGGCTAAAGTAGACATTCAAAATAGACTACATAAATTTGTACTATAGCACCACAAATAGTTTATCCATTAAGATCACAAAGTCCATGTATTATGCATGAAATCCGTAGTAAGAAATTCAATTTATAAACTGCTTTGACATATTTTCCTTATGGCACTTCACAGATCCAACAGACAATTTGTGGTATCGGCTCGATAGAGAGGAACATGAGAAACTGATCAACAACAGAGTACCTTACAACGACTTTGAGGAAATGATACAACTTACTAAGCAAGGAAAGATGTGGCATTATCCCATTGATAATGAACAAGGTAAGCTGTCACAATCCCATGATAATGAACCAGGTAAGCTGTTACAATCCCATGATAATGAACCTGGTAAATTGTCACAATCCCATGATAATGAACCAGGTAAGCTGTCACAATCCCATGATAATGAACCAGGTAAGCTGTCACAATCCCATGATAATGAACCTGGTAAATTGTCACAATCCCATGATAATGAACGAGGTAAGCTGTCACAATCCCATGATAATGAACCAGGTAAGTTATCACAATCCCATGATAATAAACCAGGTAAGCTGTCACAATCCCATGATAATGAACCAGGTAAGATTGTTAATGAGCAAAGTAAGCTGTCATTATCCCATTGATAAGTAGTATGGTAATCTGTTGTTATCCCATGGACAATTAGCAAAGTAAGCCTTCCCTATCCCATTGACAATGAGCAAAATAAGCTGTTATTCCATTAGCTTAATCCATGAAGGAGCTGTAGGTATTCATTGTACTGTATTTAAATTATGACTATGGTATTTCAGGGATTGAAGAGGAAAAAGATGTTTCATTCACTGATCATGTGTTCTTTGATGACTTGCTTGAGGATTTCCCTAAAAGTGGCCCCATAGCAAAGTTTATGGAACAAGTAACAGTTGGGCTGTCTCAAAACCCAAATCTAACAGTGAAAGAGAAACGTGAACATATAGAATGGTATAAAAACTATTTTCAACAGAAAGCAGAAGTGCTCAAAGACACTTTTGGTGAGACAGGAGAACTGAAGACCTTTCTTACAACAGAACTTTTGAAAAAGAGACAGTCAGAAGAGGACTGATTTGATGTCTTGACTGTGTGTATGTATGTATGTATGTGTGTGTAGGATCATCGTACCTAATATCAGTCTTTGAGAGTGCACAGTAGATGACTGAAGGGAGATTTATAGTGTATTCTTAACATTAATTACATCAGTCATGTTACTGAAAGTGTACCAATAAACATTCACATTCAGTGCATGTTTGCATTTTCTTTGTCCATTCTACAGGATGCCAAATAAGCTTTGTTGCTGTGGTGTGTCTTGAAATATTTACTTATATCAATGTTTTATCATTAAATAAAAAACCTATGCTGTTTCAATGTCTTTGTATTTGTTTTTCAATAAAAGGACTGACCTTTCAACTTGACATAAAAATCTATATTACAATATAGAAGAACAAGGTGCACTGGAAGCCTAGGGTAATTTCTGTAATGTCAGCTTCTACAAATTGACTCCAATGTGCTATTGATTGTGTGTATCAAAGAAGAGCACTCCTAATTAACAAAACTAGATTCTAGTCAAACAGAACATTGATTAGAATACCATCAGTAAGGGACGAGGTCAGACAATCAATGTTGGGTAAAAAGTGGGGGGGGGGGGGGGTAAAAGCTCCATTAAGAGTTCGATGTCGATAACACAATTTTTTGGAACAAATCAACTTTTCTAATATAAACTGTAGAAAAAACATATAGAGTGTAAAATGATACTGGTATTTAATAATTGATTTGGATCAACATTCATACTTCGATTTTAGGGTGGGGGGGGGGGGGGGATTCATGAGTTCCATACATTGTACTTCTTGTCTCTTGCCCCTTATGAGTTTCATACATAGTCTTCATATTATGTCATTATACCCTCCTGCAAGAAAGTTGGGGTTTACTGGGATCGTCCTGTCTGTAGACACAAGGTTAATGGTGATATTGAATTCTTTTCTCACCGTAAGTGGAATTTAAAGGAAACTTGCTCATATGACACATCATGTGATGCAATCTAATTAAAACTGGATCTTTTTCACTCGCTCCAGCACTCTATGCTAATAAAAGCAAGTAAAAAGACCTGATTTTAATTACACTGATTGTGATGCTTCATCTAATTATGGTCTAGATGCTGTGTCTGACCTTCATTTTATTTTTATACAATATGATGCATATTGAAGCATATTTGTTTTTAGTATAAATTTCACACAGAAGCACATTTTTCTTTAAAATGCTATATTATGATTCAACAGAATGTTTATTTTATTCAATTTACTTCACATAATGAGTTTTGAAACATCATACTTAAATAACTTTTCAATGATAGATGAAGAATGGAAAATGGATGGATATGTACAGTAATATTTTGGAATTGAAAACTTTCAAATTTACCATATTTAGATTTTATTTTTTTTTTTACATATGCGGCTTTAGTAGAAAGTAATCTTTGAAAAAAACCCAAAAAAACAACCCACTCAACAAGAGGCCTATGGGCCGTAACAGTCACCTGAGTATCATAGCCCATACAGGGAGCCTCATATTTCCATATAAGCCTCAATATGGAGTCTTCTGTGCACATGTTTATGATCTTTCAAAATATATACAATTCTCATTCAATTAAAGAAGAAGGAAAAATGGAAGCTTGAACATGTGTATCATTTTAACATTCCCTAATTATTTTTATACATTTTCAGTATGTGGCCATATTGGCCCTGCACAAGACCCAGGAGCAACGAATTTCACAATTTAGGTAGAAAGCTTCATGGACATCATAATCATGCATTTAGTTTTATTCAAATATTTGTAGTAGTAGAGAAGTAAATTTTCAAAGATTTAATACATTTTCACCATATGACCATATTGGTCCCACCCTAGGGTCTGACCCAGGAACCATGATTTTCACAATTTAAGTAGAAAGCTTCATGGACATTATAATCGTGCATTTAGTTTTTCTCAGATACATATGGGAGTAGAGAAAAAGATTTTCTAAGATTTAATACTTTATCACTACTAGTATGTGGCTATATTGACCCCACTCTAAGATCTGAACCCTTAGCCCTGGGGTCATGAATTTCACAATGTAGGTAGAGAGCATCATGGACATCATAATCAGGCATTTATATATGGGAGTAGAGAAGAAGAGTTTATGATATAATAAGTATTTTCACTGTGGCCATATTGGCCCCACCCTAAGACTTGAACCCGTGGTCCAGGAGACATGAATTTTGCGGTTGGGTTTAAAGCTTCTTGGACATCATTATCATGCATCATTATTAACGGAGACCAACGGCAATGGGTCACCTGGGTGACTTAGGTGACCTAAAAATAATTAAAGCCTGCTGTCCGACTCGAACACAGATCAGCAGTATCAAAAAAGAAGTCAGCCATTATGACGATGTAGTATTAATCCAATACCTACACAGTTTAAAAGAATACAACTAAATACATGATTTAGTTTGACTTCAGTTATAAACCCCTAATATACAATAACAATGACAACGAGATATGCAGAATATACGTAGGCACAAAACGTCGGAGCTCGTTACATGTATGCCGCGAAAATAGAGAACAAACATTTTCACAGAATTTATCTACACATTTTGATTGATATTTTCCCCCAGTAAACATATTGTGCATAAATATATAACAAAAGATACGTATTCAAAATAACTGTGTTCTTTGGATGCTTTTTAGGATTTGCTCCAGTGACAACCATGCATATATCTAACATACACTGTCGTGAAGGAGTGACTATACATTATTCAATGTAGTAAGATGTGCAGGTATAGGTGATATCACCCCTTCGAAAAGATATCAACTATCAAAACAAATAGGTGATATCACTGACCTAGTTTATTTTCAATAGATAATATCACCTATTCAAATAAGTGATATCACCTGTTTGGATGATATCGCCCATTCGTATAGTAGATTATCTCTGGAGCGCCACATTAACTTAAACTCAAACAATTGAAAATATCAATTAGTTGAAGATATTAATAATTCAATTAATGCGCGCATCAAATCCATTTTTATTGAAATGAATTTAAGTGATGCATGCATCAAAGGTGGAATTATTGCTCGCAAAGTTTAATTTAAAGCTCGGTATAAATTATTTTATGATCTCTTTAATTCAGTTAAAGATATACTGAATTATTTACAACGATTTTATTAAAGGAATTAATTCTTTTAAAGATAGCAACAATTCAATTTCAGAGATAATTCATCTTATTCGAATAGGTGACATCACTAAATGGCAATAAATACCAAAACGGCACTCCATACGTAGAACACATTATCAGAACCTACATAAAATGAAATTACAATTAAACATGAGAAAGAAATTCACAACAAAAGATATCCATAAAGCGCAAAATTAACATAAACTCAAATAATTGAAGATATCTTTAATTATTTGAAGAAATCATCAACACATTTGATACACGCAACAATTCAATTAAAGATGTCTTTAAAAAAAATAAAATACATATTCAAATCTGAATTATTGCATGCATTAATCAGCTGAACTGATGTGTGCTATCGTTGAAATGTTGCAGTTTAAGTGGATTGATGATATTAACAATTAAAGGGATGCACGAGTCAGTTTAATTAATGCGTGCAATAATACAATTATATTGATAAATAGACATAATTATATCATTAATTCAATTGATGTGCCCAAAAATTCTTATCTTATAGAGAAATCGCCTGTCTAATAAGAGATATCTTCAATTCAACATATCCACCACTGAATCAATCCCTTTGATTGAATTGTTGCTTTCTTTGAAAGATGCGCACATTACTTCTTTATACAAATGCATTTAAACGATTAAATAATGTTCAATTAAAATAGAGAGATTATCAAATCATTTATACCGAGCTCCAAATTAAATTTTGCAAGCAATAATACGCAAGTTTTGAGATATCAGCTCCTCTGTGATGGAGGTACGTACAGTATTCTGTTGAAAGCTTAGGCGGGTACAAAATGTTTACACATATTATAGACTGGCGATGGACATAACGATCAAAGTTATGAAAGCGTAAATTTTGTTTATACAGTAAATATGGTCAATATTCTACGTAGAAGAATGACCCACTTTTTTGTAGAAATTATGACCTTGGGTTCATTTTTCTCCATGTGGACGTTTCCATATGCGTGAAAAATTCTTGAGCGGAGACATTAAACAATATATAATCAATCAATCTCTGTAGAGTAGAGTAATGACCCTTTTCCATTTCTTGATTAAAAAAATGGTTTTGGTAGGAATATTCTTGATAGGCAAATATTAGGGGTAAAATCACGCAGCCTTATGATCTGAAGTGTTCATTTCTAAAAGCTGAACTGTATAAGTAGGGCTTTCATATTCCAAATGGAAATGCCTTACATTTATACCATGATCGCTGGTCTTGTGACCATTTATCATGCTTTGGGGCTTGACTGGAGCACAGGTATCTGAATTTTAATTAATAAATAGATATTAATAGAAAAGAAAAAAATCTATATATATAAAACATTTATATAGATAGAGATTTTTTTCTTATTTTATCTATTTATAAAATTCAGATATCTGTGGTAAGGGCCACAATAATGGATTATTTTTTTTCATTGGAATAAAGATAAAAAAAAAATTAAAATACACCAGCTGAAAAAAAAAAGTAGTGGTGACCCAGGTGAGCGATGTGACCCATGGGCCTCTTGTCTGTGAACATGAAATGAAACTGGATTTCAGCTGATGTATCTTTCCTGTGCTTTGATTTTATGATGAGGTAATTTCATTCTGTGTTAACACACATATTATCTGATTTTTGAAATATACTTTAACGTTTTTCTTATCAGTGACAGAAATATAAATATTATCTATCGGCCTGTGGTGTGCAGTATATAATACGATTAGGCGTTATAACAAGAGGACCATGGGCCACATCGCTCAGCTGAGTCAGCTGGCCCATATTTAAAGATTTTCCCTATATTTTTGCATGTAAAACCTTGATCCTCTATTGTGGCCCCACCCTACCCCAGGGGCCATATTTTAACAACTTGAATCTGCACCATGTCAGGAAGATTCCTTGTAAATTTGAACTTTTCTGGCCCACTGGTTCTTGAGAACAATATTTTTAAATGACTCTACCCCATTTTTGCACTTTTAAGATTATCTCTCCTTTGAAGGGGGCATGACCCTTCATTTGAACAAACGTAAATCCCCATTATGCAAGGATGATTTGTACCAAGTCTGAATAATATTGGCTGAGTGGTTCTGGAGAAGATGTTTTCCTATATTTTCGATGTAAAACTTTGGCCCCTATTGTGGTCCCATTAACAACCCCTCCCCAGGGGCATTTAAAAAAACCAAAAACAATATTGAATCTGCATTATGTCAGAAAGATTCCTTGTAAATTTGAACTTTTCTGGTCCAGTGGTTCTTGAGAAGATTTTGAAATGATCCAACCCTATCTATGCATTTTTGTGATTATCTCTCACTTGAAGGGACATAGCCTTTCATTTGAACAAATTTGAATCATTGATTGATTGATTATTTGTTGTTTTACGCCACACTCAACAATTTTTCAGTTATCTGGTGGCGTCCAGTTTTTGTTGGTGGAGGAGAGAACCCAGATACAATGTACCTGGGAAGAGACCACCGACCTTCCGCAAGTAAACTGGCAAACTTGCTCACATAACGCCGCGGCCGAGATTCGAACACTCGCCGACAGAGGTGAGAGGCTTTGTGATTTTGAGCCCGATGCTCTAACCACTCGGCCACGGAGGCCCCCAAATTTGAATCACCTTCACCCGAGGTAGCAAGTTTGAATGAAATTGGCCCAGTGGTTCTGGAGAAGATTTTAAAAATTTGTCAGTATATTTTTGCTATTTCGCTATTATCTCCCCTCGGAAAAAGACGTTACTCTTCATTTGAACAAACTTGAATCCAATTCACCCAAGGATGCTCTCTGCCAAGTTTGGTTGCAATTGGCCCAGTAATTCTGGAGAAGTAGAAAACATGAAAAGTTTACAGACGGACGAACAACGGGTGATCAGAAAAGCTTACTTGAGCTTTTAGCCAAGTTCACGAGACCCCTCTGCAATTTTATAGGGGTAATAAGTGCAGAAGGTTCCCGGGAACCTTATTAATGAGCTTTCACCTCAGGTGAGCTAAAACTATTCACGATGAAAGGTCGTAAAATTAGTATTTTTAATATTTAATAGTTCTCTACAATATACAAACAATATATGCAGTGCGTTAATTAAGTTCATTTTTGCTGAAATCCACAAGAGAATGACAATTTTGATGCTTAAATCAATCTTAAATGAAGGTGTAGTTTTGCATTCCGTTATATTAAAATTGATAGAAAAGTAATTCTTAAAAATAATTTACGATTTTACTTGTATAAATTGGAGCATTCCTGGTAAAACAGATAAAATTCTCCAAGTTTGGAATACTATTTGCAAGCCCAAAAATTACGCAACTTTACTACTTATCAAAGTGCCTAGGCAGACGATACAGAATCGTTACCGATATCGGCCCCCATATTGGGCAGAGCCATTCGGATATTCTCTGCATGTGCCATAAATGTGACGTCATTGCACTTCCCTGGCGACTCTGTTATTTTGATATGGCGGCAGATTTTTTTTTAGCAAAATATGCAAAAGACTGAATGATGCAGACCTATAGGGCCTACCCACTTTAAGGAGGTAGAGAGAATTATATGATTGTTTGTTAGTTTGTCGTTAATTTCAAAAAAGAGGATAAGATAATAAGAGATTAGTTTATGTCCTCGTGCAAATGCCACCTTGATCAACGACCATTTAAATCTGGGACTTTCATATCCAACATTATTATTCAGTTTGACAGTCAGTTAATGGATGCTGTTTACACCATACTACTCAGTGCGCGATAAAAACACCCCTTCACAGATTGATTTACCGTAATAAGGTTTAAAAATTCTTGTGTTTTAGTTATATTTATATATAAGGGCTATTTATTATAAGTTCTTGTGTTCTGTTTATTATATCTCCCTTTCTCACATTTATGCATTTAAATTTTCCACTTCCAGTCTTTTGTTTATCATGAGAGATTATGTATACATCAAGCTACCTCTTCTTCCCAGATTCTTTATGGTGGCCATTTATCTGGCAGTCTGTTTCTAGACATGACCAAGAAATACCAGCAACGAACTTCCTCTGGAAGTAAATCCACCAAGATAAAAACCCTAGAACAACAACCAGCTAAATTTGCCACTGCAATCTGTCCTTTGAACTTGGAAGAGCAGAAAGAGCGATTTCTAAAACATGGGAGGCTACCAAAATTTGTGTTAAAAGGCTCTGAGGAAGAAATTGAGCATCTATACAACAAAGCCAGTAATCAGATTAGATTTGATCTATTTGGAGAAGCTGAACACATTTTAAATGTTGTGAAGCAAAAATATGGAGATGGTCATAAATATCTGGAAGCGATGTATGGAGAGAAAATTACCAAAGACACAGCCAATGATATCTTGTTGGAGTACCTTAAGGAAAATAAATTAGATGGAGCCATGAGTATTATATGGTGTACTAATTTAGCTTCAAGGTTAGTATCTTCGTAGTTGCAGTATTTTACCTAAAATCTCATGAAAAAGTGTCTTTTAATTAGGCCACTATGGACGTCTCAAAAGCTTGAAAATTATAGCATAGGAGAAAATTTTGGGCTGGACCGTGAATCTAACCTAGGACCCCTGCATTACTAGTCAGGTGCTCTAACCACTGAGCTACCCAGGCCAATACCCACAGTCCATATAGCCCTAACTACTACATTCCTCCCTCCTTTAATTTGCCTTCACCCTCAAAGACACACAACCCAGATTCTTTTCATCCTTGGCAGGACAACCTGCATAGGGGTGGTCAATGGCACCAACTATAGCTTAGAAGAGGAGAAAATTTGTGGCTAGACTGGGGATTGAACTCAGGATTCCTGCATTACTAGTCAGGTGCCCTAACCACTGAGCTACCCAGGCCAAAATCCACGATCCTTATAGCCCCAACCTCTAGAAAAATAAAAGTGGGTCTGACTATCAAAAGTGCTAGTCAAAGTTGTCACCAAAAGCATAAATGAGAATGGATTAATTATGAAATATGGATTAATATTTTGATGATGTTGCAGGAAGAAGTGCACTACTTGTAAACTATGAAAAACTTAACAATCATTATACTGTAGATGTATGTAATTCCATAGAGTCATAATTTCGTGGATTATCATTTTTTGGTTTGCTCCATGGATGTGAGACTCCACGGAGTTGCATGTGGTGTACATGAAATTATAGCTTACATACTTAAGTCCACTGGTATGAAATTATATGGATTTTATGTGACTGTAGACTTGGTGGAAATTAATACCACACATAAAAATGCATTTGCAGTATTCTAATTTTATGTCCAGGTGATGGACAGGGGTCAACAGTCATTGACTTGCAAATGGAAGAGATAAAATCAAAATACAGCTAATTAGTGCACACTTTCAATACCAAATCACACACACATTAAAAATGTGCTCTATTGATGTACTTTTTCGTGCTTTTGAACAACTTCACCACTACGGCCATGATGATTTGCACCGTTTGAAGTAGTTCAAGGCATTAATTAATTTAATTACAGACACTATATACAAGATACTCCTAATATTCAAAACAAAGTAGAATTGAAAGATTTTTCAAGTTTCATGTCTGTATATATGTGTGATATAATTACATGTATGTATTTCAGTGCCAGAATGATGTGGGTTGGCCCACATGCAAAATACAACAAACCAGAAGCTAGGAGTTACTCTTTCTGGATCAAGAACACAGACGATAACAATTTCATCAGGGAATGTGGAATCCGATGCTTAGCAGATCACGAAATAGGGACACATTTTGTATCCTTAGAAAAATACTGAATTTCAGAGTGATACTGGAGTAGATTAAATCATACACAGAAACACCAAACTGAAGTCACTGGTCACACACTTGCTATACACACATTAGCTATACACACACTTTCTATACACACACTAGCTATACACACACTAGCTATACACACATTTGCTATATACACACATTTGCTATACACACACTAGCTATACACACATTTGCTATACACACACTTGCTATGCACACACTTGTAGAATATAAATGAATTGCTAGCTTGTCATAAAACTACCAACAATGAAAAGTGGTGTTTACTCAATATGAAGACAAAATACATGAAATATTTCCAAATTTTCTTTCTTGAAAAATGTCATGCATTATTTGGAAATTTATAAATATTCACAGTTAGTGTTTTTAGAAACACAAATAATAATGGTGTTTTCTACATTTATTGAACAGTTTATATTCTCTGTACTGTTATACCTCTTTTGAAGTTAATTTTCTTTTGTACGATATTGAGTTTTTATTTACATAATGTATGATTGTAATTCTTTTTTTCTTTTTTTTTATTATTATTTTTTTTTGCTGATTTCATCCTGTTTATATCAAATCAATTAGAAAGTAGAAAGAGTGATCATCAACAAAAGTTAGTAATCAATTTTAAAATCCAATTTGACTGATCAGTACATGTTACTGTCGTTCAATTCATACATCTTTCTTTAACTGTTATAGTTTCGATCTTTTAATGATGGTTTACAGCCTTGGTTTATGGACAGGAAGCGCTTTGGTGTCAGAGGTCTGGGGAGTTTGGAACAGCTACGGACAGAGGAAGGGCTGGCCTGTATCAATACAGTGTTGAATGCCAAAGTCCGATACCTTTGGAGCTCAGCTCTTCAGTATTGTAAGATTTCATCATGTTATATATATATATATATATATATATATATATCTGTGTGTGTATACACTTCAATGTACATTCCTTATTGTATGAAAATAATTTAGATTTATTTCAATTTGAGAGAAACTTCTCTCGTAAAATGAAATATTACTGTTATTTATCACTAATTTATGTAGAGTTGTGTCTTTGGGATTACAGCACTCGTGATTTACTGACACTAAATAGCTATTTCACGAAATTAAGTACTCGCATTATGTAAGTAAAGCTTCAGTATTTGACCCAGATTTCATTGTAAAACAGCAGTGCAATTATATTTGCATGCTTTGAAGTCATGATATTTAGAACTCACATTTACATGGCTCAAAATACAATTTCTGCAATGAGGAAATGACATTATATTCTGAACTTATGGGAATTCTATTACAATGTAAATGTATGCATCAAATGACAGATTATGTATATTTGCTGAATATACTTTGTAGATGCTGCCTGTAAAGCAGCAGAGATGACATTTAAGCAGCTATTTGATCACCTTACCGTGTTTGTCAAGAGCCCAGACCACAGATGGCGACTTTGCATGAGAATTAAACGAGGACTAATCGATCCCAATGATTTGGGTGGTTATGGAAAAGATCAGTGCTATTTTGAGGGTATTTAAAGTGTTTTTATGTTTCTCACAATTAACTGAATGTGAACTATTTTTTAATATGTACAATCTATTTTTTAATTCCGAAAACACATGTTTAGGCATGTATTATAAATGTCTTAATGTTATGATTGAAAACACTATTGTATCCTGCAAAACTGTAATTAAAATTTTTACAAATTTAAATTTGGACAAACTAAAGACAATTTGGTAAACTGATAAAGTTTTATTTCCAAAGCCACAATTTCTGACAAAAATATATTCACATTTATTTTTGTAGCAAGTTATTATATGATTTATGTTTGTGTATTTGTTTTTATATCGAATGGTGAAAGAAGAGTTGCTCCCCTTTATTCAGATGATTATCTTTCGTTAACCTTGCCATGAATTCCATAGAATATTATGCTTATTTTTTGCACATTTACAATATAAGTATGCTGTTTTGAAATTTTGTAAGCGTTTAACCAATTTTTGAAATGAAATGTAGTTGTATATTAAAAATGAAGAACTTTAAGGTATCCAAACCTCATAACACACAATTTTCTCTAAAAAGAATTAACTATGTACTGAAAATTTGGTATCAAATGAAAGATAATTAACATACACAATGATTCACCAAGAGAATTTTCAAAATTGACATGACATATAAGAAATATCTGTCATAGAGATTAACATTAATCCCTTTGAGAAAAATTTACTCCTGACATGAAAAGTCAGTTAAATAATAATTTTCAAAGAAAGCTCTTGGTGAAAAGACTCATATTAACACAATCTTTCAAAATATGCAAAGAAAAGTAAATGTCATCGTACAAATTATGAAAATATTTAATTTTTTCTAAATTTCTACAAGAGGAGATAGCTCAGATAAAAAAAATCTAATTCACTATGAATGTTGTATATTTAGGTGCAGTGGAAATATTACGCAACATAGACAGCATAGATTTCCAGGTTTTGATGAGTGGGAAAATGTGTGTGGATGAAGTGAGCAGGTGTAAGCGATTAGCACGTCAAGACTGTATCCGCATGCCAGCCTTTATGAAAAATGAGACAAAGTACAAAAAGAATCTCAAAGCTATTGCAAATTTGAATGGTTTGAATACTCTTCGGCCACGTATTCATCCCCCAATAGCTTATATACAACGTCTAAAAAGGGGGCGAAGAATTGGCCCCGAAAACTCTCGCAAGGTGAGAAAAAAATATAGGAAAGGGAGAGGTGGTAAATTTCGGGTTAAAGGTCAAAGTTCTGATAGCTTTTCATCGGAAGCCACAGAGAGTGAGTGTGAGGAGGGTAGTTGCACTAGTTTGAGATCTAAAACTGAAGCACAAGAAATGCAGGGAGGGGAGATGATAAAAAGATTTCCGACAGAGTCCAGTGCTGACAGTGGCATTTCTTCGGATCTTGACTTGCCTCACCACGATGCAGGTCTAGATCCTTCTGAAGCTAAATTAAAATCTAATAACAACAACGAAATTCTTAATGATTTGTCTGAAGATTGTTGCACTTCTCGTTTATCTCCTACTTCACTGTCTGGGTCCATTTGGAGCTTGAAGTCAGTAACAACCAACACAAACAGCAACATCTGCACCACTGTTATCCACCAGGATCAGTGCCCTGACCAAAGCCCTGACCAGTGGAGTAGCCGGTCTGAGGTAACGCTGCATGGCTCGCAGACTGAAAGTGGATTGTCTGGGTTTTCTTATCTAACTGATTTTGGTGTGAAAAAGTTGAAGTCAATTTACCCCGACTCTGTTTATAAAAATTCACATTCTCCAGAATTGTGCTCCAGTGTGTCAAGAGTTGTCAAAATCTTTGAATCTGGCAGAGAAAATTTCATATATCCTGAAAAGTGTAGTTTATTGGATAGTGAAGATAATGTTCGATGTACCAAATCTGCCATAGAGACTGTATTTACTTCATGTGTTCAAACTGAGAGACAGTATTCCATTTCTCCATTTCCTAAATTGTTAAGAAGGCGGGCAAAGTCTGCCTCCAATAGATTACCCTCTGATTCCACAAAAATTGTGCCAAAATAATGAAAGATTAGGCAATTCTGGAGACAATGAATTTTCATACAGAGAAATGAATGTACAGTACACAATATTTTGTGAGGCAACTCCTCATTTCAGAAACACATGATTGTAACATTTTTTAACTATGGTGAGCATTTTTGATCTTAACACTGCATGACTGAATGTATTGACACATTTCATGATGTCATCAGCATTTACATTCATGTCATTGTGCTCTCTAGTCTAGTCATCATCATTTGTACATTAATTGGTTTATATTTTTTTTTTTTTTTAAATGTTTTAAAGTAAATTGGATACACAATTTTCTAAAAGATTGTCAGTTTTGATGGTGTTACATGTATACAATATTCATTTCATCATAGATGCAGCTGGTATATCTGTTTTGTTAAAAGTTTAGATGAAAGAGTTGAATATCAAAAGAATTATTCATGAGATAAAATTTGTCTCAATCAGTACTAACATTTTGCTTTTCTTTCTTTTTCTAATTGAATGATATACCAAGTCTTTCATTGGTACAAATGGATGTTGAAGTGTATAGAAATCTGATTTTAAATGAGTATAAACATGTAGTAATCTTTTTAAAACAATAAAGCTTATTCCAGTTAATTGAAACTATTAAAGGTTTGCTTATCTCATTTTATAAAATAATTTTTATACATGTATAGGGTAATTTTTTTTAATATATTGTATAATTTGTTTAATAATAAGTTTACAATCTGTGCATTGCAAAGTCTGTATTGCATATTACAGAGTAGTGTACAAAGTGGTGATGTTAGTTCACCAAAGTCATTCTGGGTAAGTTTTTTTTTTTTGAATGGAAATTTCACTTTAGGATGCATGTAGTTTGGTAAATGGAAAACTAAACTATTGTAAATGGTGGCTGTTTTAAGTAGAATTTTCCTCTTTTTTGTGGTTATTTGTAACACTGTCTTGGGGTGTTTTGTTTCTCTGCAGTCTAAGTTTGTGAACCAAAGAGGACAATTACATTTTCACAGCATTAGCTTTAATAATGCCCAACTGAAATTTGTTTTTCAATCTGTAGATTGTAATTTTAAATACTTCTGTGATGGCTGGGTCTGAAGGTCAATGAGCTCTTTTGATATTCTTTTGTATTTCAATTTTGATTAGAAATTATTTTCTGCTTAATATAGGTATAATTATTTATTTTATATATGTATTACCCCCCCCCCTTTTTTTTTCTCTCTCTTAAAATCCATTACCCTTTGGGACATATTTCTCAGTAATGCAGAAAAACTTGGGGTATATTACCATTCTGGTCTGTTTTAGGGTTTCCATATTTTGATAGATCCTATTTGTGGCAAGTAAGAATGTAAAGTATTAATGAAGGATTACTATGGCAGCAAAGAAGGGAGAGAAAAGTCTGTGGGTCATTTGGATTTCTTGCCTTACTAGTTAGATGATCTAACCACTGAGTTAACCAGGCTTATATATGAAGTTTAGTAACCTTACTACATGTACATTATAGAATTTAAACCTATTTTGGAAATCATACAAGAACTTCTTTTACCAAGGAGATGAAAAAATAGTTTTTAGAAACAGAATGGCAGAAATGTCACATGATTGTAAATCAAGCATGAAGAAAATTTTACAGTCTTGTCATTATTGAATTTTTCATCATTTTCTCTAAGTTCACTTGAGCTATAAGCACAAGTAAGTTTTTTTTTTTTTATTACACTTTATCAGTCTGATTGACAGTCTGTCCATCTGTCTGTAAACTTTACACAATTTTTATTTTTTCTCCAGAATCCCTGGGCTAATTTCAACCCAACATGTCATAAAGCATCCTTGGGAAAAGTGGTTTTGAAAGTTTTACACTTGTTTCAAAGGAGGGATGGTTAAGAAATAATGAAAAGATGATGAATCTTGTAAAAGCCTTCTTCTCAAGAACCACTGGACCAGAAAAGACAAAGCTGATGTAAATGCTACTCTAATGAGTGTAGATTCAAAATTGTTCAAATCATGGCCCTTTGAGGTAGAGTGAGGCCACGATAAGGGGATCAAGATAAAAAAAGGAAACAAATCTTTTCAAGAACAGCAGGACCAGGCTTGGATTTCTTGAATAAATTTCAAACTTTTAAAAGTTTGAGTTTTCTTTTATTTGAGCAGTCAAAATTTGAGTAAACTCTCAGACTAGAGTTTCTAGTTTTGAGAAATCCAGACCTGGAATAGTCTTACTAATTTGCAAGGGTCCTCAGTTAGTATAGCTTCAAGTCTGTTCAAATCATGGTTGCCTCACAATAGGGGAATAAAGTTTATTAGCTCACCTGCACTAAAATCTCAAGTGAGCTTTTCTGATTGCCTGTCTGTCTGTAAACTTTCACATTTTCTACTTCTTCTCCAGAACCACTGGACCAATTTCAACCAAACTTTACAAAAAACATCCTTGGGGGAAGGGGATTCAAGTTTATTCAATGAAGGACAATGCCTTTCTCAAAGAGGAGATAATAGCAAAAATACACGGAAAATTTTTAAAACCTTCTCCAGAACCACTGGGCCAATTTCAATCAAACTGGGTACAAATCATTCTTGAGTGAAGGGAATTCAAATTTGCTCAAATGAAGGGCCAGAAAAATTCCAGTTTACATCAAAGCTTCCTGACATAGTGCAGTTTCAAGTTTGTTAAAATCATGGCCCTTGGGGGTAGGGTGGGGTCACAGTAGGGGATCAGAGTGTTGTGTGTGAAAATATGGGGGGAAATCTTTAAAAATCTTCTTCTCCAGAACCACAGGACCAATATCATTCAAACCTAGTACAAATCATCCTTGGATGAAGGGGATTCAAGTTTGTTCAAATGGAAGGGCCATGTGTCCTTCATATGGAAGATAATCACACAAATGGTGTGGGGTCATTTAAAAATCTTCTCAAGAACCACTGGTCTAGTGAAGTTCAGATTTACATTGAAGCTTCCTGACATAGTGCAGATTCAAATTTGTTAAAATCATAGCCCCTGGGGTAGGATGGGACCACAATAGGGGATCAAGTTTTTATATGCAAAAATATGTTAAAAAATCTTCCTTTCAAGAACCAAAAAGCCAGGAAAGTTCAAATTTTCATAACAGATTTCTGAAATAGTGCAGATTAAAGTATGTTAAAATCATGGTCCCCAGAGGTAGGGTGAGGCCACATTAGGGGACTAAAGTTTTACATGCAAAAATATAGGGAAAATCTTTAATATGGGCCAAGGTGAGTGATGTGGCCCATGGACCTCTTCTTATTCGAAATATAGAGGGAAAAATCTTTTGAAATCTTTTTCTTAAGAGCAACAGGACCATGATTAGCTAACAGATCAATTGAGCTTTTTTGATCATCTGTTGACCAACATCTGTCTGTTCATCTCTAAACTTCACACATTTTTTATTTCTTCTTTAGAAGACTGGGCCAATTTCAATCAAACTTGCCATAAAGCATCCTTGGGTAAAGGGAGTTCAAATTTTTTTGATGATTGGTCACACCTAAAGGGGAGATAATTAAGAATAGGGAATATATTGTGGCATCTCAAAAAGAGGAGATGATAAAATAGTATAGAACCTCAATAGGGATCAGAATTTTACATAAGAATGAATATCAACATGCAAGCATTCTTCAGGAAGTAAAGATTCAAGTTTCTTCAAATCAAGGCCCTGGGAGTAGGCTTGGGCTACATTATGGATTAAAATTTTACAGGAGAATGTATGGGGGGGAATTTGAAAATCTTCTCAAGAACAACAGGGCCGTGATTCTAAGTACCATGCAGATTCATGGGAGGTAGGGTGGAGCCATTGTACATTGGAATATATATTTTCAAAAATATTTTTAAGAACTACTGGGCATGATTAGTCATAGCAATCAAGCATTCCAATGTAGTGCAAATTTGTATTTCAAATCATGGCCCCCAGTGGGACTATGGAGGGGCTAAAATAGGGATTCAAGAGTTTAATGTGAAAATAGTTTTAGGAAACTACAAAAAAAATTTTTTCAAGAGTTGTAGGGTCTCATAAAATCATATTAATATGCAAACATTACCAATTTGTGTAGATTCATTTTTTTTTTTTTTTTCAAATTATGAACCCTGGGGTTAGAGTGAGGCTAGAATTGGGGATCACATATACATTGTTTTTTAATTTTAAATCTTCTCCAGAACAACAAGGCTAAATTAGTAATATTAATGCATTGCAGTTTTGTGTGGGCAGGTTCAATCTTTAAAAATTTTCTGATGAAAAACAACAGGACCCAGTGAATCAAGTTAGCATTGTGGCCCATGAGCCTCGTATCATTTTAAATGTATAAGAATTTTCTGACATGTCTTTTTGATTTTTTTTTTTTGTCAGAAATGTATACTTTTGAGAGTTGCCAATGTACACAATGTAAAATTTTGTACATTGATGTACTTTGTACTATGAAATCTTTGTTACATTTATATATATGTGTGTGTTTATAAAAATATTTCTATCACAAAAGTAAATTCTTGTATTACAAACTTTCTTTTCATCTGATAGAAATTCCAAATATGTTTTTGTACATCTTATATTCATGTTCCAAGTAAGTGTAATTAGGCCTTTCATTTTTTTTAATTTTTTTTTTACACGTTCGTCATGGATAGTGGCATATTCTATGTAATCTGATAATCCATATAGAACCATTTAAGATGTTATTCATAGACATTTCCTATTTTGTTGAATTAATATCAACATATTTATGTTTTTCTCATCTTGATATGCAGTTTGTTTTACTTTTGATCAGATGTTAATAATGTGGTCATCTTTTTTGACTTTTGATGTTTGTATATATCACACTCTATGTAAGTGTATTTTCAAACAATATGTGTACATATTTATTGTTACAGAGAATCAGTAATGAAGACTGTTAGTTTATTATACATAATCAAGTCAAATGAATCAATACAAATTTAGATACCCCCCCCCCCCCCCCCTACACAAAGGTGTCAGGCTTTAATAGGCGGTTTATTTGTAATGTATATCTTCAGTGCGTTTCTTTTCCCATTTTTGTTTGTTTTTATTTCATCTAGCTAATTTTTTAACTGTGAATTACTTCGAAGCCACTTAGAGTCCACTATCATATTGAAATTTACATAAAACATCAACCATTGTAATAGAACAAGACAATATTTTATCTTCCAGATTAATGATATGGAAATAGGAATTCATTATAACTGTTTGAAATGTGTATTTATTGCTTTGGTGATCCAGCGAATTTTGATATTAACAAAGAGTGCATCATCCACGTTATTTAACATTTTATGCTTTATTAACAGTAGTTGGTGACCTTAGGCAGAGTGAAAGCTTAAGAATGTAAATAAATAATGTAATTAGTTAATATTTTAAATGTTTTAACATTGAAAAAAAAATTATTGTTATTATCTACCATTTGCACACAATTTGAGGCACTTATTAACAAAATCTAAATAAAGGGCCTTTCATTTCTTTTTCAGAAAATTAGCTGTTGGCCACTACGATTGCTATGCAAGTAGGTGGTAGTGAAATTTTTGTTACAGACTGTATGAGCCAGACCACTGAGAGTGGTAGTGAATTTTTGTTACAGCCTGTAGGAGCAAAGATCTTGGCTTTGTTGCTTTGTGTCATTTTGAAGCTGTAGAAATGACATTTATAGAAGAATTAGATCACTTCTATTCTAAAATATGTAAAGTTACTGCCATAGGAAAATGGCCCAGTGAAATTGCATGCATACTGCCATATGATGATGCATATACCGGTATACTGCATAATGTTACTCACTGATCTGCTGAAAAGTAATTGTTATGGTAGAATTCATATAGCAGTACTTTAAAAAAAATTCAAATGTCTTTTCTGAGAAATGATAAAAAAAAATAAAATGCAAGTATCTTGATAAAATTGAAAACAAAATTAATTCAGATAAGTTAGGGTTGCTTGTTACAGCATTTGGCTTTGATATAGAAGGCTAAAGCTTTTGACGACTTGAAGGTTAATTAATGTCCAGATATTTTGGAACCTTGTGACCACTACATGTAAAGAATTTTCCTGTCCCTTTTTTCACTAAACTTGGGCCATCTGAAATTAATTCTACGTTTAACATCGGATGAAAAATTCAAAACCTACAAGGGAGGGAGAAAAAATATAGAAAAGTTTCAAATAAATCATTTATCAGTTAAAGTTTATTCATTTACAAAAGCTGAAAACAATTATTATTGCATCTTGACATTTAGATAATTCAAAGTAAAGTTGCTTCCCAGATAAAATTTAAGTTGGATCAATTTCAGCTCTTTTGCATTCTGTATGAATAGCATGTATTTCGTCATCAAAAGTAAAAACTTAATTGTAATCAATGATTTGATTAAGAATTACTCAAAACTACATGTGATGTTGACGTTAAACCTATGATTAATTCAGGAGAGCCGTAAGGTGAATATGTAGATCTATAATATATGTAGTTTAGTTTTACAACAATCCCTCTTATTTGATATACATTGTTTAGAAAAACTTGCAACCCAACTTGTAGAATACTGTACTCTTGATATAGTAATATTGAAAGTTTGTGTAAAAGCTAGATAAGAAGTCAAGCTCAAAATTTATAATATTATTGTAGTTCAAGCTGAAAATGCTAAAATATAGTTTATATTAATTGTTAGTCTGAAATAGTGGATTGAAGAGTTAGATAACATACTTTACAAACATTTAGATTAACCAATATTAATTACAGTGTAATTTTTGTTGTAACTTTTGTGTAGTGATGTTATAATGTGTTTGTTTGGTAAGGATTTAATTATTTGCCTGACTAGTATGTAATTCAATTAATATTTTTCACTAATGTGCCAAAGTTTATACCTGTATACATTTTTTTTTTTTACATAATTGCATATAAAAAAAGAACTAATGCAGCAATGGTGTTACAATATTAGATACTTTTTCATATAAAAGATGGAAAAATTCTATAAATAGTGCCTTAATGAATGCATTTTATTATAGCCATGACTTCTCGAAGAGTGAAAAGCTCCCACCAATAGCTGTGAACAGACAGTAACACTACCCCCCCTCCCTGTCAGGCATCTCCTATCTCCCTGTTTTATTCGTCTGTGTGCCATGACATTTGACAATGTTATATCTGTGATATATTCACTTAGTGTTTGTATTTCAACACTTTGTACTCAGAAAATCAAAAGGTCTCATTTTGTTGACATAATTGTTTTGTCTAGTTGTGTGCAAATGAAGTAGACTGTTTTTGTTGTCATTATCAAGTTAATTTATAAGTAGCACTAGTTTTTAGTGTGAAGTTGTTGTTATTTGTTATTTGTTTATTTTATATATACAAGTTTTGTATTTGATAATTCAAATTCTATTTGGGGTACTTTTTCAGCATTGATTATCTAATTGTTTTCAGCTAGTACAAGTAATGCAATGATTATGACAGAACCTCAAGATTCTTTGACATGCATTTTTTTTCCACATATATATATATATATTCAATATAGGGTATAAAACTATATACAAGTCTGTGATTGTAGTTGGTAATTTTTTTTTCTAAATACATATGAATAATAATCAGTAAAGGTTTCAATGTACATGTACATATAAATTATATGACAATGGGTATATTTTTTTCTTACTTTGTAATCAGCAATTGCCAAAAAAAAAAGTTTTGTCATGACAAATTATGTGTAAACCACATACATATATACAACAACCAGATGTACAAAATCAATAGGTTTAATTACTATGCAGCTTTTAGAAGTTTTACATACAAAAGTGCTATATTGACAATAAAATTTAGTCAAATTCAACAGTATTATTGTGTTACTCATTGTTAAGTGTCTATGATTTCTTTATTTGCTGAGCTCCCAGTTTTTGCTGTTTACAGTAATGAGCAGCAAGATCCCGATATTCTGTGAACAATGACGTAAAGGTAGTATAAAAACCACACGGTAACAAAACCTCTTGATGTGACCATAGAATTCCAAGAAAATCAATGAAACTAGAGAAGTTTTATTCCAAACTACTGCCTTTAACTCAAAACTTATTGCATGTTATTTTAATTTGGCATTTGAATGAGGGGATCATAATTGCAAGGGGAAACTACTTCTCTTGAACTTTCAGACTGTGATTATTTATAGCAATCACTGATATACCTATACAGTGAAGATCTGCAAAGAAGCTGGTCACATCACTACTGTATTTGTACCATAAATGTATCTATAGGTTCTGAAGGGAAAAACAATGATTCCTCAATACTGTACACAGGGTTAATTTTTGCCCTGTGGCTCCCCCTTCCAATCTTGCAGTTTTGTCCCCATTTTAAATTTGATCAGAAACAGTCATGTTAAAAGAGAGAAAACAGTTGTGCCCAGTTTTAAATTCGTCCTTGGACAATGAAGGTGGAAGGTGCAGAAATAGAATTGGGGCTAATATTTCCTTGTATACAATACAAATAAATGACATACTAGTAGTATGATACCTGTATTGAATTTGAATATGTATATGTATTCAAGATAAACAATTCTTGGTGAAAAGTTTAAATATTTTATTTATAGCTATCGTTTAAATTACATGCACTTGCAGTTTGTTTACACTTACAATACAGGTATGAAAGTGGAGTCTGATTTTACAACAATAATTAAAATCAACTGCGCAAGGAAATGAAGGTTCCACAATGTAATATAGATACAAGTCTTTCTCCAATACAGTGTTGTTCTTTATTTAAATTAAAAAAAAACTAATTGAGATTTGTCAGTGTCTTTCATGATTGTAATAAAAGAACAAACAAGAATTGGAGGAAACTGGTAACTATTGAGCAAAAATTGTATTAAAAACCTGTTTCTCCCATTACATTATCTAAATTTCAAATAAAATCTAATACTGTGGATTCAAAGGTCAAAGTAAAAACCATGATTATAACAACACTTAAAACACATACTGTCTGACAAGGTGAAGAAGAAACATACACATTATGCAGCAGAAAAGTACTTTTTGTCACAGATCCTTTCAATTTGCTCTCCTTATGAAATTTGGTCACATTCAATTCACTGTGTGCTACAGAAACTGAATCCCAATACATGTACTGCTGTACACTATGCACCCAGTAAATCACAAAATAATGAAGTAATAATTTATTAGATAATATCCTTGTACACCCTAAGTGGGCTTTTCTGTTGTTTCTGTGAATTTTTCTTCACTTGTAGTGTCTTCTGAAACAGACTTGTCGTGTGAACCATGTGAATGTAATTTGACAGCATGAAGTCCGTAATTGACACTTGTGTTGCTAATCCAACTCCACCTTCTTGTCAGTGGATTGTACATCATACCATGGATCAAAGTCGTGGAAAAGCCACCTGTGAAATATTTTGAACATATTCTAAGTGGAAATGTTAATATTAAATTGATACAATTTCTTGCAGTCACTTCCCCTATAAAAGAACTACTCCTAACAAAAAAAATTCAACTGCCATCTTGGTTAACTTTTATAGTTCCCAGTAACGCCAAAGATTCTGGTAGTTTTTCTGTCATAGTGACTGCAGTTACACACGGTACTCTTTCACTCATAAAGATTCAACAGACTAAGTTAGTACTCTGCATTGATTCCTTACTCTTGTCCAGCAGAAACTGCAAATCTTCCGGGGAGATGAATTTTTCCCAGTCATGGGTTCCTATGGGAACCAAGCGCAACAGATATTCTGCAGCTATGACTCCGGCAGAGTAGGAGAGGGCTGTTTTGTTAATTGTTGTCAGGAACATCGATCCTCCAGGCTAAAAAATCAACAATTATGAAATAGAATGTATACGGTGATAAAAATACAATACACGGATTTCGTCAATCCAGAAATTATGCTTTATTGTCTTGTATGGTTGCATGGGAGCATTTATTTTTGCCAATACTACTCAACATGTCAGCAGAGCTGAGTGTATCTCAACAATGTCAAGAGTGACAAAAATGAATAGATTTCAAAATTGTCAACAGAATGAAATAGATTTCAAAATTGTTAACAGAATGAAATAGATTTCAAAATTGTCAACAGAATGAAATAGATTTCAAAATTGTCAACAGAATGAAATAGATTTCAAAATTGTTAACAGAAAGAAATAGATTTCAGAATTGTCAACAGAATGAAATAGATTTCAAAATTGTTAACAGAAAGAAATAGATTTCAGAATTGTCAACAGAAAGAAATAGATTTCAGAATTGTCAACAGAAAGAAATAGATTTCAGAATTGTCAACAGAAAGAAATAGATTTCAGAATTGTCAACAGAATGAAATAGATCTCATCAGAGTCAAATAGATCTCATCATTGTCAAAACAGAATGAATAAATCTCTAATCTTGTAAAAAGAATCAAATAGATAGATCTAAACATTGTTGATGTCAATAGAGTTGAATAGATCTCAAAATTGTCAACAAAAAATTGTCAATAAAGTTGAAAAAATCTCAACTTTGTCAACAGAGTTGAATAGATCTCAACATTGTCAACAGAAAATTGTCAATAAAGTTGAATAGATCACAACATTGTCAACTGAGTTGAACAGATCTAACTTTGTCAATTGAAACAAATAGATCTCAACTTTGTCAGTAGAGTTAAATAGATCTCAATAATGACAATAGAGTTGAATAGATGCCTTGAACATACTACTATTGTTAACTAACACTATAAAACTGTATGTGACCATGAAAAGATTGCTTCTGTCCAAAGGTATTAACTCTTCAAAACCTCTTCTTACTACATCCGTATAAGTACTTGACCTGCATATTCTCATTATATACCTATTTTCTGGATTTCAATTCAAAATGCCAATGTATAAGTGAGGTAATGAGCAGAAACTTTCAATCATTTGAATTTTTCAAAGTCCAAATGCTCAACTCTTCCAACAAGAGGCCCACAGGCCTTATCAGTCACCTGTGTATTGATTAAACGTATCACTAGCTCCAAGGGCTATAAAATCTAGAATAAATTTTTCTTCTGCATTTGGCCCTGCCCTAGAGTCAGAACCTCTACCCCAGGGATCATAGAAACAAGTCTGGTTGAGGCTTTCCTGCTCTGCATGACTATGCATTTAGTTTTTCATACAGATGTGTGATTGAAGAGAAGATTTTCGAAAACTGGTCAATTTTTGGCAGATTTTGAAAAGAATTGAATAGTTATCAGTAAGAGGTTAAAAATGTTCAACTGTAAACACGCAATGGACAATGCCCGGTGACAGATGCAGACTGATTACAATAGGTCACCTGAGTGACTCAATTAAGTGATATAAAAATTATCTCATCAGAACAAAATACAAACTAAACATGCATATTTTCAGGATTAATCTATATCCTAAACTTTGGAATTAATGAAATTGAATAAATCTCAACATTAATGTTATCTAAGAGTTGAATAAATCCCTTGAACATGTACTCCATTTTTAACTAACATTAAAAAACTGTGAGCAACATGAATGCCCCTGCCCAAGGGCCATAACTCTGCTAAAAATTATCTATCAGAACTGTTCACTAATTTGACCTGTGTATTCTCATGATACATCTGCACTCCAAATTTCAATTTAAAATGTTCAAATATCACCAAGTTAATGAGCTGAAACTATAAGTCGAAGTATGAGCTGGCAGAACTTATTCAACCAGAATCCAATAAAAACTTTACTTGCATACTCTCATGATGTATCACACACACACACACACACACACACACACACACACACACACACACACACACACACACACCATATTTCAGTTGAATATGTGCATCTGTAGTAGAGATAATACATGTATAAACAGAAACTGAATTGTGAAGAAAGGATTGAATAGGGTAACACCATATGCCATGTCCATTTCATGGCAGGTGCAGAAAAATATCAATTAAAACCAGAGTTACAGCTGTGATTCTAATGGCAGCCACAATCCTACTACACTTGACAGACACTGGCTTAAAAAAATGTATGCAAGATCAAGTGTGCAGAATATCATATTAGACTATATCTGTGTATATATCCCTAGTCTGATTAAAATCAAACCTCACACTTGAGTCATTTTGGACAGTCACTGTGTGGGGTCTCATGCAGCGACAGTCTGTATATCGAGCGAAGTGAGAGGTTTGATTTTAATCAGACTACTGTATATATCCCAGATCTATTTCAATGGATATACATATCAAAGGTGTTTCTCAGATTTCTCATCAACTGAATTTATCTGGTGTAAAATATATCTCCATTTTAAAATCTATGAATTTCTTGTGTATTTATCTTATCTCAATCATCTTGGACAGGAAGGAAATGACGATGCAGCTTTATTACACTTTTAAATTTGATGAAAATATGAAAAAAATTATAATCTTCAAAGGCATTTAATTTCCAAAGTGTGAACAAATGCTTCACAAACAAGAGAAAATAAACTACAGTGAAGACCAATGAATCTTCAGTTGTGAAACCTTGTCTCCCACAAACATACATATTTTTCTTAAAGCACAAACGAGGAAAATAAAGGATTTAACAGTGGTCGTATTTACCCTGTGATGAAACCAGGGGGTGCATACCTTGATAATCTTACAACATGAAGTGAGAAAAGTGTCAATGTTCGATACATGCTCCACCACTTCTGAAGCCACCACTGCATCAAATGCCTCCTCGTTAGTCCCCACCAGGTCCTCTACTGTGGCCTGGATGTACTTCACACTCCCTCGTATAGCTGGATCCTCCTCTAAATGAGTCTGAGCAACTTTAATGTTATCCTCCACCATGTCCACTCCAATTACATTTGCCCCCAGTCTTGCAAGTGGCTAGAAAATAAACAGTATTGTAATGCAAACCTTTAATTTACAAACAATCAAATTCCATATGTCAAATTTCACTTTTATTGCATAACATACATCTTATATATTTTATTAACTAATCAGGAGACATCTATTTTTAGCTCTGAGACATCTATATTTAGCATTGAATTACTACTTAATATAACATCATTGGAGAGAAAAAGGCATTTTTTCCAGTGCAAGCCTCCTGTTTTAAAAATCAGTGATGTTTTAACATACATTCTGGAGAATATGAGTGAAAAAACAGCAATATCAGGGAATCTATTTAAACAATTTTTACTTTCTTTGTAGGTTACAAGCAATGCAGGAAAAATTCATAACCAGTTAGCATGTCATGGAAATTTTTTCTGCAATGACTGCTATCTCTATCACCTGATAAAACAACAAAGAAAGACATTGTTTATATGCATTTTTTTAAGAATATAAACTGGATTTAAGTATAAAATATCACATCATTGACCATTCGCTACTTTTAACAGAACAGTCAATGAACCCTTTAACCTTAATGACGCTCCATATTTGGTAATGATTATGCAGACAGGTACCAAAATTTCAGATTTAACTAGTTTACAACAAACACGTATTCACCGTCACAGACGAAAGTAATGACAATTTCAAAAGAAATATAAGAGAAAAGATTTGGTGATTGTAAATATAATACAATGGGAATAGAATATGTATGTTATCTGAAGAGAGTTTATGATATGCAGGTAAATTAAATGTGTACAAGTCCTGATACATTATAACATTTGTATGTACAGAATATTAATATTGCATTAACAGAATTATACCTCTGATAAAATATCCATTACATTAACAGTATTATACCTCAGGTAAAACATCCATTACATGAACAGTATTATACCTCAGATAGAATATCCATTACATTAACAGTATTATACCTCAGATAAAACATCCATGACATTAACAGTATTATACCTTAGATAGAATATCTATTACATTAACAGTAGTATACCTCAGATAAAACATCCATGACATTAACAGTATTATACCTCAGATAGAATATCTATTACATTAACAGTAGTATACCTCAGATAAAACATCCATTACATGAACATTATTATACCTCAGATAATATATCCATTACATTAAAATCATCATACCTCTGATAAAATACCTCCGCCACTCCCTGCATCTAGAATTTGTAGACCCATCAAAGGTTTTGTATGTAATGGAGATGGCTGGTCCTGTTTTTCTATCAAGGAGTCCCTTATCCATGGAACTCTCAGTGCATTAAGGGCATGAAGGGCTTGGAATTCCCCAATCTCATTCCACCAGGTATGTGACAATTTTTTAAATTTTTCATGTTCTTCCTCGTCTATTGTGGTTTGGGCCATAGGGCGTGAGTGGTTAGAGTGCCATCTTGTACTGCTACGCCCAAGTCTATTAAAATAGATTGTTCATAATCTGTCATATACATCAATGACAACATTATCATCTGCAACATCTGTCATACTGTTACATAATATTTTGTCAGGTTATTCGACAATTAATTTCACTTGTAAAACACAATTTGATTGCTTCATTTGACTTTTATTAACACTCCTTTGATTCATTTCTAGGACATTACACATGTTGCGACTTAATGACAACTTAGTTATATGACATAAGGAGTGTTAAAAGTCAAATGAAGCAAAGTTGTCATTAAGTCGCACCATGTGCAATGTTCTAGAAATGAATCAAAATACTTTTAAATCCTCTGTTTCTATTTTGTTGCTATGGCAATGTTGGTCCACATCATAAAAAGGTAACATGATGTGCACATGTATATACATGTTTAAAAGGAAAATATTGATAACTATTGAAAAATTAAACCATACCTATCGAGCTTGAAAATTTTTGACAAAATGGCATCAATCTGAATGCAAGCATGAGGACATATATTTTGCCATTTTAAATCCTGTCTACCCAAGTTCACATCATTTTGAGATGTTGCATAGAATCCAAAAAGCACGTGCCATATTTTCTGATTAGATAATCGCTTGTCGATTGTACCATGTATTCTATGTTCATAAATTTCGTTACAACATGAATATGATGTAACAATAAACTTTTTATATTTATTATGTTATATTTCCCACACTCAACAAATAGGCAGATCAAATGTCTACAATTGTGGAACAAGATGTTATGATGCTTTTACAGCTACCTTTGCATGCCTGACTAACTTCAGAATTTTATCGTGTTATGGATATAAATACTTATTCCAATACTTTCTGTTTTGCCCTGAAACACTGTCATGCTGTAAGACATATTATAATATGCAATAGATTTTACATCATCTCAAGCCATGTCTGAAATGTACGCTCCTCTTCCTTTTCACCCGTGGCTCTGTGTGTCAAAATGTTCTCATAAATATACATAATGAAAATGATGTAATTCATTGACTAATAGAATTCACACTTAGCCTAAATTGAAGATCTGGTTTAGCGAAGCTCCGTTTTATTCAATAATGGCTGCTGCTATGAAAATTTGTGCTTTATGCAATGAAACTATCTTTAACAAGAATCCATATACCCTAGCATGTCTGTTTGTTCATCTATTAACTGTTAAATGTCAAAATAGCCTTATCTGTATACATACAAGACATATATGGGTTTTGCTTTGGTTACATGTAGTTTACCGAAGAAGTGGAAAAAGTGTTCTGATTGGTCGGAAGTAATTTACTTACATTCTAGAAACAGTTCAAATCTCTGACTAATTTGCGCTCGAAAGCTCTTCGATTGGCCGAATTGCGTCGTGTATATTTACGAGAAACAAGAAAATTTTCACACAGAGAGCCATGGGTGAAAAGGAAGGGGAACATACATTTCAGCCATGGCTAGCGACGATGATGATTTCAGAGGATGTGTGCACATGTAAGTGAACTTTGAAAGAACTTTCTTTTTCGTTATGGAAAAGTCAATGGATGACTCCCTAACTGAGTAACTCAGTAAGCTTTTTTTCAAAAGCTAAACTTGTGATTTGTGAAAAGTCCATATTTATGATATTACATGCAACTGAAAAGATAACTTTTAAATGCGTATAAGAGACGTTTGAATCTTATTTTGTCCAAAATAAATAAAAAAAAAGTTGGTAAATAAATCACACTTAACCTTGAGATTGATATAAACCGGGTACATCTCTTGCAAAACATGATTTTATATACCGGAAATACAAATAGCACTCTATATCTTTTACTGATGGACTGGCCTTTTTATTCCGTTATGTTGAAAGGCAAAAAATATTATTCAAAAAATTATTCAAACTGAGTTTATTGCATTTATTTGAATATATCACATTCAGTTAAATTTATTCTTCCATGATTTCGCAAGAAAAGTTAAGATTAAACTAAAATTTACAATCCGGATTTAGGGATAAAGGCATTGGCAAATTACAATATACCCTCTACTGGCAAATGGTTTTAAGAAAATGGCTGAATGTTGAACATGGAACTTCAACATGAGAACTTATATGTGTGCTGAGATTAAACGGTAGGTTCTAAACAGTGATAACATGTATACTTGTTTTTTATTTAGAACATAATAAATACGTCTTATCTACGTCACGTGTGTGCAAAAGAGAAACACCAAAAGAAACATGATTTAAGAATAAAAACTTGCGCCAAGATGCGTGCGTGGATTAATATACAAGAGCAATCTCTATTCTAGTGCTCAGAACATAACAGAACGCCTAGAAATCATTTTATAGCAATACTTAAATTTTACAATAGGTAGACAATATATCTATAACTATACTTTCTTGTGAAATACTTGAATGCTTAGTTGCCTACCAATGCTAATACCAGGTCAAGTACAAACGATAGGCCTATTTTGCTATGTAATAGCTTTAGTAAGCTATATAGCTTTATAAAGGTATTTGAATTCACTTGATTGAACAAGTTTAGGTTGAATTAGATTGATTTTCTTTAGTACATTAGCATAATCAAAAAATCGCGTAATTATGAACATGGTAGTTAAGACAGCACTGTAATATTGATAGTCTGGTGTATTGTGGTTCGTTGACAAAAAATATCATATTGTGATATATTTTTTAAGTATCAGTATACCAGCAAAATGCTCGGCCAAAGTAGCAACACACCACGGCATGATGACTTTATATTTTACAGAGAAGAAAAAGAAATCCATAATTTATTCACTATGATTAATTCTATTCATCAACTGCGTAAATCGTATTTTGCCAACTGTAAATAAATGTTACTTTATATACTTACTTACTTGGACACTACCTTATATACAGGAAAGCGATTTGAGGTAATTCGCATCCTGGATTTTAAACATGCATCAAACCTACAAACACATTCCTGTGGTTCCGATATTTGGAATGCAAAGGTGCACATAATCCTTTAGTTTTTAAGGGATTTATTAAAGGTGAAACCATACGCCATATGAGAAAAACAAGCAATGGAGATGAAGTAACTTCAAGAAAGTCTTAAAGAACCCAAAACAAACCTTCTGAAACGGGATGATAATATCAATCACAGGAGGTGTACTTGATAAGTACGAACAAGCCACGCTTTTATGAGATGCTAATAGTAGCAAAAAATTGAGTAAAATCACTTGATTTCATCACCAAATACAACCCTGGAATTTGAAAATAAAACAAAAGATTCTAAAATACTTGCACATTGTTCAGAGAGACATTAGACATTTTATATATATATATATATATATACCAATTGTGTCATAAATGCTATAAAAAATATAGGGAATCCTCTTGAATCGTTCACTATACTAAAATAATCAAATTGCATGAGGAGTGTAAAGTGCAAATGGACTCGAAATGAGGTGGATTTGCATGCAGCTAAAATTCTATAGGTCTATGAGCAGTTATATTCAATTATTTCAAGATTTAGACATCGTGTCACACTGCCAAAACATTTAATTAGTTTAGAGTCAAGTGATTGTTGAGGTAGTGGCTGATGGGAGCCATACATTTTCTTACATAATAGGAATATATCGTATAATTATCATTGAAAAAATTACAATACATTATCACAATACAGTTAAAAATATCTTGGTGTATTGCAGTATGAAATTTCCAGTCAATATCCAGCCCTAATATATACACTTTGAACTTGCAACAACACTGCTCTTATTACTGTTTTGAAATCTTAGTAGAGTTAAAAACAACATTACATTTTTATGAAAAGATAATTTTCTTTGTGTTGTTAACATCCACTACCATGTGTACATTGAGGCATAGAAAAGTATGATGACTTTACATTTGGAAAATCCTATTCCTATCCATATTTTGTTGATCCTCAGAGTTTTATTCAATGCTGAAACTGCTGCAAAACAACTTAATAACCAAAATTATTTGAATAATGTTTTTTACAAAGTATTTTTGTTTACATTGTGTTTTATGGTACATGGATGAAATTTTTTCACTTGTGAAATTTGATTTTTATGCTTTTAGAAATTAATTGTGTAGGTATGAAATATAGCTAAATCAAGCCATTTCATATAATTATCTAATCTCTTGTCAAGGGGACAGAAAGATTTCAAGAACTCTGGGAGTCACAAAACTTCACACACTGACTTGTCAAAGAACGAAGATGGTCCTATCAATTTTGGGATCAAAAGGTCCTGCATTCTGATATAGGAATTTGGTTTATGGGCCTAAGTGATGCTTAACTCAGTTCTGATGTCACCATACTTACAATAGGATGAGTATAGTGTCCATTGATTTTGGGGGTTGAAAGGTCAAGCAAACAGGACCCTGATGTATGGGCTTAAAGTGTTTTCCGTAGGAAGTTCAAAGAGTTGCTAAACCTCAAGTTCACACAAATTTACCATGGAATGAGGGTGGCCACTATATATTTCAAGGTCAAAGGGCAAACACACTAGACACTAATATAGGAATAAATTTTACAAATTTCAAGTGATTTTTCCTTTTTACATGGAGTCTTCATGCTTCATAGTCTTGCTAAGAGATGAGGATAATCCTCTCATTTGGATTAAAAGGTTAAAGGTCAAGCACACTGGACACTGATAAAGGAAAATGGTCTTTGAATCACAGGTAATTTCCTTAGATTCACAATATACACGACATTAACGCTTGTCTGGTACCAGTGGAAAGAAAATTCGGACAAGTGAATATTGCTGGGCACTTGTCCGATTGGACAAATCCTTTTTTATGGAAAGAAGTCTCCAAATAATAAAAAGAACATTTGGGGGAAAATTTTATCGGTAGTTCAAAGTCGGCAGCAATGCATGAAAATATTTTGTTTAATTTATTAGTCATAGCATAACGTTTTGAATAATGAATCATTTTTTTATTTGATTAATTATGTAAATATTTAATGAGGATTTAACCTTGCAGAACTTTCAAGTGGATTATTGATTGTTTGTTGTTTTCTGCCACACTCAACAATTTTTCAGTTATCTGGTGGCGTTGAGTTTTTATTGGTGGAAGTGAGAACCCAGATACAATGTACCAGGGAAGAGAGCACTGACCTTCCGAAAGTAAACTGGCAAACTTTCTCACATGTATCGGCGTGAGCGAGAATCTAACCTGCACCACTAGAGGTGAGAGGCCTTGTGATTTTGAGCACAATGCTCTAATCACTTGGCCATGGAGGCCCCTTACAAATGGATTATGAAAAGATATATGTATATCGAGTTATGATAAGCTAACAAGAATGATTTGTGCTATAGGTGAATTTTATCAAGCTCATCCTCTTTTTAGTTTTCAAGGATAGAAATGTAGATTTCACTTATTCAGGTATATATATCTTAATTGGAAAACAGTTTGGGTTTTTTTTATGTTGTTTTTCTAAAAGAGAGGAACTTTTGGAATGATAGCCCTACCCAAAATTATTGGGGTGGGCTACATCATTTTCAGAAGGTGAAAAAGTTGCACCCAACTTTTATAATGGGAATGGAATCATATGTTTTTACTTTCATGTGTTTCAGGTAGTACTGAGTTTAAGATAAAAAAGATGTGGGCTAATCCATGGGGCAGTGGGCCCATTCAACAGTCAGCGTTTCAGGGTATGCCTAATGACCAAGGTAATTACCAGGTGGACTTTTAACATTTAAGAATCTGTTACATGTATAATAAGAATAAATGTCTTATTTAACAGTATTTGAAAGACTAGAAAATGTGTACAATACAAAGGTCAAAATATTAATGTTAATATTTGTGATATGATGAACAAATTGAAATTTGTGTTGAATTAAGTTTAAATGCAGATTAAAAATATTTAATCTTATATTCACTTTTTTATTAGTGTTTAAAGAATTGCCTAAAATCAGACAAGAAAGATTAGGGTCATTAAAGTGAAACATATACATGTATTGATATATTAAATATGATTGGTGGTAAAACATCTTATGGGGTGTTTATATAGTTTATATACTGTAGTCAGTGAAATAGGCTTCTCAATTCATTTATCTATGTACATTGTAGGTTTTTAATGCAACTACAAGATATTTACATGAGCAGTTAATGTTAAATGCCTTTCATGCCTGTAATTGTAGTCGATTGGGCTGCACTTGCAAAGCAGTGGATTGCACAGAGAGAAAATGTTGCAGATCCGCAACCTACCATGCCAATGGGTGGGGCTCCACCACCCCCACCTCCCCCTGGTGGGACAGGGGGCGATGATATGGACATTGAAGGAGACAACGAAAATAATTCACAAGGCTCCAACAGCCACGGTAATATGCCAGTTTATCAGAGTCAAGGTAAATTTGGTTGCTTTTTCATGTAATATTTCATTTATACTAATCATTATCATGATATATAATTTATCAATGTTTGTAAAGAAAAAAAACAAAGGAAAAAAAAAAAGGAGAAAAGTGGGGGGAGGGTTGGGGGGGGGGGGGCTATTCTGTGTTAATGTATAATGTCTTAAAATGAAAGCACTGACTTTTCCATCTGACATAAAAACCTATAAAGTTTGAAAAAGAAAAAGTTTACAAAAAATAAATGTACTGCTTTGCCAAGTAAACAAATTACCCCATGCTCCTAACATTCTTATATGCCTGCATAATATTTGGGCATATTATGCTATACTGCTGTTGTCCCTCTTTCCATCTGTCCCGTTAACTTTGTCTTCACAACTCCTCCTGAAACTTGGTACAAAGAAGATCACTATGTGTAGATGTGCATATTATTAGCAAAACACTGTCCAATTTTTTCGAAAGGGGTTATAACCCTTGGATTTAGTTTTTTCTATGCAAAATACTTGGTCTTTGCAACTCCTCCTAAACCCTTGGGGGGGGGGGGATTTCAATGAAACTTGGTACAAAAAAAGATCACAACGTGTAGATGTGCATATTACAAGGGGAATGCTGTCCCAAAATTTTTGAAGGAATTATGACCCATGGACTTATATTTTTGGGGTCAGTTATGTATGGGGGTGTATCATGTACCAGCTTAGCGGTGCTTTTTTTTTTCATACCCCCATTAGATAACAAGATAGACAATTCCTGGTGTATACATTTTATAATTGGGATATAATGTAAGCTGATGCCTTATATCTGTTATGCTTCATTGTAGATTACAGTCAGCAAAATTGGGGTTGGAGTGGGCTACCTAACTGGAACATGAATGTAACCACAGGGTGGGACGTGAATGTTGGAGAAAGCAAGGTGCTGTAACATTTGAGCTCATGTGAGCTACAGCTCACCTGAGCTATTCTGATCAGAATTTGTCATTGGCACTGCTATAAACCTTTTTTCTCCAGAACCTTCCGAGGGGAGATCATTGAGAAGTAGTAAAAATTAAATGAAATTTAAAAGATTTCTTCTCAAGAGCCATTGAACTAGATTAGTCAAATCTTGAATAAAAGCATACTTCTATAGTATAATGAATATTCAAGTCTCTTTAAACCATGACCAATGGGGTCAGGGTGGGGACACAATAAGGGTATAAAGTTTTACATATTAATATACATTGAAAATGAAAAAAAAAATCTAACCAAGAACCATAAGGCTCTAATTTTCAAAGTAATGAAGAGTAAATCTTGAATCACATGGAAGGTAGTTTTAAGGTAAAACCATGAAAGAGATTACAGGGTGTTGCCATGTTTTAAACCCCTTTGGAGATTCCGTTGAACTTTTGTCACAGAAGGTGTACATGTAAATCTCCACTCTTTTCCAGAATCCTCAGAGTTTTGACTACTCCCATCAAGGAAATTTCCCACCAGCATTTGATTATAATCATGGAGGAGATCCATATAGTTACCAAGTATGCTGAATTTTATCATTGTTTTATGGAACTGATTACAATATTGCCATTTAGGAGTTGTAAATATTTTTCTTGACTTTCATTTACAATCCCTTAAATGTGAATGTAAAATTCTTAGGTTGTATAATCAGAGCAAGTTTTAGTCAAAGTTTCAAAAGAACTTTTGTGAAAGCATCTGAATAGTGCTGTTTTGTCAATTCTTTAAAGTGACATGGGCGTGATTTGAGCTGAAAATGTTAAAACTTTATTTTTCCATTTTTAGTGTTTAAAATACTTAATGAAGGTATATCTAATGATAAACCAAAATTTGATGAGTTACAAGTGAGATACAGCACTCACAATTCTTTGTTATGTAAACAAGGCTTGTGCCATGTTCTTGTTTACAAACAGAATGCTTAATAGAAAATATCATGTTTAAAACAAAATAAGATGTGACAAACACTAGAAACTATTTAATTGTGTTCAGAAGTAACTTTAACCTATGTAAACAAGAACACAGCACAAGCCTTGTTTACATAACAAAGAATTGTGAGGTCTATCGTTCATGTAAATCAACAACTGACATTCAAAATTTTGCTGACCATTATAAATACCTTATTTAAGTATTTTTAACATTAAAAATGGGAAAAATAAAATTTGAAAATTTACAGCTTAAATCATGTCCATGTTCCTTTAAGACATGTTTTTATACAACGGGATATAATATGGTACAATGATGTTTGTCCATCCATCTGCTTGGGGTTTTCTGTTTCCATTCATTGTTTTGTGACATATTAAGTCTTCTGACAGTTTAGGTATTGAAAAGTTCAACATTAATTATGGCATGCCAGACATTGAGTAAATTTACCAGTTCAGTCAGTGAAATGTTCTGTCAATTCCTTGCAGTCCAAAGGAATTTTTGATAGACGAACCATTTCTATATTGAAATGACTTTAAAGAATATTGAACTTGATAGGGTTGAGTGATAAATATGTTATAGACATTGGCTAGTGCAGTAAGTAATGAATTAGTAAACATATTTAATTAGTGTATGTAAATTCTTACATATGTGTGTGTAAGCTGATAAAATTCCTAAATTATAATGATAGTACCATAAAGCATTGAGATCTTTGTGGAAAAAAAGCATTGAGATCTTTGTGAAAAAAACTTGATAAACCAAAAAGAAAAACGTCCAAGTATTGATCAGAAAGATTGCTTTGCTCTTTTGTTCATGTTGAATACTTTGGCCAAAATGAAATATTTGTGCGTTTCCTATTTCACATTTTCAAAAATTAGGTAGGTAAAGTAATTTGTTTTATTAAAACATTTAATTCAAAATCTTAAGTTTTGGATACAGATATACATACAATACAAATACTTTTCAAGCATTTTAAATATAATTCCAGGTTTTTGTTTTATTTATATATATATATTGTCAATAAAATATTTTGGGTCGGCAACAAAAACATAGGTATGGTCAGGAAACCAGAAACACGCATATATTTTATTATGGCCTTATTAATTAAAATGATGAAATGTTTATTTAGGGAGGCAGTGGGGATTATAACCATTACTGGGATGGGCAAGATGACGATGACTCCCAGAATTCAAGATCCTTCCGGAACAACCATCACGGAAGCCAATATCTAGCTCCACCAGGAACAGAGGATGACAACAGTGGATTAGGTTGGAGAAATTTTTATGTTTGTTTGCCATGTCTCATCGTCCACAGGGAGTGTTAAAACAATTATTATGATTTTAGGTAGACCCTCCCTTGCATGGGGCGCCATTTCTTTGTGGGTTAACTCACTGATGTCCACAATTTGAATTCTCCTCATTTAAAGCAGGTTCTCATTTCTAATCAAGTGGCGACAGAGATAATTTATTGAATTCGAGTGTGATATGCATGTACTCTTATGATCACAGAATCACAATTCTAAAAATCAGTCCTGGAGTTGGATTTTGTTAATTGTGGGGGTTGGGTATATTTTCTTTGAAATCCAGAAAACAAAGACTTTGATATTCTCTTGTGGGTTCATTGCCTCCGAAAAAAGTGCTGCGACAACAGAAGTACAAAGCTGTTAAAAATTCAGTAGGAATTTTAAAAAAATAAAAAGAAGAAAGAGGGGTGTCATCAGCAGATGTAGAATCAGTGGAGGACCCCTTCCACCCACTTTTTCATTTATTCATTTCAATTATTTTATTGATTCACCACACATGCTGGCATTTAATGTTACACATTATGATAATAAACTAAATACTAACAGTTCATGTGTGTGTGTGTGTGTGTACATGTGGCATCAAACTGTATATTTTTTGACAGCTCCCCTCCCCCTTCAATTATTTTTAAATAATTATGGTATTTAGGAATTGAAATGCCACTACCCCAGCCCAGGAATTAGGATTTGAAAATCAGATAAACGAATATTTTTTTAAGGGGGGTGTTTTGTTTGTCAAGAATTTTAGCCAATTTCAATCTTCTTTGTTTTTTTGTTTGTTTTTGAAAAACAATGTACTTGTCTGATCAGGCCATGATAATCATGTTAAAGTAGAAAATTATTGACTGCTTTTCCTGTGCTTCTACGTCCTATGTTCAAGATTTAATATTTATACATGTCGAAAGGCTCAGTGTAATTATGACAATGATGTCATGTTCTATGTGAAAATGCACATACATGTACCCCATAACCTTAGAAAATGGATCATAAATTTTACAACCAGCGTTGTCCATCTAAATACATTGGAAAGCTTTTTGACATTCTACAAAAATGAAGTGTGTACAAAATAATATTATTCTTACTTTGGGGCAGACTTACATGTGACGGGTGATTTTTTTGTGGATTCAGCTGTGCATGCGTTTGTCTGCAAGCTTTCATCCATCGTAAACATTTGTAGAAATTGCTTTTCAGTTTGGAGAATGCCACAAATCTAACATTTTCCATTCTATCAAGGCAAAGCGGTCACTGTTACACATCCTCCGTGCACATATTTTAGCCATGTTGCTTCAGTAATATATATATATATAGATAGATAGATAGATAGATATATAAGTGAAAATGGGCATTTAACCCATTACGTTGATGTATGTCACATTACTGTTTGATGGAGGTTATGGTGGACAATCATTCAACCAATCAGATTAGCTATAACTATGTAACTGCCGTTGCTAATGACATCATGGAAGAGTAAATTGGGGTTACACATTGATGTGGGTGGGTGTGTTCATGTGCAACACTTATATCAAATCAGGAGGCATTAAGTGCTCAGTTACGAGGAGGTCCTCCATTCTGTGATGTTCATCAGTTATACATGTATTAATATTTTGATTTGAGGTCAACTTTTCTGTGGGTTAATATTCTAAATTCTTTCAGATGCTGCTAAGAGGAAAACTCTTCCAGCCTGGATAAGAGAAGGATTAGAAAAAATGGAGCGGGAAAAACAAAAGAAGATGGAGAAAGAAAGATTAGAAAAAGAGAAAATTGAAGCAGAAAAGCAGAGAGAAGAAGCTGAGAAGGAAGTTATGGAAGATATGACTGAAGACGGCCAACCACATGTTCCAAAAAAGAGCAGATTTGTAAGTGTAGTTTTTAGTTTTAATCAGAAAAGCAATGGTATGTTTTCTGAATACACTGTGGAATAGATATTGAATTGTCTTAGTTTTATTTGATGCAGTCAAAACAAATGACTTTGTGAAGAGCAACTGAAAATGTTTAGTGACACATGAACATGTGGTATTGATTGTATGACTGATTAAAGTCCATTATCTGATGTGTTGTATCAGTACCAGGTTCAGAGTGAAAATCTGTATCATCATAAAAAGAGCATTGTGAAAGTTACAATTGTCACACTGACTCCTCGCATTTTAATTGTTAAGACCCAATAATCATTAATTTTCATTGAAGGATTCGGATGATGAGGAGGATAGAAGATCTGTGTCTCCTGCTCCTGTTAAGGAGAGGCCAAGATCACCAGAACAAGCCAAAAAGAGAAGCCCTTCCCCTCAAGAGTTTAAAACAGAGGAGGAAAAACAGATGGAATTTGTGAGTGTTTTGTCATTTAATCTACATGTATATATTGCAGAATCATTTATTTTTGTGTAGTTTAATTTTCATTTGAAATATTTGCAGATTTAATGAAATTCTTTCTAAGAAAAAAAAAATAGAAACTGAATAACAACCATTTGATACAAAATCAAGGTCATATTAACATGCCAATTTTTCTCTTACCATGAAAATTGAACACCATGAAAATGAATGATTTTACAAGAAATGATATGTTGATCTATGACACATTTCAATTCATTTTAACAAAGTTTAGATACTTATTGTGTATGCTGAGTTCTTATTATTGTGCTTCCTCGTATCTTCTTTCTCGTACCTAAAAATGTTTGTGGCTGTTCTCCTTAAATGGTTGCAAATATTTAATACTAATGGATATAATAATTAAGTGTTTCTAGGTATGCAGGTTTTTGTTTTTAGATTGAAGAGCATTTAGGTACCTTTTGAGAGGGGATCAGATAGTGGTTGGGTCTTCTAACATACATGTACCACGTTCGGGGGAAAATTTAAACAAATATAGTCTTAAGATTTTCTGTAATGTTAAGAGGATGTTGACAACTACAAACATGTATTAGGGTAAATTAACTCCTGTGACCTTTACCTCTGACCTTGATCATGAAAACTGGTCTAACTTACAAACTTGGACTAATAGAGACATTAGCTCTTCAACAATGATTATTGGATGAAAAGACCTACAAACTAACATGAAGTTCAAGCAACTCCAGTGACCTTGGTCTTTGGCCATAATCATAAAAACCCTATCTACATAATAAAAATAAAAAATAAAAATAATTACTTTAAAACCATGATTATTAAAGACATGAAATCTTCAAAAATAATGATTGGATGATGAGACCTACAAACTAGTATCAAAGTCCAGTGACTCCTGTGAACTTGGCATTTAACCTTGATCATAAAATCTTGTGTAACTTCAGAACCTTGACTGGTAGAGACATGGAATCTTCATGATTTGATGATGGAGCAAAGATCAAGTTACTTCAATGACCTTAACCTATAACCTTGGTTAAAACACACACACATACACACATATACAATTCATGTCAAATCCTGACGAACAGCAGATCATCCACATTTTTAACACATACAAATCCATGGAATTACAACTTAGGACTAAAATGAAAATGCAGATTCATGGAATTATGATGCATACAATATTAAAAAAGATTTTGACACTCAGTTGAATCTTGCACCATGTTAATACTTTAATTTGAGGAAGTACATTAACTATCAGAAATCAATTTGTTTTACTTATTGCAGATGATGAAAGTGAGAAAGATGCTGACAGAAATTCTTTTGGATGTGACCAACTCCGAAATTGAAAGTGTTTGTAAAGAGGTGTTCCATAAAGCAAAAAGCAGGGCTGCGAAAGGTAGTGATGATAAAACTCTGAAAAGTCTACTTTTGGGGTATTTCATTAAGAGCATAGAGACCTGTTTTGTGAAGTTTGATTCAGAAATTTTATACAGAATGTGCCAAAGATGCCAGTGGTTGAACTTCTCAGATGGAAACTCATATATGTGTATATATATGTATATAAGTAAGGCATATAAAGTGAAAGCAATAAACCAAAACATGAAAAACAATATTCATAAGGTGCTTTTCATACAAATGTTAATATGTCTCAATAAATATATCAGAAATGCATTTTCCTGTATATGAATGATGTACATCTGGGCTAGGAGAAAAACAAAATTATCATTGGGAGTCATCAAGTTTTGAAAGTTGCATCTGAGGTTTTCAGATTGTATACTAAATAAAAATGACTCACATACAGTCATACATGTACTTACATGGAAGAAGTCATAGTATGTGTGTGTCTGTCAAGACAGAGATAAGATATAGGCATTCAGGGCATGTTCTGAAATATTCCTAGCCTGGTTGTTGCAATACTTCTGTTTTTCAGATAAATGTAATACAGACTTGTTTTCACAGCACAAAGAAAAAGATAGGGGAGATAATTCCTTATCCAGCTTCTTAATTGTATAGCTATAGAATTTTCTGATGAGGAACTAATTATGTTTGTATAATTGTACAAAAAGCTCCAGCAAAGCAGCTCACCAGGTCTACTGCTTTAGCATCTTTGACTGGCTTGGGTAAGTAAATACCAATTTTTTTCACTTATTGCTTGCAAGTGATAGGAATCAAATTTCATTGCTTGTGAACAAATTATATTGATTCCGCTGACTGCGTAAGAGTCAGGTAATATCTTTTGATCATCAAGGCTAGCTTATTAAGTGTTCATTTCCCTTGTCAGAACATGTGAACATGTTCACTTTGGGAAACTGTTGCCAGGAAATTTGGAAAACTGACCAAATGGGAAGAGAGCAGTACAAATGCAACAATATATGATGATTGATTGATTATTTATTGCTTTCCGCCACACTCAACAATTTTTCAGCAACAATATTGTGTCAGTTCTATGGTTGTAACATTGCAGATGTAAATATGCCATGTGTATGTTATACTGCTTGTGATACTTGAATATTAGCTTACCCTAGGATTGAAGTGAGATTTTCTGATTTGATTTTTGTAATGCTGTCTATCAATATGTCTGTAGATAATGACCATATTTTACTTTTTTTCACTGGTCCATTGCAACTAAACTTGGTAAAAAGTTTTCTGGTGAATAGCCATGCTCTCATAAAAGAGGATATGTCATAGATTCTGTAAAGATTTAGAAATAAAATAGTGTCACCAAAAATTCTCTCTGGAATCACTTGGTCAGTAAAGTTAGTCGTGTAACAAAACCATTTCACATTTACGCTGGTCTTTGAAAGGGGGTACCCTGCTGAGAATCATATTGTATTTACCTGTCATTCAGCAATAATTTAGACTACAAGACATTGCTGACACATGTAAAATAAACTTAAGTTTGTCTTTTGATTATGTTCTGTCTCTTCCCCATTAGTTCTTGTTCATGCATCAATGATACCCTGAGGACATTTACCTAACTTCAAGGCATGCGACATTGATAAAACATGTCATTTTTTGACAGAAGTATGATGCAATTTTTAACTAGATACCACCTTAGAAAGTAAAAAGTGAAATAGTACTGAACATTTTCACTACATTTTGTGTAATCCATGATACTTGAGTTGGATCACATTAGGGACTCAAAGTTCTGTTTAGCAATATTTGTAGATAGATAACATCTATTACGAATAACTAGGCGTTGTGAAATTTGTATGCAAGCTTTCTTGTGTAAAGTAGATTTAAGGTTGTGGAAATGAAGTCTGTGGTTTAGTGTGGGTTCAATAAAGTATTTTCCCAGAAAGATCAAGATAAAATTAGGTAAGCATCATGGCCCATGGGCCTCTGAGATGTTTACTAAATGAAGTGAAATTTTGTGCATAGAAGTCATGTGCTGTAGGTCCAGAAATATTGAAAATTTTATAAGCAAGAAGAAGCTTTCATAGAGCTTTAATTACCGTCATGTCCTTGCAGACATAGCAGTAAGCAATGGAAATTGTCATGAAAACTAAATTGTCATAAATTGCAAAACGGATGTAGAAATAAAAGCTTTGCAAATGAAGTGGTTTCTACAGTAAACAGGTTAGGTCTAATATTTTTTTTAAAAAGCCTGTGTAGAATCTGTGGTGATTGTCTAGTAATTTTGTAGGTCTGACAGGGTATGGCAGTGGTAGTGATGATGATGATGAGGAGGAAGAAGATGAAGAAGAGCCAGACTCTGATGAGGATCTAGAGGAGAGGATCCGACAGAAGAGGGAGGCATATGAACGCAAAATTAAAGAGGAGGGCATTTATAATGAGGATGAATTAGGTATATGCTTTGACTTTATATTCAGAGAAAATGCATTAGAATACATGTACAGGACGATCATATAATGATTATTTTAAATCACAGAACCAGAGGCACCAAAAATCTTCAAGGATCCAATATCAGAAAAACACAGCTATCCATTTCAAAACAAGTATCACGGAATTCCAGGTCTGGATGTAAAATCTGAACCAGAGAATAATTTGGAGTCTAAAAAGCACTCAAAAGATTCAAAAATAAAAACAGAGCACACAATACATAAATTAAAGAAAATTAAGAAAAGTAGGACTTCATCAAGTAGTAGTTCTAGTTCAGAGGGAAGTTCTAGTGACTCGGACTCAGATAGCTCCTCAAGCTCCTCTAGCTCTTCCACTTCCTCAAGCAACTCGGATAGTTCTGTTAGTGAGAAAAGAAAAAAGAAAAAGGGGCATAGTTCTTCATCAAAGGTGGTGGGAAAGAGTAAGAATAGAGAGAAAAGTAGCAGTAAGTCTGACAAAAGTAAGGACAGGGAGTCCGATTATACAAAGGATAGGAGAAGGAGTAAGGGGGAAGATCTAGACAGAAGCTTAAGTAGGAATGATGAGAGAGAGAGTAGCAGAGATGAAAAGAGTAAGAAAAGGAAAGATTCGCGCAAAGACAGTTCTCAAATGTCTCGTGACAGGAGCGATAGTAGAGAGCATGATTCTGACAGAAAAAAGTCTCAGAGACAAAGAAGTAGGTCAAGAGATAGGTATAGGAGTAGATCAAAAGATAGGGGAAAATATAGGAGCACGAGTAGGGACAGAGACAGGGGGAAATATAGGAGCACAAGTAGGGAAAGAGACAGGGGAAAATACAGGAGTACAAGTAGGGAAAGGGAAAAGAGGCATAGAAGTAGGGAAAGGAGGAGGAGCAGAAGTAGGGAAAGGGAAAGGAGGAGGAGCAGAAGTAGGGAAAGGGAAAAGAGGCGTAGTGGAAGTAGGGAAAGGGATAGGAGGAGGAGTAGAAGTAGGTCAAGAAGGAGGGATAATCATAGACATAGTGACAAATACAAAGAGGATGAAAAAGGAAAATCCCGCGAGTTCTCAGACTCTAAAAGTAGTAAATCTAAATCCAAAAAAAGGAGAAGGTCACGGTCACATTCAGACAGTGATGATGGACGAAAAAACAAGCACAAAAAATCGGGAAGGAATCGATCAAGAAGTCCCTCAGAAGAATCCAAATCCAGCAGTCACAAAAAGTCTGGTGGCGGTAAGAAGTCCAGACACAGGTCTAGCTCCAGCTCAAGGTGGGAAAATCTCAGCTTCCTTATCATATGTCCACTGTTGGTGCTATCGTTGTATTAAAGCTTTTATGTTATGTTTTGTGTTTTTAAATATTAATTAATGTGGGTAGGTAATAAGATTTGTTGTTTTATGTAGAGGAAATTCTTTTGTTTTGTTTCAGGTCCAGATCTCCGAAACGAAAGTAAAGAATGAACTTATCCAGTTTTGTAGCTGTTTGCACACCACAGGATTTTTGTTATGCTTCTTATGAAATAGATTTTAAACCATTTGAAAGTGTTTTTGTTACTCATTGTTCAACAGTCTATCACATGTTATTATATCACTACTAGATGAAGCAACGATCTGGTTGACCATTTTGCCTAAACCAAATGTAGTGGTATTAAATGAAATGGACCTGGATCGATAATTCTACCATGGTCCAGCATTAAATTAACCAAGAAAGCCAGCTCATAGTGTAGCGTTATGTACAGGGGTGGTATTATACATACCCTAAAGAAAAACATCCTATAAACAAAACCGAATTAGAATAGAAATTGTTGAAGCTTAAAGTCCAAACTGTTTAATTTTATTTTTCAAGAATTATCAACCTTGTTCTGCAACAGACCTCTAATTCGATCATTGCATTGTATTCATGAAACCAGATGTCTTAGTGCTCTGTTTATTTAGATATAATATCCATGGATATCGTGTAACAAGACCGCAGAATATTACAGCGGGATTGAAAAGATCTACGGGAGGCGGGAACATTTTTCAGCTCGGACTCCCTTGAAAACATAGGATTGGAATTCCAATTTCTAAGTTTTGATTTTCAATCTACATAATTTTACAATGATAAACGAATTATAATTTTAAATCTTTATACAAACAAGTTAGTATTCGTCCTTTCCAAAGAAAATATGAGAATCCTTATCAATGACGGGACTGGAGCAAACGCTAATTAAGAGGAAGATTACTCAAAGTTGTAAATAATTTGCACATTCATTTGTCCACGGTGAAGCGTAATTTGGCTTAATATTCTGTCGTCCCGAAGAAGTTGGGGTCCTGAAAATTCAACAATTCTTTGGGGAAAAGGGGGGGAGAGAGAGACGGACGGATCAAGAAGATGCAGTGGATAAATAATGGTACAAAACGGCACTAAATTTATTTTAACAATCGGTACGTACCGACATGTAGAAATGTCGGCCGACCCACGGACAAAAGTAGGCACAAGGTGAAATTAATGTATTTGTATGAATATAGCGCTAAAGTGACTAACGACACGAACAACGAACCAAATCAAGCAGCAGGTGATCATCGTGGTAATCCGCTCGACCATTTGGCAAGTCGAAAAACTTGCTTTCGGTGACGATAGCTGCACGGTCATTGGAAATGGAATACAGTCAAAGAGGACCAAACAAGATGCACACACTGCATTTGAGATATTTTACAAAGCCAAGATATTGCATTGAACTTTTCAGTAAACATAACTTCCTTAGGAATACAAAGCGTAGAGAAATTCACTACATTTCCGCCCTTCCCGAGGTTGAAATCGCCACTGGCAGAACCATGCACAGCGTGTGTGTGTGGCGCGCACTATCCATTTTCGGGGCGAGACTTGACCCTGCCTCGGGATACTAAAAAGAAGTTTTACATAAGTAAAATACGTACAAATAAGGCAAGCGCTAAATTTACAAACGTATATACACTGCAAATTACACGTTTATTGTTTTTGGCTTGCTAATCAATAAGTTATTTAAGAAGCAAATTAGGACTCGTCCTATTCGTTCATTGCGCAGAGCTGATCGACGAAGCGCGAAGAGATGGTGGGTGACGTAATTCTCGAAAGAGGACAGTTTCGCACAGCGGTTCTGTCAACTTTCTTAAAAAGTGGAAACGCCCCATATTATTTATAGATATCGAGTGTAGCTTAATGTAAACTTGATATGCAACATTTGTCAACGTGATTCCTAGTATAGAGATGGGTGCAAATACGAAACTAAGACATGTGGTCATTTGCCGAAGAATCTACATAGTCCAGGAAAATATCTGTAGCCGAGAGGGAAGGTGGATGGCCACACATGAAAGGTAAATTTTTAAGAAAGGCATACAACGTTCTTTCTAGTGTATAGTGTCTAAATCTTGCACGGTATTCGGATGGTGTATGTGTGGTAGTGTTAGATACATGGCCTTCCTACTAGCTTTGGCTTGTGGGTTAACGGTTTAGCTCGTTCGGTAGAGCATTGGACTGTCGTGCCAGAGGTCCCGGGTTCCATTCTCTGTTACATTTGGGTGGTGCGGATGTAGCCCAAATGAGGGAAACCAAAGCGAGCATGTTTTGTGCACCAGTATGCATGAATTACATGTAATTAAGATCATAATTATTGCACCAATATGAAATAGAAGTATTGACATAAAGGGAAAATGTCATTTTTCATTAGTTTGTGGTAACCTGACTTTGATATATACCTTCTACCCACATGTTTCAGATTGATTGTTTAACGTACGTCTCGCTCGAGAATTTTTCACACTTGCGGAGACGTCACCAATGTCTGTGAAGGGCTGCAAAATTTAGGCCTAATGCTCGGCTCTCGGGGCCTATGAGCAGGGAGGGATCTTTATCGTGCCACACCTGTTGTGACATGGGACCTCGGTTTTTGTGGTCTCATCCAAGGAACCACCCCATTTAGTCGCCTCTTACGACAAGCAAGGGGTACTTAGGACTTATTCTAATCGGGGTCCTCACGGGACCATGTATCAGAGAAAAAAGGGGGGATACTGCATATATCAACTCGTATCCAGTAAGATTCCCTATTAAGGTGGCTGACTACACCTTGAAAGAGTGTATCTAATCGCACGAAATGATTTAATAATGATACACATAAGTACATGTGTCAAAAAGGGGGGGGGGGGGAATAACCGTCCATGTATGTTATCAAACGCACAAAGTCGTCTTGGGTTCTATTAATTTACGATCGTTCCCAGTTCAGGAGGATTATCGTATATTCGGGAAAAAATTGGAAAATGCTATAAAGCTACGTTTCTCTAAAATGACAATAATTGCATATAGTTTTTTAGTCCGGGTAGGAGTGCTTTAGTATTTTTTAGTTTTGTAGGATATGTGCAATAACATTTTGAAATTGTAAACTTTCAAATTTACTTTATATAATCAAAAAATGCAGTTTCTGTAGAAGGTAATCTGAAAAAAATAAAGCCCTGCTGGACTCGAACGCCGGCGTGACTACAGATTAGGAATTCTCAAGTGAAACGTTTAAAAAAAAAAACAAAAGAAAAAAAACCAAATTTTTCAAAAAGTGGTTGGGGGGAGGGGTAGCCCCGCCCCAGTCTGAACTCCGAAAATGTCTTGTGCACTCTATGTCGAGTGTTTGAGGCATTCGAGCAATTCCGATTGGGACAGCCCCTCCCCCCTAAATGCTACGTGCCTGCTTTCGATGCTACTACCAATAAAGTAAAGGGGCAGTTGGTATATTACACTTTGCATATAAAAATAACAGGATCAGGATATGAAAATTCCCTTCTTCTCCAGCTCTGGTTCTACATCGCAATATTACAAACTTACTTAGAAGAATAATTCGGAATTATGACTGCCGGTCTAATCGGTTAATTATTTATGATACATACACAGAAAATGATGACGTAATATTCGTCTGCAAGAAGTAGGACAAGTGGCAGGTTTCAAAAACAGAAAATGTCAACTCCGCCACGTAAAAAAAGAGGTCATGCAGGTAATGTATTTTACATTTGCTTTTTATATATTGTTTACAATAATGGCAGTAGTATAAATTAATGTAGCACGTGGGAAGTATAGTGCCCTAGTGCTTTAATTTTTGTATCGCCTGGGCATAGCGACATGTCGGTAGTCATACTGTCTGTCTGTTTCTACGTCTCTGTCAAACTGTTCGTCTTTCAGACCCCAGATTTCGTAACTGTATATGAGACAGGCGTTATGTACTCCCTTGACTTGTACACTTAACGACTCCCTGGATCCCAGACATGGGTTAAGTTAAAAGAGAAAAAATTGCATGTTATTTTACTTTATCATGCTACGGTAGATATTTTTCTACTCAATGACTTCAACAGCTTTAAAATAAATATCAAAGTAATGAAATTTAGTAAGTAAAGTCTCTAGTTTGAAACTGAACATATTGGAAGGAATTTTCTTAGGACCAATGTATAATTCACATGAAATGTATTAGAAACGTATACAACATACCGAAATGATATTACTAAGTACTATAAAAACAGTTTGCTACAGGTTTTCAAAATGATTGAAGAACGTATTATAATCATTGAATAATATTGTAACCAGGCAGGACAGTGACGTGAAAAAATATTTGTTGATGAATCTTCCTTATACTTGGTGAAATTTTGTATAGAGGACCCTCAAGTCAATACAAATCTGTCCAAAGCATGTGAGGGTTCTTGTCATAAAAGGGGGTATGGGCATGGAAGAATTACCTGAAAACCAGCGAAAACTTGGGCCTATTATTACCTCATAGGTCTTGCTAAACTTTCTCTGAAATTAATTTCTGTATGAATCAGCAAAATTAATTAGTAGAGACAAATTAACACTTCTATGTAAATATATCATTGAACTATATGGGTTCAGTCTTTATTGAAAAGCTTATTGATTTCCGTTCCAGTCGATGACTTTAGGCCACATACTTGTAGTTATTTGTTTCTCAAGCATCGCTTTAATTCTAGTCAATACACGTAACTTGTAGATATAGAAGAAACCATTTCATAGTCGTTATCTGATTCTGTGCGACACATGATGCACATCGTATTAGTTTTTCCAACAGAAATAACAGGAAGAGTGACGCTTGTAGAGGTAGATGAATTTTTGCAAGAGGTTACTTTTATCACTCTCATCAACTGTGTATTCATCTGAACCCCCCTTCAATACTTACAGATGTATCCTTTGTATGAGGGGCCTTACCCGATGCCTGGATAATGTCAACGGGACTTAAAACCTTAATTGACCCAACCTCGCTCTTTTCTAATCTGTAAACCTTTCGCCTACATTTTGGCATAAAATATCGACTATGCACACATTTTTTCCAGAGGAATGAACTGTATTTACTCTACAGTATCTCTTCCACAACAGTACTATTTCCTAGTGATGTTCTCGAAAGGTTAACGCAGCAATTTTTGCTCGGCATGATTTTTTTGTGACACTTGCATCGAGTGACACAGAGTGAATGATTCTTGTCCTCGAACAAAGTGTGCTTACACTAAGGTATAGTTGTGGTTGATTGCTTTTCGTTACAGAGAATTTATGATCTTCATTCTCATAAATGTCTTTTATATCAAGAGCAAACATGCATTTAAAGAAGAATATTGAAGTTAAGTACACAAATCTGTATACAAAAAAATTAAAATGGTGTTTATACAGGCGAAAATTTTGAAACAGTGAAAGTGTGCCAACAGGTGGATTCGAACCAGGACACTAAAAATATTGTTTGTGAGCATCTACGGTCTTTTTTTTCTTTCTCTTTTTTGAGCATCTACGGTCTAACCATCTAAGCTATACTAACAATGAATATTAATGGTATAGATATGAACAACGACGATAGAAATAGGTTTTTACATTTTTTTGTAGTTTTTTTTTGTAAATTTCGACCCTAGGGCAGGGGTGCCCCGAAAAAAAAAATCCTATTTTTAAATTATTCCTTTGATCAAAATCTATCAAAATACCATAGTTTTTGTTAGGGAAGCCTGCCCTGAAGAACGTCTAGGCCAAAATTCATGCAAAAATTGGCGTTTTTACTGAGAAAATGCTGTTTTAGCCAACTTTGAAGGTTAATTTAAAAATTGCTAATACGGAATTTTAGGTTTAAAATGCAAATTTGAAAAATTTAGAAATATATACGGTAAAAAGCCACAAATGAACAATGGTTTTCAAAAGTGAATTTTTCTGGGAAATCGTTTTCTCCTGTAGGTCTTAACAATTCTTTTGATATTCCGAATACATCCTTTACGCAGAAGGTAAACGACTTTAAAAGGCATGCATATTTGGAGTTTTTACTTTTCTGGATTTGACTCCCCTTTTCCCTTCAAGACCACTTAAATGTATTACTAGTTGTGTGAATCCGCAAATATAGTCTCCAATCCACAAAACACTGCACATCCTTTTTGTATTTTATGAACGAACAGTTCATAACCTTTGATACCATTGCATGTAATTAGTTATAAAACTTTATGTTTGTCATTAATTGTTACATAGGAGAAGGTGTTCTAAGTTTTAAGAACTTGTACCTGATCCTTTTGTTATTAACATCTTGACAATAAAATATGTTCAAATCGAACGAACAGTACATTGAACCTGGAACAAACGTAGTACGAATTGATAACTCTAATGTTTATTAAATTTTAATTACGCTTGATTATACTAATTGACAATAACTTCAATCCCCAATTAAATACTTACATTAATTTTTGGAGAAAGTCATGAACAATACATTTATGTTAATCCCGTAGAATCGCATGTACATTTAAAAAACCCATATCAGAACATACCGTGGCCTGTAATGAAGTGGTCTCAAGCCTACCCCAGTTTTAAACTACACCGACCTCTTGCACTTCTATAACTACCTTTTATTACCAAACATATATACTTAAAATCCTTATCAACAGGTCCAATATCTAAGAATTCCAAAGACCTATTGATAAAAATCAAATTTATTCTGAATATTTTTTTTAAAATCCGAAGAATACGGAGCTTTTGAGATACGGATTCACATCGACCTTTATCGCACGTTGAACGTAATTGTAGGAATGAGAGGACCAAACCTCCGAATGCGTAATCCGGACGCAGTTTACCCAAGACTGAGCGGAGGTATAAATGTTTAGGTGTGGCGTGATTGGCTAATATCAAGAGTGAAATTATTTGAAATTGAGAGAAATGATATAGAAGTTTAAATTAATTGTCGGGATGAAAAATTATGGGACAAAATCGAGAAATGAGTGAGGAAATTGCTATGGTAGGGGTGTGTTTGAAATGAAAGGTATAATTTACTGCAGATTGCTATGTGTTGTTAAAAAAGTACAAGTATGACGTATGAAAGCAATGGAACCCTATATATTTTTTGTCGTTTTTTTATTAGCACTTGGAATGAACATTGAAGTCTTGGCGGTCATTTATCTAAAATTAATTTCGTTAATTAGTGAGAGGACCAAATGTTAGTATTGAGGTCTATGGGAAATGAATTGGTATCTTTTCCCTGTAGGGCATGTCAATTCCGGAAATCTTACAATATAACAGCTACATAAACAAAATTGGAAGACGCAATCTTTCCAAGAAAGGGATTACTAAATTAACCATTCAAAAAAAAAAATACATTTAATTAAATTATGCGAGTTCGAGAGGGAAATAGATCTCGACGACGTAGGAATGAAAGACAATTATGCCAACATGGAAAAGGATATCGACAAAACTTCATGCCTTGTATCCAAAGATACGCGTCTACATGCATCCTTTTCTTTCCATCTGTTTTACACTCAGGCACTGAGCACCAATAATGACTTATGTCGTCTGCGTTCTTCCTCTTTTTAGGAAATAACATAGTTTTAACGGATCGTCTGCTAACGAAACTTTCGTATCGATGTCAACTTTGCCTTACAATTAGTTACTATCACGTGACCGTAGTGTGAGAACGTCAAATGTAATCGGTCGTTCCAGCACATCTCGAAAGTTCCGTATTGGTAGAGGCTAAGAGGAATTCAAAAAATATAGAAAAAATAACAAAAACTATGCCTCAGTGATTTTCTTCTTTGGATTTCAGAGCCTTACCACTGTGACATTGCAATGTACACACAGCTAAAACGTCGCAATGTCAGAGCAGTTTAGTAGGCTATGAAGTCATCTAGCAAATTGATGGCAAACCCTGTTCTGACAAACATAATTTCATTCACGTGATCAGTGTCATGCCTATTCTTGAAATGAAAGTGTTCAAAATTCTTCATCCAGAGATACAAGTTTGATGAAAATTCATATATGCAATAACCCCAAAACCACTATAAAATTTTATTTGAAAGAAATATACTGTATATAAATTTGTAGTCACTACATACCCATTGACAATCCGACAATGTTTACACTAATCACAGGTAGACGAAGTTGCCAGTGGAGGATTTAAACTTAAAATTAAAATTTAAGGTAAATCATGGTCTTCTGTTCCAAAAAAAAAAAAAAGACACAAGAAGTAATCTTTTTTTTTCCCCACTCTCAGAGAAATAATTGACAAGATCTTTTGACTTATTGCTGGGGGGGGGGGGGGGGGGGGGGGGGCTAGAACTTATATTTTATTCCAAAAATCCTTAAAATTTGTATCATTTTATTATATTTACCTCATTAAAAATGACAGAAAATAGTAAAATGACTATTGTAGGAGACGTCATTTCAAGCCCTATAACATCCAGGAGCTTTCAGAGGCTTCGTCCATTGGGCCTCCACCAGGGCTTCGCCCAAGACCCACTGGGGGTCTGAAAGCGGCCTAAGACCCCCTGTCTCAAATGTTGGGCCCCTAAGGATTTTCAATTCCTAGATCCGCCCCTGATTGCCATTAATGATACTTTTACTTAATTACATGCAGTAGAGGTGGATACTCTTATTCTACTCTGAGGTATTTGATAGATTATTTCAGAAACATTGTTCTTGTTTTCGTGGTTATTGCGTAATAACCTCAATCTACTTCGTGTAGAGACAGCATGAAATCAAAGGAGCGGATCGAGGAGCTCATTTTAATCAAATTTATTAATAACCTCCAAGGTGGAGAAATGTTTGAAGTATAAAATTCGAGGCTTTTATATTTCAAACAACATTTCGACACTGAGGATGTTATTATGCATCATCCTCGAAAGCAAGAACATTATTTCTATTCTGCCATGTCACGTAAACACGGCTGAGTGACTGTAGAGAATCGTATTGGGCTATCTTATGGCGTATGTCTAATCTGAATGGTCAATTTGATCCAATGGGCTGTTCCACGCAAACCCCTTCGTCATGTCAGTGAAGGCAAAGGCATATAAGTTTTTTTCTTTCCTGACGCAAAAGGCGAGATAAATAGATTGAATATATCTCACCATTGTTATACTTTTCCCCCTAGAAATACATAAGGAATATGATTTGGTTCCAGCTAGCAAAGCTTGCAACAACATTGTATTTGTTTGTAAGGTTCATTATTACAAATGCATTCTTAACGAACTTGGCATTAATTCCACATTTAGCAATCAGACTTGCACTCCAACTGCCCATTCAAAAAATGAATTTCTTCAAAATCACGTTTCAGTATTAAATACATTTAATATCCCAGTTAATGAAGCGGATGAATATGAGTTACCGTATATCCCCAAACTCCACGAAAACCCTTACAAACAAAGATACATTGCAGGATCCAGTAAATGTTCTACCAAGCCCCTATCTGCTCCTCACGAAAATATTAACTGCTGTGAAGGAGAAACTTCCAACATACTGTGCTACTACATATGCCAGAAGTGGTGTAAATGTGGATTCTTAAAAATTCTAAAGAACTTTTAATAAATTTGAAATCACAAAAACTTTTCTCAAATTAACAACATTAAATGTATGATTTTCAACACTTTACACGAACATATCTCACAATAAATTAAAGACTAGACTTTTTAACATCATAGACTTTTGTTTTGTCAACATATAGTCGTATCATATGAAATATTCATATCTACTGATCGGTCATCCCAAAATTTATTTTGTTAAACACCACTGACTCCACGCACAGTACTCTGAAGTTGATATTAAAAAGATGCTAGAGTTCCACATTGACATATCTTCGTAGTCTTTGGTGATCGGGTCTTCCAACAGTCTGTTTGAATTCCATGGGCATGAATTGTGCTCCTTTGTTAGCTGACCTGTTTTTATATTCTTACGATGCAGAATTCATTCAAAAGCTTCTACATGAGAAGAAAAAATCTCTTGCCATGGCCTTCAATTCGACATTTAGATATATTGATGACGTTTTATCTATTAACAATGAACATTTTCATTCGACGTCTCCATATGAGTGAAAAATTCTCGAACGGGATGTTAAACATACATAATCAATCAATCAATCAATCAGTCATTTTCATTCATATGTCGAATCGATATATCCCAGTGAACTTGAAATGAAAAACACCGCAGAGTCTTCCATATCTGCTTCGTACTTAGATATTTTACTTAAAATATATGCTGGCGGAAAACTAACAACACAACGTTATGACAAACGGGATGATTTCAATTTCTTCATCGTCAACTTCCCTTATCTAAGTGGCAATATTCTATCATCACCTGCATATGGTGTTTATATCTCCGAACTCATTTGATACGCAAGAGCTTGTTCTGCATATGATCAGTTTTTAAATCGAGGCAAGCTACTGACAAAGAAGTTATTGTTACAGGGGTTTGTACAGTCTCGTCTAAAGTCAGTATGTTGCAAATTTTATGGTTGTTATAACGATCTAGTTTGCCAGTACAACTTTCCATCAAGTCAAGTGCTGTCTGACGTGTTTCATACCAATTGTTAGGCTGTTCTTGGCACACTGATTCTGACTACGGATTACTCCGTTTACCTGATCGAAATGTACGGCTCACGGTGGGTGTGACCGGTCGACAGGAGATGTTTACTCCTCCTAGGCACCTGATCCCACCTCTGGTATGTTCAGGGGTCTGGTATGTTCAGGGGTCTGATTGTATTTTCTATAGGACTTATGAGATTGAATACTGTTAGTTATCTTAGCCTTTAACGAAGTTTATAAACGTAATAAAATATTAGGCTACCATGTTGAGTTGATCTCCTTATCCCCCCCCCCCTTTTCTATAATTAGGAAAACGGGGAATAAATTGAAGAAAGGAAAAAAAGACCTAAATTTTTTATTTTTTATTTCATATTTAGATATGGATGTGTGTTTTTGGGATGTGTGAAAATATGCATAATCTTGTGTAAACAATAATTATAAGATAATGTTGAAGTGTGTCAATCTGTTAATACATCGCCATACTTTTGGTTTACATCTAAATCGATCATTTTCAGAAGATTTTTATTTATCTATTTATTTATATTTATTTATTTATTGCCAAAATAAAAATTCAACAATCTATTTTCTATCTCGTTTGTTTGTATATATTGTTTAACGTCCCGCTAGAGAATCCTTCACTCATATAGAGACTTCACCTTTGCCGGTGAAGGGATGCAAAATTTAGGCCTATGCTAGATGCGTTTATGGCCTTTGAGCAGGGAGGGATCTTTTTCGTGCCACATCTGCTGTGACACAGGACCTCAGTTTTTACGGTCTCATCCGAAGGGCCGCCCCATTTAGTCGCCTCTTACGACAAGCAAGATGTACTGAGGATCTATTCTAACAACCCGGATCCCCACGGGGCTTCTATCTCGTAAAATGAAACACGATGTTAAAACAGTAAGGGATTTAATGGAACAGCCACGCTTCGCTTTAGAAATAGATCTCGAACAGATGCTTACAACATCTAGTCAGATCGACGATGTGAAATCGACATGCACATGGCGGTTTTTACATTTCAAACCCATATATTTATTTTTAATGTGTAAGTGAGATGTGTTTCACATAATCAGTTAATACGTATGAAGGTATATCGACATTATGGTAGAATGATGATCGCGACATTCCTTTGATCTTTGCAATAACCATTGTAGAATACCCATTAAAACATATATATGATGTCAACCTTAGTTTAATTGTCAATTGAATATTTTATTCAAAATAAAGTACAGTTTTATATTGAACAGGCAAGTATTATTATCATAGGTACAGAACCAATATGTACTATGTGATTAGATTGGACAAATGTTGTTGTCACTGGTGCACTTCAATGGGAAAATCATAATACCAAACATTCAGACTTTCAATACAATGCATTTCATTTCCATTTTTTCGGACCAAGAATAATACCAAACATTCAGACTTTCAATACAATGCATTTCATTTCCATTTTTTCGGACCAAGAAAGTTTCTGAATATCGTTATCATATCAAATACACTGTATATGTATTTACATGTAATATTTCGTGAAAAATTTATAATTCTTCTTGAATAATATACAGTGACTGAACGTCTAATTAATTGAAATTGATTAATATTAAAATACTATTCCCATCTGCAAAGTAAATGTCATTGGTATCCCCCTAGTGCCCAATCTATCTAAATTTATTTGCCAAACAGGCATCATCTTGTGACAATAATCAATGCAAACATTACATGCATTCATTGTTGTGAAATGTTTCAAGATACATAACTCAGTTAGTCCGTATCTGACATTTTAATAGGCCATGTTTGTCTTATATCCCTTGCATATATTTGAGTTTATTTAGACGTTCAAAATTGGTTAATTTGGTCGATGACCAGTTGAGCACAATTCAAATGTCAGGATCTATTTATTTTCATAATGTATTTGATTTTAGCAATATTTTTTAAACAAAACATTGCGTGTTATTGTGCATTTCTTGTATAATTTTTTTTTATTGATATGGAGGTGTAAAACAGACTGTATCTATATTGATAGCACCCGACTGGTCCAGTTTTCTTTTCATAGACCGGAATGTTGAAACACAAGCCACACCACTTACTGCATTCATGCTTTTTGCAAATGATGTTAAACCACGACTGGAAATGGAGAATCCTTCTATTCAGGCGGAAGACCTTAGTATTAAGTATGAAGCAACGTTGAAAAGTTTTAAGATAAAGATACCTCTAACTAAAAAAATTTTTAAAAAGTTAGGAAGTTAGGATGAAAGAGAAAATGAGTTTTTTAAAAATGTAGTTTGTCTTCTTTGGTATAAATAATTGTTATATTGTAACAGTATGTTGGTGTGAACAATGAGTTTTACCTTTATACATGTACAATGTATTATGCCACCAATGAAACTGATATGGTAATACTTTTGCAGAATGGCAGAATCATGGAATGATCTTCCGGATGAAGAAAAAATAATTTACCATCGTCGTTCACAGGAACTACATAATAAAACTATAGGTAGATTGTGCTTTAATAGTATATTTACATGTATGGTAATGACAATACTAGTAAGCAAAATTTGGTTAGGCTTATGTTCTAGAAAATAAGCCTGAGACTAATCTCTAAACAGCCAATGACAATATACTTTTAAAAAAATGAAGTAGCGGTCCAAATAAATGATTCCATGGGATACTAAAACTGAATATTCTAAATAACTATGGATATGACATATAATGAAATACAGGCTGATTTTTTTTAAAATATCATTTTTGATTTACACAAGATATTTAATGCTTCCGATATAAAAATATAGCTATCTACCAATACCCACTATATAATAAACAAATGTAATTTTGTGTAACTTTACCTCACATATGCTACATAGGGATCGGGCATGAGGGTCCACCTCTCCTTCCTCTTGCCATCAGTTTTTCTGTCTTCTAAATCCTCTATCTCCCAATTTTGTTTGACTCCTCCCTACTTTTCCTCTATCGTCCCTTTTCTCCTTTCCTCCCCCTTTCTGGTCCTTTTTTTCCGTTTACCCTGTCTGCCCACACATACTACGAACTAGTCAAATTTGTGATATTGAAGGATAGATGGGGCACTGATCACTTGATTGAAATATGTTGTATTGAGGGCCCTCTATACTACAGTTTTACTGTTAAAGGATGGGGGAAATTCATTGACATATTTTTTCATGCCTGTCTTGCCTTTCCTTAAACATTTGGGAACACTACATGAAAAGCGGCGATAACGAACAGCACAATTACATTGCATTTCAAAATCTTCATTTTCAGGCTTTTCATTAAAAGGACATGGACATGATTTGAATTGAAAATGTTCAAATTTTGTTTTTCCATTTTTAATGTTTACAATTGTTAACTAAGGTATTCGTGATCAACCAAAATTTTAATATCAGTCGTTGCGTTACAAGAGAGATACAGCACTCGCAATTCTTCATTATTTAAACAAGGCTCGTGCTGTGTTTTTGTTCACATATAGACTGCTTAATAGAAAATACCATGTTTGAAACAATATGAGATGTGACACACACTAGAGACAATTTAATTGTGTTCAGAATTAACTTGTAAATTGAAACATTTGCTTAAACGAAACCTTTACTAGTATATTTAACCTACATAAACAAAAACATGACCCGAACCTTGTTTACATAACAAAGGATTGTGAAGTGTGTATCTCTCATGTAACTTGACAACTGACATTCAAATTTTTGTTGACCATTAGAAATTTAAGCCTTAGTTAAGCATTCTAAACATTAAGAATGGAAAAATAAAATATGAAAACTTTCAGCTCGAATCGTATCTACGTCCTTTTAATATATTGCCCTCTATATTTCTTGTATATACATTGCTATTCAAGTTTTAATTTTCTCGAAATAGTTACACGTACCATGGTTACTCATCATTAAATTTAATAACTATTTACAGTTATTGTCATGATTATAAAGCAAGGGCATGCACTGAATTCTTGAAACGACTGCTTTCTTTCTTTGCTCTAAATTTTTGTAGAATTATCTAGATTTTACAATTTTACTGTGACATACTTTTGATGTGTAATGACTTCTTCCTTGTTAAACCATAACAAAAAGGTTAACTTTGGGGGGAATGTAAAACTGTTTGGAGAACATAATACGCAGTCACTTTTAAATTTTTTTTTAGAATATAAGCCTTTGTACCGAGGTAACTCCTGTCTTCAATAATGTGCGCATCAAACCTGAGAAATAATAATATTTAACTGATGATTTCTTTATTTTATGTTTACAATTTCTCTGCAATTTTAAAATTTATAATTTTGACTGGATTGATTGTTTATGGTTTTACGCTGTTTTTGCAATATTACTGAAATGTGTACGGTACTGTTTCCTTGACGGTCCCCAGTGAGCAGAGTCGAAAATCATGCAAACAATATTTTGCCTGCTAAGGGGATTGTGATCCTCGAGACAGGGCAACTTTTAACGTACCATCCGAGGGACATAAAAGTTAAAAATACGTAAAAGTTTATTTAAAAAAAAAACAAAAACAAAAACAAAAAAACCCCCAAAAAACAAAAACACCTCTGGTGTATGGGCGAAAGATCACTACATTCTAAAAGAATGTAATGTATAGTGAATGGAAGGTCACAAGATATACATTCAGGCTGAAGTTCTCTGTTTAGCAAATAAGAATATGTCAATTTTGAATGATCGATACGTATTCTTGAAATAAACACTTCGTCCTGGTGTTCTTTGTTATAATTATATGGAAAATGCACAGATTCATTGTTGTACTTTATAATCCTCTCATTCTTCCTTCTTTTCAGTAAAGAATTAAATATCTAAGAATTAAAAATGATTTTTTTTTTGTACAGGCCCATGGGCCATAATTCAAAATGGAAGATAGGAAAACATTGCTAATGAACAGATTTTCAATGTAAAGTTTAAAAATATTAAAAGTGTCTGGGGCTTTTCTGAATAATGTTTGTCCAATCATCTGTAAACTGTAACATTTTCTACTTCTCACAAAACCACTGGAATAGTTTCAACTGAACTTAATACAAAGTATCCTTGAGTAAAAGGGATTGAAGTTTGTTAAAATGAAGAATCATTGCTCGTATATATACTGTCCCGTGGCGATAAATCCTCGGTACCCCTTGCTTGTCGTAATTGGCGACTAAATGGGGCGGTCCTTTGGATGAGACCGCAAAAACCGAGGCCCCGTGTCACAGCAAATGTGGCAAGTTATAGATCCCTACTTGCTCAAAGGCCGAAAGCGCGGAGCATAGGCCTAAATTTTGAAGCCCTCACCGGCAATGGTGACGTCTCCATATGAGTGAAAAATTCTCGAGAGAGACGTTAAACAACAGACAATCAATTATTCCTATCGGAATTCCCAGCCATTAAAATATACCTACAATATTTATCAAGATTCACATGCGCATTGTTCCTAACTGCAACGCATTCATGAGTAAATGGCTATGAATCATTGTAATTTGTAAAGATATCAAAAGCAAAACGGTTGGAAATGTAAATAATATTATAATCTAAATGCATGTAAAGTCTTAGAAAGATCAACGTTAGACCAATTAATTTAATGTTAGTTTTATGGATATACACTTAAGATTAACCTCCGTGGCCGAGTGGTTAGAGCATCGCACTCAAAATCACAAGGTCTCTCACCTCAAGTCGGCGTGGGTTCGAATCTCGCTCGCGCCGATATATGTGAGAAAGTTTGCCAGTTTACTTTCGGAAGGTCAGTGGTCTCTTCCTTGGTACATTGTATCAGGGTTCTCTCCTCCATCAATGAAAAACTGGACGCCACCAGATAACTGAAAAATTGTTGAGTGGCGGAAAACAACAATCCATCAATAGATTAACCTTTACTATTACAGGAAATGGGCAAAATTTGGGATGAAATATTTATTAGGAAATTTTCGCTGAAGGGGACTTTAGATTTGTACTCTATCTGACTATCTGTCAGTCTAGCAAATCAGTTTTCCACACTTTTTCTCGTCATGCTTGTAGATATTCATTTGACATTTGGTGCATTGCTTTACCTTGACGATTAAGTTACAGATCAAATTCGAAATTTGTTTCATACCACTGACTTTTATTCATTCATTTATTTATTATTATTTTATTTTATTTTTTTAAGGGTGAATTATGACCCCTGGACTACGAAATTAAACGCAAATACTCAGTTTTTCGCACTTTTTTTTCGTCATGCTTGCAGATATTCATTTGATATTTGGTACTTTGCTGTAGCACGACAAATTACAAATCAAGTTCGACTTTTGTTCCGGTCCGTTTATTTTCTTTTGCCGAGCGATTGGCTTTGGACTTAGAAAATTAACGCAAATACTTAGTTTTCTATTCTTTTATTTTGTACTGCTCGCAGAAATTATGCTTAAATTTTGAATCTATATCAAAACATTTTTCTGTCGGTAGGGGGCTACGTATTGTAATGCAAATGCTTGTTTTCATTGATTAATTACTCAGTAATTGCTTTGGAAATAAGCCTAATGCCTATTTTTTTTATTTTCGCCAACATATATGTTGTTAGCATTGTATGATGCAGCTGATTAAGATTATTAAGCAAATCATTTGCAGGTCTTGATTTCACAAATCTCATTTCAGATTCTGATCCAAAACCATGCCCTAGTATAATGCAAAGAGGCGAACAAAAGCGGATATCTTCGGATAGATCTGAACATTGTATAATAATTCCTAGTGGTGACATGAAGTTAATAGACTCGCCATTCATTCAGAAGTCAAAACGAAGACGGTACGAGCTCCCGTACAAATATCCTCCGTATTCAGAATATCAGTCACGGCCCAAACCTCCAAAACCAACTCCAGTTAAAAGGCCTCCGCCACCGCGGCCCTTCATTCGTACATACCCGACGTACAAAGAGCGGATCCAAATGATGGAGCGAGGATTATATTACAAACAGGCACCACCACACATAGGCGTGTTCAAACGCAGTGAAGACAATCCAGATTTGCTTATTGTAGACGAAACTGGTCAAACCACAGTAAATTTTCCAAATATCGATAAGCAGAGTGTATTTGCAAGCAGTTACAGCTTTGGACCACACGTTTCTGGACTGAATGGGAATAGTTATTTTCATCCAAGAATCATTGGAACTGGACCTCATTATGCCGAGTTTAAACTTCCATCATCTTCGGTAAACTTAATACCTCAGATGTACCCCCAACAGCTTCAAAGATTCCAATACCCTTATATTACCAATGTTCACGGTTCCTATTATCAGGCTCCGAATCAACTGTACCAACAGTCAGTTGCATGTCCAGTATCCCGATCACTGTATTCGAAAGTGAACTGTTCTCCTGTAACAACAGGCTCCATAACCGTTCGCTATGAGCCTCTTCTACCTGAGTCTTTCGAAAACATTGAAATGTTGGATGACGAATACCTAGAACACGATCCTTTTATGAATATTGATTTGAATGACAACGAACTTCAGATAGACGGGGACGAGATAGAATTTGATATGATGGGCTTAGATTCAGAACAGAATGTAAATGAAGAAGAAATATGCGATGATTTGGACGACATAAACCCGACCATTGCTCCATTTGAAGGTTTGTTCCATTTTGTAAAATTTCAATGAAAAGAATCAATGAAAGGTAACAAATTTTAGCTTGGTTTGGATGTGCAATGATTGGCTCTCGGTCAGTATACCTTATAATCCGATATTCCTCTGACCCTTGTCCTCTCTGTTATATTGTGACATATTCGGAAGGGTAGGGATGGGCGTCACAATATAGACCAGGGGTAAGAAGCAGATGAATCTTGTATAATTTACCTTTAACCTTGCCAGAAGGAATTTTCATGGGAAACTATTTTATATTGTCCATGGCAGTGATTGATTGACTAATTGATTGTATACTGTTTATAGTCCCGCCCGAGAATTTTTCACTCATATGGAGACGTCACCATTGCCGGTGAAAGGCTTCAAAATTTAGGGCAATGCTCGGCGCTTATGGCCTTTGAGTAGGGAGGGTTTGTTTGTTTGTTTACGTCCCGTCGAGAATTTTTCACTCATATTGAGACGTCACCAACAGTAGCTGAAGTACCACAAATTTAGACCTATGCTTAGCGCTCAGGGCCGTAGCAGTGAGGGTACTTCAACGTGCCAACGCCTACCGTAACACGGGACCTCCGTTTTTAAGGTCATATCCGAAAGACCCTTGATTCTCACTTCTAATGCGGAACGTTTAACGAAAGAGCAATAACTACCTATTTTTCGTCTTAAGTTTGACGCGGCCATGGCACGAGCGAGGCTCGAACTCACGACCTCCCGGTTACGAAGCGAACGCTCTAACCACTGAGCTACCGCGACCGGTTTTGAGCAGGGAGTGATCTTTAACGTGCGACACTTGCTGTGACACAGGGCCTCGTATTTTGCGGTCTCATCCAAAGGACCGCCCCATTTAGTCGCCACTTACGACAAGCAAGGGGTACTGAGGATCTATTCTAACCCGGGTCCCCACAGGGCTCCATGGCAGTGCGTTTGTGGATGTTTAAATGGTTCATTTCCAATAAAACATTTAATAATCCGACCTTTTATTGTGTTATGAGTAACCAAGGTGTATTTTTGCAGAATGTTAACTTTTTTGAAATGATTCATTGTCAGGAAACTGTTAACCCTACAATTTAAACTTGCATGAGTAGTGCTCATAAATGAATGCTGAACATGATTTTTTTTTTTTTTTGATGAATGGCCAAGTCATATTTTTGTGGCAGGTTAGTTACCTAGTAATTGAAATTTATTTTATATCGTTAAATATCATTAAAACTTGCACGGATGATGAATGCACTTGATAATTCGTGATTCGGATGCTACGTATGCCCAATATTTTCCGGATGAATAACCAGCTTATAGTTTATCCTATTAACAGCTTCATTGAGATTCAGACTCGTATCGATGATTCTCTCGTGATGAATCCGCAAAGTGCCTTATTCTGTGAGGTTTCTCACAAAGAATTAGATTCACTGGTAGTGTAACTTTGCCATATTCTGACCATAATGTAAAACTCTTAACAGGTATACTTATACTTACAAAAGTGTATAGCTACATGCAATTATAATTTTTAATTGATCATGTTTTTACTATGAGCAGCCTCACAGACATGTGTTTTTCCAGTCAATTTCTTTCAAATGGCCAACATCAATACTCGTTGCCGTTGGCTTCAGAAGGCATAGGTTGCATTTGTCGGTTACAGTTACGATTTTTAGTGACTTGGTAAACAAAAATGGCATATTGTCGTACCTGATCCTTTGTATCCACTCGGAGAGCGCTGTATTCTAACTCACCCACCCCAATTAAAAGAAGTTTGGGGTATATAGAAATATCATGTCTGCCTTTCTATTCATCCATTTGTCAGTGCAAATCAAGTCCAAGTCATAACTTTGAAGTAAAATTCAAGCATTATTAGGTATGCTATTAATCATTGCCTGTTGATATATCTTGACCCTAGCTGCAGATCTGTAACTCACTGGGAGGGCAGGCCAGAAAGCTGTAGATCCACCACTTATAAAAACCTGCAGAGCAGAAAAATCTGCGCATCAAGTTTAAAAATATGTAAGGAATTCAAGTATTGTTAAATTTTCAATTTTTATTAAATTTTGAAGGCATCGACCAATATCTGTCTTTGGAGGGACAACCTTACGTCATGATACCAGTAGACATGGATGTTGCCAAAAAGTTAGGATGGCCAATCCATATGCTTCCTACAATGCCAAAGTGGTTGTCCAAGATGATAGAGTAAGTTATCCTGTTTCAATACATTTCAATTCAATTTATTCACCCAAACCATGTTAAATGGTACATTAGGAACAAGAAATAAATGTGATAAATATATTTCAATACAATGCACTTGAGGGATTTCAGAAGTACAGCGAAATAATTACTCATTATTGTTCACAATATTATTTATTTTACTGTAATTTAGTAGTTTTGACGTGACTGACTAACTCTTGATCTTTTTTTGAGTTTTTCAGCGATATTAAGACATAACATATATTTAGTGTCAAACTTTGTTTGAATACTGTATTTCGTATTACGATTATTGACATGTACTGTTTTAGTTACATTTACGGTAATATTTTATTGAATTACAGTAATGAGGTAACGTCCACTGATGATTCTAGCACAGAAATTTTTATGGATATCCCAAAAGTGGACTCCAGCAGCACAACTCAAACACAGGATAATGACATACTGGATGTATTGAATTCTAACAAAGAACCTAAGGTCACTATGGATACTAACGTACCAGAAATGGAGAGAAGTGAAAAGGAAGATATAATGAATTTTTCCGAAGTCGATAGCAGTCTTGAAATTTCGCGAGGTGGTACAGATACTAAAGATGAAAGAGGTAATAATGTGAATCTCAATGAATCTAAAAATCTACCTGTTAGAGAAGACCAGATGCCGACAGCTACTGGGGAAAGAATAGAATGCTGTGATGACAGCAAAACACATTTTATATCAACGATCCCTGATGAACGAGGGGACCAAGGAAGACCCATCTTTACCAGCACTCCAATCCAGAGCCCTCTGCAAACTGAATCTAATTTGAAAAATACTGAGGGTGAAACATCTTCAAGAAAGTCGCAATTAAGCTTTCGTCAATCATCAACCTGTTCTCCCGTTAAGACTGTGTGTCTAGACGATCATCACAGGGATGAAAGAGATTATGAAGTACATCATTTTAAAGAACTTATTCGACAAAAGAAAAACTTTAACAAAAACAGTGAAAAATCTTCAACCACTTGCAATAATGCTAGAAAGCCTTCCGTCATTCTTGAAAGCCTTCTTGAAAACTCTGACACAGAAATGGACGAGACCAATGACATTACAAAACATGCATCTAGGATAGGAAAAGGAGATCTGTATGTAACAATATTGGGTAAAATCTCAGACGATAATCATTGAAGAACAAAACCTTGTTTGTGTATATTTTGGATATAATTTTCAGCTGTGATAGAAAAATAAATAAATGGCATAGCAAATTCAATAATCACGTCCCTTGCGTTTTTTCTCAGTAGGTAAGCAATGTTGTTTCAGCGTTGAGAGTTGTGGGGAAAATGGTTGAAACCATTACGTTGAAATGTCAATGGTAACAAAAATATCAACAAATGTTCAACATTAAATGCAACTTCTTTTCTACGTTGATCTTGCGGTGGGTTTTCCATGTTGAAACATCAGTACGAATCTCTATATATGTTAAACAAAAGATGCAACATTTTTTGACATTGGACTCGAACATATAGGTTAGAAATGCTGCAGCTTGACTTCAAAACTAGCTGCAAAGTTGAAATGACTTTGAAGTTCCAAAGAATTCTGATGTTGGATTGTTACTGATTACTCGATGTTGAATCATGGCAATTTTTTGTAGTACGCCCTTTTGTATGAAAATTAAGTTTTTTATTCAGTATGATGAGTTTTATTATATTTACTATTTACATGTGTTATCACTAATGATTGTTTATCTTTATCTGAATTGATTCTTCAAGATTTTACATCTGAACGAAAAGTTACCATTGTATGTATATATATTTTCATTTTCTTAAGATAATAGCATATATTATATACTACTCAAAGTTTGATAAGGATCATATTTTTCAGCACTTGTAAAATTTTCAACAAAGGTGAATGACAACCAACACAGAGTGATTTATGTTCAGAAATGTTTACTTCAAGAAATTGTGACAGAAAAATTTGGCAAACATGACATTTCATCGCATACTCCTAAGGTAAAGGGAGAGTACCCTGAAAAGCATGGTAATTTCATGATCACGGAATTGTTTAAACTCTGCACATTCCATTTCACACTGCACAAACAAGTGTCAATAGCGGGTATGGCCTCCGTTAGCTCCAATGACAGCTTGGCAACGTCGTCTCATGCTTCCAGCGAGGTTTTGAATGGACGCAAGAGAGATATTGTTCCATTCTTGGATCAGAACATTTTCAAGTTCTTGGAGGGTGGCTGGTTGTACAGGACGACGTGAAATCGCTACCTGAAGCATATTCCAGACATGCTCGATAGGGTTGAGGTCTGGAGAACGAGCTGGCCAGTCCATACGAACAATTGTCTCACGTTCCAGGTACTCGTCCACCACCCTAGCACGATGTGGACGTGCATTATCGTCCATGAGGATGAAGTCAGGACCAACAGCACCAGCATATGGTCTCACGTACACATCCAGGACTTCATCCCTGTAGCGCACTCCGGTCATCGTGCCTCGCCTTAGGACATGGAGATCAGTTTGTCCAGCTCGACTGATTCCTCCCCAAATCATCAACGACCCACCACCATATCTGTCATGTTCAGCAACATTAGCGTCCTGATATCGTTCTCCTGCCCTTCTCCACACTCGTGCACGACGATCTGTGAAGTCAACACAAAACCTCGACTCGTCTGTGAAAAGTACAGGGGCCCAATCAGCAACCCTCCAATTCACATGAGCCCTGGCCCAATTCAAACGATCTTGTCTGTGTCGCTGAGTAAGAGGGATGCGAATACAGGCTCTCCGGGAACGAAGACCACCTTCATGAAGACGATTACGCACAGTTTGCGTGGAAATGTTAACTCCAGTTGCATTCAGAAGATCATTTCTAAGCGCAGTCGCCGTTGCAAACCGATGACGTCGTGCTGAAATCAAGAGAAAACGGTCATCTTGCTGCGTGGTGGACCTTTCTCTGCCGCCTCCATGTCGATGAGAAGCTGAACCATGAGCTTGATACCGATCAAACTTTGAGTAGTATATATATATATATATATATATATATACTACTCAAAGTTTGATAAGGATCATATAGTTCTTACATTATAAAATCAATATATGAATTGATAAGACACGCAAATTTCATCATAGTGTTGGACTGACCCCTCTTGAGCCTCAAAACACAGGTTAGGTAGGGAAATGCATGCTGCAGTGATCATGAGTAGCACGTGAAGCATGGTACCCACATTCACATTTCTGAGTGCTTGTCGTTGATTTGAATTTGGCCATTGTCTTTACATCTGACCTCGTTTAAGTCACTGTTACTCTATGAAAATGCCTCCACAACGTCAAAGACGTCGTTTGACTATTGAAGAATTGGCCAGATGCATAGGAATGCTCGAAAATTGTGCAAGACAACGTCACGTTGCAGAGCTATTGGGTGTCAGTCAGAGCGTTGTTTGCAGAGCTTGGAACCGGTATCAAGCTCATGGTTCAGCTTCTCATCGACATGGAGGCGGCAGAGAAAGGTCCACCACGCAGCAAGATGACCGTTTTCTCTTGATTTCAGCACGACGTCATCGGTTTGCAACGGCGACTGCGCTTAGAAATGATCTTCTGAATGCAACTGGAGTTAACATTTCCACGCAAACTGTGCGTAATCGTCTTCATGAAGGTGGTCTTCGTTCCCGGAGAGCCTGTATTCGCATCCCTCTTACTCAGCGACACAGACAAGATCGTTTGAATTGGGCCAGGGCTCATGTGAATTGGAGGGTTGCTGATTGGGCCCCTGTACTTTTCACAGACGAGTCGAGGTTTTGTGTTGACTTCACAGATCGTCGTGCACGAGTGTGGAGAAGGGCAGGAGAACGATATCAGGACGCTAATGTTGCTGAACATGACAGATATGGTGGTGGGTCGTTGATGATTTGGGGAGGAATCAGTCGAGCTGGACAAACTGATCTCCATGTCCTAAGGCGAGGCACGATGACCGGAGTGCGCTACAGGGATGAAGTCCTGGATGTGTACGTGAGACCATATGCTGGTGCTGTTGGTCCTGACTTCATCCTCATGGACGATAATGCACGTCCACATCGTGCTAGGGTGGTGGACGAGTACCTGGAACGTGAGACAATTGTTCGTATGGACTGGCCAGCTCGTTCTCCAGACCTCAACCCTATCGAGCATGTCTGGAATATGCTTCAGGTAGCGATTTCACGTCGTCCTGTACAACCAGCCACCCTCCAAGAACTTGAAAATGTTCTGATCCAAGAATGGAACAATATCTCTCTTGCGTCCATTCAAAACCTCGTTGGAAGCATGAGACGACGTTGCCAAGCTGTCATTGGAGCTAACGGAGGCCATACCCGCTATTGACACTTGTTTGTGCAGTGTGAAATAGAATGTGCAGAGTTTAAACAATTCCGTGATCATGAAATTACCATGCTTTTCAGGGTACTCTCCCTTTACCTTAGGAGTATGCGATGAAATGTCATGTTTGCCAAATTTTTCTGTCACAATTTCTTGAAGTAAACATTTCTGAACATAAATCACTCTGTGTTGGTTGTCATTCACCTTTGTTGAAAATTTTACAAGTGCTGAAAAATATGATCCTTATCAAACTTTGAGTAGTATATATATATATATATATATATATATATATATATATATATATATATATAGTTTGATAAGTTTTAAAAGGGTAGAGATCAATGTCGATTAAAAATTTAAAAATTCAAGGGGTAAAACACCCGTAATTTTATGTCATCCGACATGGACTTTCGGTCATAATTCTTTTTCAAAACAGCATTTCATTGATTTTGATTAATGTGACATTTTAAAGGGACATGGACAGAATTAGAGCTGAAAATTTTCAAATTTTATTTATTTATTTTTTTTATTTATTTATTTTTCATTTTTAATGTTTAAAATGCTTGGCTATGGAATTTCTACTGGTCAGCAAAAAATTTGAATGTCATCTGTAGAGTTACATGAGAGATACAGACCTCACAATTCATTGTTATGTAAACAAGACTCGTGCCATGTTTTTGTTTGCATATGTTAAATATACTAGTAAAGGTTTCGTTTAAAGCAGATTTTTTAATTTTATGAGTTAATTCTGAACACAATTAGTCTCTAGTTCTTGTCACATCTCATTTTGCTTTAAATATCGTATCTTCTACTACTAAGCAATCTATATGTAATCAAAAACATGGCAGGAGCCTTGTTTACATAACAGAATTGTGAGTGTTGTATCTCACTGCTAACTCAAAAACTGATATTCAAGTTTTGGTTAATTACTAGAAATATCTTAGTTAAGCAATATAAACATTGAAAACGGAAAAATAAAATTTGAAAATTTTCTGCACAAATTGTGTCCATGTGCCTTTAAATGACATTGAAAGACTGCACATTTAGTGCCATTATTTAACAGTACACTGTATTCAAATAATTTTATATAATATGATAACATCTATTGGTCACAAGAAATGTTTGATTTGATCACTTGGTGTTCATGCTCATGTTTCTTTTGTTTTTTGTTTAACGTCCCGTCGAGAATTTAAGGTTATATCCGAAAGACCCATGATTTTAACTTCTAAATGCGAGCATTTGGCGAAGAATGTTTACGTCCTGGGCTTGACGCGGCCATGGCACGAGATTGACCTCCCGGTTACGAAGCGAACGCTCTACGCTGTTTTCTAATTCTTACTCTTGCTTTTATGATTTCCGTTGACCAACGTGCAGTGTCAGAGTAAGCGTGCACGTGATGATATGTTGTGCGAACGGCATATTTAAAAAACAAAAACCGTGACCTAAATATACCATCACACAAAACCTAGAATCTCCTTTTGAAAGATCTTTACCTTCTGTATTTACAATATGTAATACTGAAAACAAATGGAAATGCAGATCATAATAACGTTAATATTCCTGGACGTTTGGTAAATTATTGATGAAATATTGCGATGAACTTCCCTTCCATTGAATTTGCCAACACACACGTATATATATATATATATATATATATATATATATATATATATATATAACCTTCTTAACTTTCGTTTTAAACGGGATGCAGCAGCCTTGGACTACACAATATCTCGTGTGGACACATAACTCATTACAACCATAAATGAACAATAATAAAACAATGTAACTTCTCCGAGTACATGTAGCTTATCTCATACCATGCCTTATAGCAAGTTAACTAATTATGTATACATACCAAATGTTTAGTCATGCATTTATGTATATGTAGGCATCTATGTGTGTATGTTGTTTGTATATATGAATGTGCATATATGAGTGTACATATATGCGTGTATGAGGAAATAAGTGTACGTGTCATGCGAGCACGGACACAAGTGTTAGGTTGTATGTTTTCTCCATAATCAGGCACCTGTGGTAAACTTTTTCTTACAACAGTATTCCTTTAATATCTCCTATTTTTTCCCCTCTACGTCCTACCTTCTTGGTCAGGTAAACGGAGTAATGCGCAGTCAGAATCAGCGTGCGAAGAAAGGCCTAACAATTAGTATGAAACACGACAGACAGCATTTGACCTAATGGAAAAGCTAAGATAATTAACTGTATTCAATCTCGTAATTCCTATAGAAAATACAAATCAGAGAGATGGACAAACACAGACCTCTGGTCATACTAGAGGTAGGATCAGGTGACTAGGAGGAGTAAGCATCCCCTGTAGACCGATCATACCCGCCGTGAGCCCTACATCCCGATGAAGCAAACAGACCAATCCGCTGTCAGAATCAGTGTGCCAAGAACGGCCTAACAATTGGTATAAAACACGTCAGATAGCATTTGACCTGATGGAAAGTTGTACTGGCAAACTATATCGTTATAAAGACTATAAAATTTGCAACATGCTGACTTTAGACGAGACTGTATAAACCCGTGCAACATCAACGTGTTTGTCAGTAGACTGCCTCGATTTAAAAACTGATCATGTGGAGAACAAGCTCTTGTGTATCGAATCAGTTGGGGGATATAAACACCATATGCATTTGACAATGGAATATTGCCACATAGATAAGGGCAGTTGACGATGGAGAAATTGAAATAACCCCGTCTGTCATAAAGTTGAGATGTTAGTTTTCCCCAGCATCTATTTTCAGTAAAATATCTAAGTACGAAGCAGGTGTGGAAGAGATTCTGTGGTGTCTTTTATTCCAAGTTCACTGGGATATATCGAATCGACATATGAATGAAAATGATCATTGTTGATAGATGCAACGTCGTCGATATATCTAAATGTCGAATTGAAGGCCACAGCAAGAGATTTTGAATGAATTCTGCTTAAAAGAATATAAAAACAGGTCAGTTAACAAAGGAGCACAATTCGTGCCGGGAATTCCAACAGACTGTTGGAAGACCTGATCACCAAAGACTACGAAGATATTGCCAATGGGGAACTCTAGCATCTTTTTAATATCAACTTCAGAATACTTGCGCGTGGTGTTTAACAAATATTTTTTTTGGATGAATGATCACTAGATATGAATATTTCCTTTCACTATTTGTGTTAAAAAAGCAACTGTCTATGATGTCAAAAAGTCTAGTCTCTAGATATGGTCGTGTAGATTGTTGTAAAGTCACACGTTTTAATGTTGTTGATTTGAGAAAAGGTTTGTGATTTCAAATTCACTGAAAGTTCTTTGGAAATTTTAAGAATCCACATTTAATTTACACCACTTCTGGCATACGTGGCACAGTTCGTTTGAAGTTTCTCCTTCACAGTTAATATTTTCATGAGGAGCAAAGATTTTTATTAACTTTCTCCTTTTTAATTTTCACATATAGTCTTGAATACCAGCTGGAACCAAGATAATAGGCACTATATATATATATATATATATATATATATATATATATATATGTGTGTGTGTGTGTGTGTGTGTGTGTGGATCAGTGTATGAGAAAAAGGGTGTTATCATGACATAAATATATATCACGAAATTAAATTTTAATTGATTCTTATAGAGAAGAATATGAGAAAAATACCAAACTTATTTTTCAGTCTTACTGATTTATACTGAAAGTTCAATGTTGAAAATATGACATTTATGATCATAACGTCAAATATTTGTGCATTTTTATTTCAAATTAGTTAATCATACATAGATGTACTACCGCTTCTTTAATATGAAGTTTTGTATTTAATTCTACAAAAAGTCAGTTACATTATTGCCGTAGCTTTAAAGTGTTGACGATGTCAAAATAAAAAAATATATAAAAGGAAGATTGCAGAACTACTTCGGGATAATATTAAACTAATCTAATTTGAAATAAAGGGTAAAAATATTGTCTTGAACTTGAACAAAACATTTCTGGAACCCGTTGCAAGGTATTCTGTAGTTGACACCATAATATATCAGGAAATCACACGAAAATCGTTTGTACGACTTAAATGTTTTATCAATTGCAGAGTAAATACTCATAATAAAATACTCCTATCTTTATTTATGATAATAATGATATTTCACTATGCAAAATAAGATATACATATATTTCTTTGAATACATAAATTTTAAGGACGTGCAAGTTTCCGAATGTATTCATTTGCTCAAATACCAGAACCAGAAACTAGTCTTCCTTAACTCTAAAAAATAAACAAAATATACTATATCAATTATAATATATGCTACAAGCAATTTGTTTTATTAATTATAAGACTAATAATATTTAAGATAAGACAAAACTTGAGAAATCAGATATACGGTCAACTAGTTTATTCTTAGAGGTATGAAGAGGTGTTTGAACAAAAACTATATACAGTATAGCGAAAAAGCAATCAGATTACAAAATGTACAGCAAGCGTTGTCATTTTAAAAGAAAAATGAGATTCACTCAAGACTGTCTGCACGCAAAACGTCACAAAGATTTCCCCAGAATTCCTCGTAGCCAGCTGGATCGTCTGGATATTCAATGAAGCAGTTTTTCTTCAAGAAATCTGAAATCTTTTTGGGATAACCACCGTTGTAAACCTCTGGTAGGAGAATAAGAATGACGTATTTGAGTGTTTTCCTTGCCTCTACACCTTCTACTCTGGCCATATTCAGTTCATAATCCCTCCAGGCGGATTTCAGATATCTTTTTGAAACGACACATACAGCCCTCCTACTTTCTTGAATAGAACGCACTATTTGATGAGATTTTGATTCTCCTGGTATGAACGATCTGTCACGGATGAGAAGCCGAAATTCATTCTTTTGCTCCAAATTTTCAATCATTTCTTTAATAACAAATTCCCTGTCCTTGCTTGTGTAAGATACAAAGGCGTCATACAAAAAATCATCGACTGCTGTGAGTTGGAGTCGACTCTGTCCGCCATTGTCGCGTTGCAGTAAAGTATATCTCAGATATCGAATTTTCCACCTATTTCGATAAACGACTATACAAATAGCCAAACTGAAAAGGGAAGACATTGTGACCGACACTATAATGTAAATGGTAGTATATGACTTACAATCATCTTTCAATCTCGCAACAGATTTACTCAGTTGTTTAAAATCAAAATTATTTCGAGGAGTTTTTAAACAAGTGTACGTGTTATAATGCCTGAAATGCTCTTTGTTAATCGACATCCATTCAAGGAAGTCTAAATTTTCGCAAGAACAGAGCAATCTGTTATTTTTCAGGATGATGGATAAATTACCTTTGCCTAATAACACGTCAAGTTCTGCCATACCCCCTTTTGATATCGAACCAAGTCTATTTTGTGATAGGTCCAGTATCGTTAAATTAGTCATGTGTCTCATTTTCAAATTCCATTCGGATAATAGATTGTTGGATGCATTTAAATAAACAAGGCTTCTGAGATTTTTCATAAACAAATACGGTAAAGCTTGTATTCTGTTGTAAGAAATGTCTAAAAACCGAAGCCGACGTTGGTTCTGAAGTATTTTACCTGTAATATCCCATTGGAAAGTAGGTCCCAAGGCATTTTGAGCTAAATTAAGCCTCAATAAACCTGTCATATGTTTGGCAATATCCTTTTTAAGTTTTGAACAAAAGTTTTTCGAAATGTCCAAGACGGTTACATTTTCCACACCATGTATGGGCCCAAACCATGAATAAATTACATTGTCTTGAATATAAAAACGTTTTAGACTGTTATGTTTTAGTCCAAAGCCATTTACTCTTGCATATAGTTTGCTGGAATTAACATACACCGTGTGTAATTTAGGTGGTATTGATATTGTAATGTGTGGGGGATCCCCATCCCATACGGACTGTGAACGATTTCCATATGCATGGCAGTTATCATCCAAGATTTGTCTTCTAAATGGGTCAGGATTTTCATCACATCTTGAAATAGACTCTAAAAAGTGAGCTGGACGGTTCCTTAGACTAGCATTGATTATTTCAACTTGAACCAGTGAATAATATTCTAGGACATATTTCCCAACTATCAAACGATTATTTGCAACGGAAAGTTTTCTGAGGGTTTTTGGTAAGTTGTATAAGACACATGGTTCAAACATTTCAATTCGATTACCAGCAATGTTTAGTTCCGTTAGTGATGTGTTGTCCAAATTATTCAGATGGTGTCGAGAAAGAACATTGCTTCTTCCACCGGGGCAGCTTATCTCTTCAAATTTAAACACTTTGATTGTTGTTTGATTTAATCCATATGTTACGTTTGGTAGAGCAGCTAATCCAAGATTGACATTTACTGAGATATCCAAGTAGGTTAGTTTTTCCAAACTTCGAAATGCACCTTCTTCGACAATTTTCAAAGCATTACTGGATAAATCTAGGTGATGTAGTATTTTCAGTCCCTGAAGTGCATATTTGCTGATATATTCAAGGTTATTTCCTGATAAATCGATGCAAGTAACGTTTCTGTCAAATTTAGGAACCACTTTCAGATGTTGTTCAGAGCAGTTTGCCATCAAATGGCAGTCGATAGAGTGAGTACAATGACATTTTTTACTGGAACAGCAGCAATTTGCAGAAACAACTAAAACTCCGAGTAGTGTTAGGATAAAGAAAACGTGATCTGTCCTTTTAAAAAATTTCATGTCAAATGTGAAGATGGCCACACGGAAGAATCCCACTTTATCAACACAAGTATATTCGACGCAACAAAACAATTTAAGGACAGCGGACAGAACGGTTTACATAAACCTGATAAGAAAAGGAAAACAGAAATGTTGTTGATCGAGCAGAGCTGACACTGTGGTGACGAATCTCAAACTGCAGTCTGTTATCTCAGATCTGTAACAGTGGATTAGAATATATAGTACGTTTTGTTGTTGTTTTAATCCTACAATATAATAAAATTGACATTACTCATTACTACGGTTAATTACTATAACTGTTGGACGTCATTTATAACATCATAAAGAGGTCTTATACAGTAATATGAAAATGATCTTGCACAGTTGTTTTATATACATTAGATAGGTGTTTTTCAAGTTTTAGTTGTACTCGTTTATTATTATTATTATTATTTTAGAGTGTATGGAAATCCACTCTACACATTTTGATAACGGTATGCGGGGGTGGCGATGTATAAGTAATGGGAGGCGATCTACCGAGGTGACATTGTGCATAAAAATGATAGCTGCTGATCTGTAGCGTTATGGTTTTATATTTTATTCTTTGACCATAACGTGTTATGTGAATAAGACTCGGGCCTTGTTTATGTTTATAATCAAAGTAGTAAAGCGTTAATTTTGTAATTTATAGCTTTCTAATTTTGCGCAGACACAAAAATATTCCTTTTATCATTGTATCAAGAAGGTCCAAACTTTGGTTGTTAACTTTAAATGAGTTGTATTTTAAAATTATAATATAAAAAAGAAAGATATTTTTATTGTTAAAAAAATCGTGAACCTGTCCTATCAAATTACATAACATTTTTATCGATAAGTGAATCGTTTATGATTCTCTACACTTGAAATAAGGACGCGAGAACGGGAAAACCACCACATACAGGATGTCCTTAAGTGGAATTATGACTGAAAAATGACTGAAAATTTGAACAGTCCTAATCAAAGGCTGATATATCTTAATAAATGATTAGCGTTTTTTGTTTTTGTATTTTGTTTGTTTGTTTGTTTTTGGTTTTTTGTTGGGTTTTTTTTGGGGGGGGGGGGGTTGGGGGGGGGTTGGTTTTTTTTTGGGGGGGGGGTTGTTTTTTGTTTGTTTTTTTATTATTTTATATATATATTTTTTTTTTACGTTGAATAGCTGGTTTTTATTATCACGCAGAAGATGTAACAATTACTCAACACTAAAACATTTTGTTTAACAAAGTTGGAAATGCTATAACTACACGTAGTACACATGTAGTATCTTAAATTATAGTAGCAAATTTATTCCAAAACTGTAATGAAATTGAAGATGAATTCATTGTGAATTTATCGTTTATTCAACAATGAATCATAGTAATATTTTTTTAAAATGTAAATTAACATTTTCTTTTGTTTGTTGTTTTACGTCCCATTCAAAAAATATTTTACTCAAAGAAAGGCCTAAAAATGTCAACACTCTGAATTCCAACTACACGCGATACCTAAAAGTCGGTTCACAAGTGGATGCAAAGTCAAATTTCTAAAATGACCAAGGACACAAACAACTGTTAAATTTTAGGAACGACCCATTCCTTCCTCGGGACAAACAGAAAAGTTAATTTCATGTAAATATTTTGATATGAAAAACAAAATTTTATTATAAATATATAAATGCAACAAAAAGACAACACATATTGCTATGTTCAACTAATAAATGTAAATAAATTATCATAGAAGAGAACGGTAGTAAGTACACTTGTATCGCGTATTACCTTGAAACTCAAAAGGCTGATATTCTTAAGGGGATGGGGGGGGGGGGGGGGGGGGGGTTGTTTATCATTCTGTGTCATTTCAAGTACTTTCGTTGTTATTAGTATACAGACGTCATCATTCGGAACATCACTCGGCCTTTTCCGGAGAAAAACCTCGGCCGTCTTAGTGGAATACACATCGATTTGATAGGTTTCAGTGAATGGCTTCCCCTTGAGCACACAAAGCGTTATAGAACATTCATGTGTATCTGCATCAAAAGAACGTCCTATAGCAATGTGTTGTCTTTTTGTTGCATTTATAAATTTATAATAAAATTTTGTTTTTCATATCCAAATACAATGTTTAGATCCCAATATTTTAATCTATTTTATTGAAATTGTAACCACGTGTCTTATTTACATTTCTACATTTGTACATGTGGAAATAAAATACTTTTTTTTTCTTTGATCGAGTCATTTACAGTCACACGCCGTCTTTTTGGAGTTGGGCATTAGGGTGTTACACATATTTTTTTTTTACACTGTGTAACACTTCATCTACATCAACTTTGACATTTTCCTTCATCATACATTTGAAATGGTAAAAGAAGGGGTTGCACGTCCCATGTTAAATCACCTACAGGCGTTGCATGAAAGATCAATAAATTAAACTTGCTCAAATATATAATAAAAGCGAGTGCAAATCATGTCTTCATTCCATAATTTATGAAAATAGTTTATAAGACGTGTATTAACAAGAATTAGCAAAAATAATCCAATATCAAATCCTGTAAAAAGTGATTTGTAGGATATTTAGCTTTAAAATATGGGGGAATCCCCGACTTTTTGAAAAAATGCCTATGTGAAACAAGATAAATTTAGCATGTACACGTTCTTGAAGTTTTCAGCTAGAAGTCTACCGCTTCGAAATTTTGTTTCACGGAGGCATTTTTTTGCAAAAAGAAAAAAATCAAAGCAATTTCCCTTTCTTTGTTGTCAAATTCATCTACAAGTGAAATGTCCCTCCTTTCTACATAGAGATGTCGTGGTCTAGTGGAAAAGGTCGTGGACTATATTTTTTCAAACGCCCGAGTTCGAATCATGCATGATTATATGTATATATGATTTTTTTTAGCATTTGCTTCCTCATTAAAATACACATTTTTAGTTTACATAAATATGTTTTTATGTAAATTATGTACATTGCATCGACTTTGAAATATTTTCCTCACAAGGACAGTGTTTTGTTTATGTTGTAATCTACTTCCTGTCCAAGAAGCAAGTGGGATTCACGTCAAAGACTGTGTGGTACATATAGTTGTGCTTTATCAATTATCCATTACTGCTAACGAGGTCCTGCATACTTTTTTAACTTATAAGTGCGGTTAGAGGCAGTATGCCTTTCACGAAAAATCGCTGTGAACTATGTAAAGCTTGGAAAGGAAAAGGCCAAACAAGGAAAATAACTGTTAAACAGGTTGAGTGGATAAAAAGACAAGATACTGACGTTGATAATAGTGGAGTGATTTGCTCAAAATGTTTGTCTAGATATTACAGAGAAATAAAAACACAACCCGCAAAAGAAATAACAAACAGAACTATTGAAGAAAAGGGTAAAATTATTGTACTGCCGTTTCCTCGTGCGGGGAAATCTAAGTCTACATGCTTCATTTGTAAGCATAAAAACACAGGTCTGGTAAGAGTACCTGCAAAACCAAGAGTGTCAATATTTTCGAATCATGGTGTTCTTGTTCCCATGGGTGTGTATTGTTGCAAGCAGCACCTCCAAAATGACGAATTTAAGTCAGAGGCAATTATCCTCTTCCAAAACAAATTCGAGTTTTCCGACAATATATGTATCAAGTTTTGACAATTTCATTTGTCATTTATTTTTGACAGGTTTAAAATAATGCTTCTTTTGAAACATAAAATGTATTGGGCTTTCCCTCAGTACTGAGGAATCCTACAGGTATTTAAATGGCAAATACGCAATAGAGGTTTAAATAGAGCGAAAGGTAAGTTCTACGTCACGAGTATTTAAATAGAATGCTCGGTATTCCGATTAGGGAGAAAGATCGCTTCTATGCAACGGTCTCTTTATTTAAGATTTTGTAACATGGCACACATATTCTATTCCTCTCCGACAGCAAAAAATCTCCGATTGTATCTTCCAATTTTTTTTCTGACGCAGCTCTTTTTCCCACCATTATCAATAAGTCCCGCTTCCCTTCTAAAGAATATTAATATGTGCATTTTTCCATTCTGTCGGCATGTTAAGGTCATGTGACTTAATTGTAGCAAAGTGACCTAAAAATAGTCCCTAAATGGCTACCTATTACGTCAGAGGGGTTTTTTTTTTTCGGAAAAGATCAAGTGATATTCTGTATTGAGACGTCATAGTTTATTTACAGGAGGAACAAGTGCCTGTGTTCCCTTCCTATGGACGGAAGAGTTTTACGTAAGTAAAATGCATATCACAACTTACACCAGCTGATTAGCCCAGTGGACAAATAGGGTTTGTATATTGGTTTTTTAAATGTTTGTTTGTTTGTTTTGTTGGTTTGTTTGTTTTTTGTTTTGTTTTTTATTTCAACGATGAAATATTTTTGTTTTACCTTAAGAATATTCTAAAAGCATGTTTTACTACGGTGATAGTACAATTTTGATGTTTACAACCATATAACCCATTAACTGGCTAAAGTCATGGTAACATACTTGTTCTGGGTGGTATCGTATTTGATATAATTCTAATTTTGTGAACTCTACAAAATTGACAACAATTTAACATGCGATATTTGTTCGCTATTTTTATTAATCAATATTATTTCATTTTATATCAAATAGTCCATATTAATTTAGGATAGGCTTCATATATTTAATAGGACCGGTCACGGTAGCTCAGTGGTTAAAGCGTTTGCTTCGTAAGCGGGAGGTGGTGAGTTCGAGCCCCGCTCGTGCCATGGCCACGTCAAACCTAAGACGTAAAAATAGGTAGTGATTGCTCCTTCGCCAAACGCTCGACATTTAGAAATGAGAATCACGGGTCTTTCGGATATGACCTTAAAAACAGAGGTCCCGTGCCACGGTAGGCGTTGGCACGTTAAAAAACTCTCACTGCTACGGCACTGAGCGATAAGCATAGGTCTAAATTTTGGTACTTCACCTACAGCTGGTGACGTTTGAATATGAGTGAAAAATTTTCGACGGGATGTAAAACAAACAAACAATCAATCAATCATATATTTAATACATAGCATATGTTAAAGTAATTCGAGTAAGTTCAGGTACGATTCCTCTAGTAAGGAACTCGATTCAAGAACTAATTGACAACTACTTCCTTTTCAAACATCTCGGGTAGGAGACAGACAATGAGACTTTTTTTTTTCTTACATGAGCTATATCAGAATTTAAGCTATATGCTATTATAAGTCAAATCACTCCCCATAACAAAGATTTTGTGGGGGCGTCTTCCATCTGGATACTGGGATCCTGAAGTCCTTACTGGGCAGGCCAGCATGCTGCAACTCATCGACCATGGGGAAGTAACCTTAATTTGCCTGCGGAAATTACAGGGTTGGGACGTAGAGGGATGCATTGTGATGAACAAAGCCGTCTAGTATTACTTGCCCCTATAACCCTTCCTCAGTTGTTAATTCACCTGGGCTCTAATGATCTGACAACTCCAGGCTTAACTGGCATCCAGTTACTTCAACACATGCAATGTAATTTTTACCGATATAACGCTCTCATCCCTGACACCACAGCAATTTTCTACTCTATCCTACCTAGGCTGTACTGGCATGGGGTCCTTCCCTCTTTAGGAAAGAAAATCAATTCCAAGCGATTAAAGGTCAACAAAGCCATTAGAAGATTCATAATTAATGATGTTTAAGGGTGTTAACGATTCAACCATCAAAATTACAGAAATTGGCTTATTTAGACATGATGGCATCCATTTGTCCAAAACTGGTCTTGAAATTTATCTCAATAACCTAAGGTCAACTTTGCACATGTTTTTAAATCAAAATACCAATGTATATCCTCCTCTGTGCGATTAATCTATTTTTGTTGGGGGGACATAGGTGTCTATGTCCTGTGGCGGGGATTGTAGGATACCATGTGCATGTTGGGACAAAAAACATGGCCCCATAACCCGGTTGTCGCGTCCAACCTGTCTACAAGCAAAGGGGGGGGGGGCGTGTAATATGTAATGCATCAGTTTATGTAATGCATAAGTTGTCTAAAGTTAGTAACCCGCGCGGGTAAAAAAAAAATCAGTGGTCCATGGCTTGTCGTGGCTGGGTCCACCTCCACCTCGTTCAAGCGGAGGTAGGCCACAGGCCGATAAAGCAAGTTATGCAGCATGAAGCAAAGCCAGGTGGCTCTGGAGACAGAGAGAAGGACAGTCCCATATTCACTGGTCCAGAACGTGGTGACCGTTCGGATCGGGCACTTGTGCTTACACTCGGTCCCCTTTGTGCCCATTGCTGTCCTGGTACACTTGTAGGTATCCTCAGTCCCCCACAAATGTTGCGGCCATAAATTCCACTTATTGTCCATCCAGGTTTTTTTTATGTATCATTTTGTTGTTCATCATGATTCAATATCAATAGATAGTGAATTTCATCAAAGGGTGATCATTTCGACCGTCATGCATGTAAGATCTCTCTCTCTCTCTCTCTCTCTCTCTCTCTCTCTCTATATATATATATATATATATATATAGAACAGATACGTCACCCTCTTCCCGATCCAACTCCTTCAATTACATCAATATAGCACTACATTTTCTATGCTATAACTTTTTATTGTTTGCAGCATATCCTAAGTCTTGTTTTAAGAACCATCATGCTATTCTAACCTGCACCATTGAAAAACTATGCCATCTGTACCATAGTGCAATAAAATAGTTCTCTTATGAGCCAAATCTCGCTATATTTTTGAAGGATGATTGCATCCTGAATACTTGTGACATATTGTATGCATTTGTTAATATTGAAACAAAACTTAGCAATCAATGAGATAACACATAACTTTCGACCATAAACATTAGTAAATCTTACCACATAATCTGACAACTGTAGAAATTCCCCGTATCGTATCTGTTCGACATGATTTTATACCACCTACGTTTAACATGGTGTATCTTAAAACCTAAATCAGATAGTAATCAGCCACTCAATACAAATAAGGGTATGATATTTCACTACATCATAAAACACAATACTGTGCGGAAGAGATAATTTTATTTTTAGACATATATATTATTGAATAGGACAAATTAGTGGAGAATTCGCCATGAGTACAAATAATTTCGTGGTGTAAAAAGCAAAATCGAGCTCTTGAGCCATGTTTTGTTGCAGTTTTCAGAGATAAGGTGCATTGATTGCAGCCATGTCATACGTGGTTTTCTAAATAAATTATCATAGAAGAGAACGGTAGTAAGTACACTTGTATCGCGTATTACCTTGAAACTGAAAAGGCTGATATTCTCAAAGGGAAGGGAGGGGGTACCATTCTGTGTCATTTCAAGTTAAGTACCTTGTGTTATCATTAGTATACAGACGTCATGACTTATTTACAGAAACACGTGTCTGTGGAACGGAGGTGCCGTTGGTCATATAGTTAGAATGAAGAAATCGTCGGTAATGTTGTTAAATAGTTTAAGAGAATAATCCAAAATTATATATATATATATATATATATATATATATATATATATATATATATAGACACACACACATAATTTAAAAGATTGAAATCCAAAATTTTCACATAACAAGCAACGATCAGTTCCTACTAGTACTTACGGCTCTTCAGACAGTGTGACTATGAAACGTTCATGACAAACTGCATGGAGAACTATTTGGCGAAAGTACTAACAGGGACTGATCGTTGCTTGTTATAATCTTTTAAATTATATATATATATATATATATATATATATATATATATATATATATATATCGTGTGGTGTACATCGCTAGTATAATATACCAGCGCTTTATCAAACCCCGTATATAAAGCACTTCTGGTCCGAACTACTTTTGAGATCATTCCTGCTTCTATATTCCTTAGTTTGCTTTTTATTAATAGGATAAACGAATAATTATTAAAAAAAAACCTCAATAAAATTATTATTTTCTTTATTTGTTCAAATATATTCATCGAATTAAAGTATAAAGAATAACTAGAACATACAATACCACATTGTCTACCCAGAGTTCCGTGTGCTGCTCTCACTATACTCTGTCAACAGCTTTTACAGAAGACATTTAATATGCCTCATTTATGTTTTAGACTAAGTATTTAGTCCTATTATGAAGTGCTATTGTTGCAGTTAAATTAATGTTTATTGTAGATTGATATTTTTAAAATCCAGAATATGGAACTGCTTTGAAATACGCTTATGAATGTAGAACGTTACGTGGTGGAGATTTGATGTAAACATTGAATCAAAAAATAAAAAAAGCTGTAAAAATACGATGAAACTTGGAAAATAAGACACAAACAGCTAAATCATGAAAATGTACTTACTAAGGTGCCGGTGGGCTATTAAAAGAGCCTGATCTATCACCTGATGCCAGTACTTTTAAAAAGGAACACTGTTGATATCATGTGACATCACGTGATTCTAAGCGTTGGCAGACGTGTTAGTGAAGCTTGCGTAACGCGCCCTCTGGTGAGAGAATGAAATACTGGGCCAGGCCATGTTACACAGGGGCTTGTCTTCCGGATTGTGGGAAATCAAATGAATAAAATTATGAATCCCTTAAAAAACTTCCTTTGGAATCGTTCTAATAACGATGCCGACACATTTTGGTAGTTTTAATATCATTAAAAAACACCCTCTGAAGATAGTATTACATCGAGACGAAAGTCGCCGTCTTGGAAAAAATACCCCCACTCGGTTTAACACTCATTTATGTACTCTAATCCAACAATTTATTATTGTAGCAAGATTCGCAGCAGCGATGATTTTCCTAAGAGATGATGTAAAAAGGTAATAACTATAAAATTTTAATTTCCCGTGGGGATCCGGGTCAGAATAGATCCCCAGTACCCCTTGCTTGTCGTAGGAGGCGACGAAATGGGGCGCTACTTCGGATGAGACCGCAAAAACCGAGACCCTGTGTCACAGCAGGTGTGGCACGTTAAAGATCCCTCCGTGCTCAAAGGCCATGAGCGCCGAGTATAGGCCTAAATTTTGCAGCCCTTCACCGGTAATGGTGAGGTCTCCATATGAGTGAAAAATTCTCGAGCGGGACGTCAAACAATATATAATCAATCAATCATATATATATATATATATATATATATATATATATACCAACGTAGTAGACTCTCTCCACCTTTACTGTTTGGAACTATTAAAGACATGCGCGACGTTTCTGACATTTTCTCTAAAAAAAATTTTTTATCTCCTCGATATGAAGAGTTCTCGTATAATTGGTATAGACTTTGTAATGTAGTACTTTATACATCGGCCTGGGTAGCTCAGTGATTAGATCACCAAATTTGTAATTGAAGGGTCGCTTGTTCGATACCTAATTATTCCAAAGCTAGATTTCCCCCCCCCTCCCCCCCACATTTTTTTTTTACTGTGGTAATGCTCATTTATACAGTAGAGCCGAATTTTTATTCGCACCAACCTGGAGTTATCAAAATATGCTAACTTTAAAACAGACATTGTAACATAACACCCCCCCTCTTTTTTTTATTTATTTTGTTTGTTTGTTTGTAGAAACGAGATAGAATGCAAGTGAGTTGTATGTGAAATTTCACGATATATATATATATATATAAAATCGAGAAACCTCGCGTATGTCCTTTAATAGAAATGAACACTGCCTGCTGCAAAATATTGAAAAAAATATTTTCACGATTTTTTTTTCCAAATCGGTCTTTAAAAAGTAAACTTCTTGTATTTTAACACCCCTAACCCCCCCCCCCCCCCCCTTTTTTTGTTTTTGTTTTTGTTAGTTTTTTTGATTTTTGTTGTTTTTTTGTTTGTTGTTTTTTTTGTTTTGTTTTGTTTTTTTTTTGCTTATGTTTTTTTTTTTTTTATATTTGTTTATTTTGTTTTCTTTTCTTTTTTTTGGGGGGGGGGGGGTGTTGTTTTGCAAATCAGTGTCAACACTAAACCTACATAAAAGGTTCCATATATGAAAAAAAAAACTCTGATGCTGTCTGTGGAAATATAAAATTAAGAGTTGGCCAAACACGATCTACGGTTGGATATACCAGAGGTTTGATTAGGTTCCTAGGAGGAGTAAGTATCCCCGGCGACCGGTCACACCCACAGTGAGCCTTCTATCGTGATCAGGTAAATGGAGTAACTCATAGTCAAAATCATTGTATAAAGAACGTCCTTTATTTGTATGAAACACGTCACATACAAATTGGCACAATAACAGATTATATAGGCTAACCAGATCGTTATAACGACCATAGAATTTGCAAAATGCTAACTTTAAATGGCACTTTTGCGACCCATCAACTTGTTTCTCAGTAGCCTGCGTCGATTTGAAAACTGACCCATCGTCGCAAGCCACGGCTTTTCAGAGCGAAGCATTTCAGTCGTGGCTTGCGACGGTGGAAACTGATCATACACAGAGCAAGCTCTTGCGTATTGAATCAGTTGAGAGACATAGACACCATGAATGAAAATGATTATTATTGAGAGATAAAACGTCGGTGATATGTTGAAAACTACAGCTAGAAATTTCATATTCTCATTCTTTTGAATAAATTCTGTTTCATAAGAGTATAAGAAATAGAAAAGGATGGCCACAGATGGGTCCAGACGATCTTTTCTGGTGTGTATCTCAGAACTTTAATATTATTACCATTACAGTTTCCACGTTTTTACAGGACAGTGGCTCTTTAAATATTATTAAAATGTGTATAATATGCACATGTATTTATTTGCTGAAAGATTTTAAAAATATTGGAAAACATAAAACCCCTTGTTATTCAATACAGCGGTTATTGATTCTTCATGTAATACAGTGGTTATTGATTCTTCTTTTAATACAGAGATTTATTTAACACAGGGTCATTGACTCTTCATTCTTCATTTAATACAGCTGTTATTGACTCTTCATTTAATATAGCTGTTATTGACTCCTCCTTTAATACAGCTGTTATTGACTCTTCATTTAATACAGCTGTTATTGATTCTTCATTCAATAAAGCAGTTATTGATTCTTTATTTAATACAGCTGTTATTGATTCTTCATTCAATAAAGCAGTTATTGTCTCCTCCTTTAATACAGCTGTTATTGACTCGTCATTTAATACAACTGTTATTGACTCCTCATTTGATACAGCGGTTTTTGATTCTTCATTTAATACAGCTGTTATTGACTCTTCATTTGATACAGCGGCTTTTGATTTTTCATTTAATACAGCTGTTATTGATTCTTCATTCAATATAGCAGTTATTGATTCTTCATTCAATAAAGCAGTTATTGATTCTTCATTCAATAAAGCAGTTATTGATTCTTCATTTGATACAGCTGTTATTGATTCTTCATTCAATAAAGCAGTTATTGATTCTTCATTTAATACAGCTGTTATTGATTCTTCATTCAATAAAGCAGTTATTGACTCCTCCTGTAATACAGTTGTTATTAACTCGTCATTTAATACAACTGTTATTGACTCCTCATTTGATACAGCGGTTTTTGATTCTTCATTTAATACAGCTGTTATTGACTCTTCATTTGATACAGCGGCTTTTGATTTTTCATTTAATACAGCTGTTATTGACTCTTCATTTAATACAGCTGTTATTGACTCTTCATTCGGTCTGCTCGTGTCTGTATGGATTGATTGATTGATTGGGGTTTTACGCCGTGTTGGCAATATTTCAGCCATGTTACGGCGATTAAACAACTGAAACATGATTGGTTTTGAAAGCTGAAGTTTACCTGACGGCCCTCAGTGAGCCTACTCTTTTTCGAAAATGGACCTGATCAGGTATTGGTTGATGGAGGCCATATAACCACAAGAAGACCAAGTCACAGGTAACGGTTTTTCCTTGATTCTATTAAAACCTTAAACTCTTTTATCAGTAACAGGAGAAAGCGCTTAGCAAACATGCATTCGTTCTAACTAGATTAGAAGGGTAGTACCGAGGATAGAGGGAGTGGGAAGTGTCATTTCCTCTTTTCAGGTGTTTTTTTTTTTAAAGATTAAGATAATAGTTTGTCATAAGATAGTTAATGCTTCCTTGATATATCTTCACGGCAAAGAAAACAATCTGACAATATATTGCGGAAGTGTTCCTAAATCTTAACCATACGTAGGAAGGAAATACACACTACGCTGGTCTCTTCTCTGCTTATATTATCTATCTCTAGCTCTAGCCGGAGACATATAGTATGGGACACACATATTTTAAAGGTGCTACTGTAATCACTATGGCACCGGAAATCACGATGTGAACAAAGAACAAGATAGGATAAGGACCCTTTGTGGCCTCCATTTTCGATTAAATTTCAAATTAGACGCAAAACCGTGTAATTTGGTAAAAATTGTTAATACCTCGAGGCAAGGTACTGACATATACATGTATCTTGATGCTACAGTAGTTTCGACAGTCTCGTTTAAAGTCAGCATTTCGCAAATTCCACGGATATTATAATGATCCAATTTGCAATTACAGCCTGCCGTTATGTTGAATGTTGTCTGACGTGTTTCATGCCAATTTTGTTAGGCCATTTTCTATACAATGATTTCGACTGCGGATTGCTCCTTTTATCTAATGAAGATCTAGGGCTCACGGCGGATGTGGCCGGTTAACACAAGATGCTTACTCCTCTAAGGTACTGGATCCCGCCTCTGGTGATTCCAAGGACCCGTGTTTGCCCAATTCTCTATTTTGTATTTATATGAATCATGAGATTGGCCACTCGATGCCTTAGTAAAAATATAATCACGATCATGCATGTAAGTGTCTGAGGCCAAAAGCAGTCACACATTCCTGAGCACTCTGAAGTTGATATTAAAATGATGCTGGAGATTCCTATGGACAATGTCTATATAGTCTTAGGTATCAGGTCTTCCAACAGTCTTTCGGAATTTCCATGAGCACAGAATGTGTTCCTTTAGTAGTTGACCTATTCTGTATTCTTATGAATAGAATTTAGCTTCTAAATGAGAAGAAGAAACATCTTGCCGTGATCTTCAGCTTGATATTGATTGATTGATTGATTATGTATTGCTTTCCGCCACACTCAACAATTTTTCAGTTATCTGGTGGGGTCCACATATTAAAATTCATCAACGACGTATATATATATATATATATATATATATATATATATATAAACAATCTTATTTCGTTATGTCCAAGTGAACTCAGAAAAATGATATCACAGAATCATCCACTTCTGCTTCATACATAGATATTTTATTTAACATAGACGTTATAGGCAAACTTATCACAAAACTTCATGAGGGATGGGGTCACTTGAGCTTCTCCACCTACAACTTTCCATATTTACCATCATCACTTTTATATGATATTTATATCTCTCAATGATTTGATGCGTGAGAGCATGTTCTGCGTATGATTAATTTTTAAACCGAGTCAAGCAACTGACAAATAGTTGATTTTCAAAGAATTTCATCAGTCTCGTTTAAAGTCAATATTTCGAAAATTCTGTGTCGTTCTAATGGTCTTATTTGTAAATACGACATGTCATTGTATTGAGTGCTGTCTGACGTGTTTCATCCGAATTGTTAGGCCGTTCTTTATGTACCAATTTGACTGGAATTGTTTCCTTTACCTGATCAAGACACTGAAGACAGATGTCTCAGGACGAGTTTGACTGGTCAAAAGGAGAAGCTTATTACTTCTAGACACCTGATTCCACTTCCGAAGTTACCCAAGGGTCCGTGCTAGAACTCTTCTCAATTTCAAAATTTCTATTTTCATTCAAACTAAACTTTATGACAAAACGGGATGATTTCAACTTCCTATATCTATGCAGGAATATTCCATTACCACCTGCATATGTTGTTTAAAGTCAGTATTTTGCAAATGCTGTGGTCGTTATAACGAACTAGTTTGCCAGTACAACTTGTCATTAGGTCGAATGCTGTCTAACGTGTTTCATACCAGTTATTAGGCCTGAATAAGTTGGCAATTTTACATTGTCATATTCTGTAAATAATTATTGTTAAATCTTTGAATTGTTTGTTATTGAATTTTGCTGCCCTTCTGTTAATCTGACCCATAATAATATAATGGAAAGGTGAAGATAACAAACAATGATCAATCTCACAACTCTCTCAAGGAATACAAAATTAAGAGTCGGGCAAATACGGATCCCTGGACTTACCAGAGGTGAGATCAGGTGCCTAAAAGGAGTAAGCATCCCTTGTCGACCGATCACACTCGCCGTCAGCCCTATATCTTGATCAGGGAAACGGAATAATTCGTAGTCAATCTCATTTTATCAGAACTCAGTAGCATCTGAGGGCTTCAATAAAGTCCCCAGTCTTTTACTGCTCTCTCTCTTTCTCTCTCTCCAACTCGTTTAGAAATTTCTGGATCTACCATTGGTTTAGGCCAAATTTTAGGTTTTCATTCTATTATTATGATCCCCCTCACCACAATTTAGGATTTTGAAGTTTGGGCAAACTAAAAATATTAGGGTTATTATTTATTTATTTGTTTCTGCTTGTCAAGAATTTCAGAAAATCGCTTCCATTTTGAAAACTGATGCTGCGTACGATTTATCTATAAAGTTACTGTGGTCTCTGTATCATTTAGTCTGGACCAGAATACGTATCATTGAATTTGCTTTGTACCATTTTTCTGATTTATAGTTGCAAAATTGTCAGTATAATGTCATCCAAGAAGTGTTACTCCGGCCACGTCACTGCGCTGTTTTCGACGTCAATGTTGACAAGCGTCCTCATACGAAGATTGCAGAATTAAGGGATAGATTTTTATACAATCTACAGCTTGTTTGTAAACTACAACGATAAGGGGTGGATCTAATTGTTCTTCGTTGGATGAAGGTATACAGCGAATTATGATAGGAAAACTTGCATGTATCAATTGCTAGGAAACACACACACACACACACACACACACACACACACACACACACAGAGAGAGAGAGAGAGAGAGAGAGATTCATTCCTTACATCAGTATAACAAAAGATGTGATGGATATCCTCAAATTATTCATTTAGATTATATCAAACGATATGGGAATCTCTGATATCTTTTCAACTTTAATAACGCTGGGTTTTTTTTTCATCTCGTGTCATTTTCCTGTTCAATTATTTCGTCAAAATAAGAGCACTATAATTCGAAGTTGAATGGCTTTTTGAATTCTTATGCATTGTTCTTTCTGAAATTATTTTAAAATTTGAATTCAGCTCATAAAAGGAAACATCAGTGCGAATTTTCTGAGGTATTCGATATTAAACACGAGTGTTTGAGAAAAGTGGAGTGCGTCTATAGACGTCTGTGTTTCCGTGCGATATATGTCTTAGACCAAAAAAAACCCCTCTCATTTCTGTTGGTTTGGGAGAAAATAAATGGACCGGTCGCTCAAATTTACCCCTGTGCTACTGGATCGTTTCACAATGGTCCACAGTAGATAAGGTAATAGATTTTATCGCTAAATTCAGCTTTCACAGGTCTAATTGACGAACATTTTGAAAGACCTTTATCGAAACATTCGACCTTTGTTCATTATGCATCCTGTCTTCGATAAGGAAAGGGTAGTCTTTTGTCACTCTCAGTAAAAATTCAATAACGCAAGGATTCACATGTCGAGTCATTTGTTATCAAGGAAGTTGTTCAAATTATTAACGACGTGTACAACTTGTATTATTTATACTTATATATTTTAGGGTCGCTCATCAAGAAGAATATATGAAATGGGGGTAATATGCCCCTCTATCAAGTTATTAGATAGATAAAGTAAGCATGCATTCGTTACTATGTATTTTATAAAGGGACGACAGAAAATTGACATGTATCTTGCACGATAAATTTTCAAAACGACCCTGTTGCATAAAAGTTAATTGTGATTAACCTTATTCAGATGTAAGAGTTAATTACAAGTTAACAGCTCATTTTTCACATTTTAAAGTTTTTCTTTTAAAACACGTGACGTATTAAGATAAAATAACACTTACTTTTAAAGTCTGTCTCGTAGCTGTGGGGTAATCCCCAAGTAAATTCTAGTTCGGATATAAGTTGTATCTCGTTCTATTTTAACCCCTTTTCTCGAATAATCTGTCAAAATATTGGGTTTAGCCATTGTGCGGTACCTCTCACTGAACGATATGTTGCACCGTTTACCATCTATGCGCATGCGTCTGAAAACCGAAAGGAGGAATTTCAATGTATAATTTGAAGGGTCTTCAAAAAGTATTAATTTTTGCTTTTAAACGAGATTTTGCAACTTTAGAAAATGTGTTATTTTCGCAAAGTTTATACATTCAACTATGCAACAAAATTTAAGAAAGCCCTGGGGAAAATGTCATTGTATGATTTTTACACAAAATGAGCTGTAGTGTCTCTTTAATGTTAACCAACCTCTGTGCAACTGTTGCTTTGGCTTTCTTCATCTATATGATTACAATACAAAGCAGTTTTGTATCAAGCTTGGTAAACAGTGAACTTTCTAAGATATCCATTTCTTGTTTGCTACACTTACTTTGAAGAATTCATACCTAACCATGCCCTTCAAAGCCCTACGGAAGAATCATTCAATATCAGGCACAAGGTGAGAAGGCATTTCACATGTGTATAACGCAAATGTTAGGGGGGGGGGGTGGGTTCCAGGTTCGATTCTTGACCTCGGTGCCGCATCAATCACGTGAGTGATTGAGAGTCACAATTTTTTGGATATGACCCTAAAACCGGTAAATGTGGTACGATAATGACAATGATTAGAATCCTTGCTGCTACGGCGTTGAGCGCCAAGAATAGATCTCCTCGTCTGTGGCACTTCATAAACAGCTGATGACGTCTCTATTATATGAATGATTAAAAAAAATCTCGAATGGGATATAAACAACAAACAAACGAAAAAACATTTGCATCCGGCATTATGGTTATCATCGTATCTGTACCTAGGTTTTTGCGTCCTAAATTTGATAAAGCTTTTTTAAAGGCTATCATCGAACTAAAGTTGTTGTGTAAAATCTTATATGTAGTCGCCCTGATGGGTTTTATCACTGCTCACTTTATAGTTACTCGGGATTGTACTTATCTGATCCAGGAAATTTGATACTTAAATTTGATTTCTCCCTTCTAAACAGAATACAGCTCAAATAAAATGGCTAATGCAGGTTTGATTAAATAATTCCTGACAAGTATCGCATCTATATTACATATACTGTTATTCTCACTGCAATTTAATTTTCGTCATTTTGATCATTGAGACCGAAACCGTGAAATCAAAAAGCCACAGCACATGTATTTAATTATGTTCTTGTTTCTTTGAAATAAATACAATCTAAATAAATAAAAAATAATTTATATTATTATAAAATTATAATTTATGATAATAATAATATTTTATATTTTTATAAAACAATAATGATAATAATAATAATAATTCATAATTTCATAAAATTATAAATATATAAAGTTTAAACTAAACCGTAAATAACCGGGATTGAATTTGCAGTTGTATACAGTACAAAAATTTACTATAGAAACTAAAGCATTATTGATACTGATATGAATGCACGTAGTATCACAATTACAGACATTTTTAACATTCGCCCAATATTGTATTTATTTATGCTAGTACGTGAAAGGTTTCAAACAACGAATAATGATATTTTCTGGTCCTGAACTGTAAATTTGGTTAAAATATTACAAAAATTGTTTCCTATTTGAAACTTAATAGATAAAATATTGAAAGCGGTTACCAGAGCGTACAAATGATAGCTGATCCACCATCTTTGTTTACAGCTAAGGGGCAATAACGTTAAACTGTACCCGGAACTTTTTCGGTACGGATCATATAATTTCATGAAAAGTTGACGGTCAATAATGGTCCAGGTAATGAACGCTAAAATATAGAAATTAGGAATATTTTGTTGCTAAATTGATTAATTATATAATAAATCCAGTACTTGTGCTTTATAGCATAGTCTTTTCTACTTCACATCAAGTAGTTAATTTTTCTATGAAATCATAATAATACAAGAACGTCAGGATTGTATAATATATAGTTATTACATTAGAAGTAAATTTCATTTTTGAAAATACTCCAATTCCCAGCCGTTAATATATATTTATCAAGATTCATAGACGCACACCAGGCGCGGATCCAGAATTTTTTTTCCAGGAGAGGTCAAACCTTTTCACAAAATCCAACCTGTGATTTTCCAACTCTCGAAGGAAACGCTCTATATAACCACTGCACCACACGGGCGACCTTTTTGTCGTGTATTGATGTTTTCTGGTAGGAAGCATTATTTAGCTAAAGAGACTTGACTGAAATAATCTTCGTTTTCCTTGCCTGATAAATGATTGTACAATTTCCTTTTGGTCAATTTCTAATGAATGGTGAAGATGCATTAGTGCAAGCCCAGTCAATCTGTCCTCTTGCATAGTACTGCGCATGTAACTCTTGATGCGTCTTAATCCAGAAAAGGATCTTTCGGCCTCATGTTGTGATAGGTAAAACACATCCAATGTGAAGAATTTTCACGTTCGCGGAAACGTCCCCATCTACAAAGTTGAAAAGACTGAGCAGATTGCAGAGCTTGTCTGAAGTTTCTTTGTTCATGTTAACACAATAACGTCTCCAATCTCTGAATTCTTTTTCCAAGTCCTTTACAGAAATACAAGACAGGTCGCTCCCCAAAAATATTAGTTCTGAGGCAAGTTGAACAATTCCTCGAGTGAAATATTTGTCACATTGACAGGCAACAAAGAGCATATCGAATATGCAGCCAGATCTTCTTTCTGAAACCTCATATTTAATTCACTAAGGAAAAAGCCCAGAAATGGAATGACCACGACAGATTTATAATCTCTTGGATTACTTGTGGAGACAGTTTCTCAGTGTTGCTGCTTGGAGCAAACCCTTGGGGTTTTAATCACTATATCAAGGTCGTCTGCAATTTGTTTTGCATCTTTAAAGCAAGACTCAAATTCGGTATCTATCGCTCTAACAATTTCTTTGATCCTATCCACGTGTTCCTCAACTTACTTGCAGTAAAATGTAAATATCTCTTTTCTGAAGTTTGATAGTCATAGGCTTTATTGTATCTAGGACATACCTTGCAAACACAAATGTTATCAACACAGAGAAGGAAGTCATCGAAGCCAAAAGCCCCTGTGCGCTCATTTTAGTTTGTCTATCCCAAGACCAGTCCATCAAGGTTTTGATTGAGAATGTGCTGCAGACATTTGATGAAGAACTTGTACATAGTGTAGACCACATCAAAGCAGATATGGCGCTCAACCCACATAGTCTTACAGAGCCCAACTAGTTTCTTTCTGGAAAAATCTACAGACCCATCATTTTCTATAATAGTCTTGTTGTGTAGGGTAACTGTCAAAGAAAATAAACACTGAATTAAGGACATCTATCATATTCCTCACAAGGGGTAATTTGCAGGCTGAAGCGATGCTCAGATTCAATACATGACTCCGACAGTGTGTGTACAAAGCTAATTGGTTTAGAGACTTCATTCGTCATTCGTCCCCGACACCCGCGTTTTTCCGATGCCATTGTTGCTGCACCATCGTATGCTTGCCTTCGCATGTTCTCAATCGGAATTGGAAGCAAGCGGAGGATTTCACTAAGTTTATCAGCAATTACTTCCCCAGTAGTATTGCCTATATTTGCAAAGTCAAGAAATTCCTCTTTAATGATGGCAGGGTGTTCTCTAGTATCTAGAAATCCGAGACACAAGACTAAAACTTCATTGTTAGCGTACTTGTCAGTTACCTCATCGGCTATGATGGAATAAAACCCCTCCCTTGTAAACCCTTCAAAATTTTGCCTGTGATGTGATTTCCAATGAGTTGGATAACCTCATTCTGAATGGTTTAGCTAATATATAAGGCATTCTTTTTGCTTTTTGTAGATGAGACCTGAGCCGCTCATCATGCGTTGCCAACAGCAGTAATATTGCCAGGAAATTACCTTTATTTGAGGAATCACTTGTGGTATCATCTCTGTTTCCTCGGAAAGGAATATTTTGTTTCCCACAAGGAATGATCTCATCTACTATTTTCTCAAGCAACTTTATGTTGTGCTGATACTGTGCCTGATTTTGCTGATTGAGTTTTTACGAAAGAGACGAAGATGGCACTTTGGATGTCATCTTGGTTGTGTGATAAACAGATTTGGCACTCTTTTGGTGTTCTGAATTTTGATGCTTTAAAAGGGCAGATGTTTTTCTAAGGTCTTTCTTATACGCAGAAAAAGGTTGCGTGACAAATGTATTTTGATGTTGGACATCTGACTGAGGGAACATGACACAAAACTTACACGGACCGCCATTTAACAGTTTGCTGAAAGTCAACCATGAAAACTGATTCATCCAAGAAGATTGAAATGATAGTCTTTTCGAGTTCACCCGTATTCGTTGTTTGAGCACGACCTGTTTTTGACTTGGTGACATCGTCTGGCAAGGGTTGATTCTGAATATAACTTATCTTTTCAGCTGAGGACATTGTGTTCAACTTTATTGCACCTGTTACAATTTCATCATAATCAGAAAAATCCGAATCGTCAAACGATGTTTTATCTTTATCATGTTCTGTTGTCTCAATAAATTTATTGTCATGAGATTTAATACCCGTCTTTTCATTTTGTGAATCCATGGTGATTTCCGGGGTATCATCTGAATCAATACAAAGTTTTGACTTTTTCTGGGCAGGCTCCTTCATTTCATTGGATTCAGTAGGTAAAACTGGGAAACAAACCATAAAATGATTTGGTGACCAATTGTTTGGGTTGCTATTTTCAGTGTGGAACCACATGAGTAGATGAGGGAACCTTCACTTACCTTTTCATCTGAAAATGGCTTTATTTCTTGATAAAGAAAATATCTGTTTACTGCAGCATTTTGTATTGTTAGATAAATGTTATATATTGGATGATTCAGGGCATTGCCGCTGCGAAAAAATGAATCAAAGAACGATATTCCCCTGATTTGATTGAATTTAGAGTTTCATTCTGAATCGACTTGAGAAAATTCCACGGTACAAGTGATCTGTTCGATACTGACGTCTCCACAACAAATTGTACACGTGTGGGATGAGAACACATCTTGTCGGAAGTTGCCTGTGACTCGTACTTTCTCGAATTTTTTACAACGTCTAATACGGTCATGAAACGAAGTTCGATATGTCTCTCTTCATGACCAAAAATGGCTTTAGAATGGGTCCTATAGAAGCAATTGCCATCCCCGTACACTTTCACAGGACAAATATCTACTGGGCCATCTTCTGGATAAAGCGCCTCGACAATTTTGTCCAGATTACCATCTCTGGGCAATATATCGGACCTCATTACATTCAGATCAATGGTGTAGTCTTTCTTGCAGATTGCGTGTCTTAAAGATACATCGAACTGCAAGACTTGCCAGCCTTTTGCTGCTGCTTTCAGTAAAGAGGCATGTAAAAGATCAAAATGCCTTTCACCCATGATATCTTTTGCATTTATTACTAAGCAAGTGTTAAAATTGGAAGGAAATGATAATCAGATTACTGTGAGAGAATTCTATTAATATTTACTTAGAATGATAAACGAATACTAGTCTGTCACATTGAATCTGAAACAGACTGAGAGGTATACTAAAGCCGATGACTTTATGACGATGCGGTAGCATAATGACAAGATTATGACATCAATCACTCGTAATATGATATTAAACAAATCGTTCTTGTTTAGATTCGTTTAGAAACTCGAATAACATTTGTGATTTGATTATAACTTCATAATGACATTACAATACTAAGAAAGTTAATTCAGAAATATTTATAATATGATAACAGTCAACTCATTTTTTAAATAAATCGTTATATTGTAATTTTTTTTATCTTTGCAAATTCCAGGGGGGGGGGGGGGTTCCTCTAGATCCGCGCATGCACATTGTTCACAGCTTGAGGACCTGTCTGTCATTACAGTTTGTAAAGATATCATTGACAAAAAATTGCAAACATACATGCAATAATTAAGAAATGTATTTCAGTTTTTGAAAGTATATAAGATGATATACCTTGGGCCTGTTAACACTGGTATATTGAATGGAACGCCTTGTCTGCACGTTGTTTTGGTTTTGGAGGATTTGAAAAACAACAAGCATTGCTTTTCGATATTTTCCACTGTAACGTCACAATCATCAATATTGAAAACAATGCGTTTTGATTGTGACGTCTCATCTTGAGCAGAATTTAGAGTATATGAGAAAACAGCCTTTGGTTTGAATCGCTAACAATACTGAAGGAAACACGGGGTGAATGTCAATCTGATTAAAATCAGACCTTTGATCCGCTCCTGTAATGTTGTCGTTATGTAACCGTGGTGTATTGATGAACACAACACAGTTAGTAGTTTCTCAGGTTCTATATTTGCGAGTCATTGAAGATGGTGATAACAAAAGATAGGTAGATAGATCAATCAATCAATCAAACAAATCACCCGAACTGTGGATTCAGGTGGTTAACTCTATTGGACTAAGTCCAAGGTGTATAAGATATAGATCACCAAACCTGTGTATAAGTAATACACTTATTCACACTATGTAGACACATATATAAATATAATTCTGTGTCTTTAAATCAAGGCTGATATAATAATATCTACCAATAAATAGCAGTGTAATTCATTCGAATCCATACATTTACTTTACTTGATCAGTGCTCACTCTCTCTTACAAAAATCTAAAACTCATTCATTCCTATACTTCCATTCACACACTAGAAGCTGTTAAAAGGAATGATTAAATAAGAAACTTACTTTGAAGGTCTTCTATATTCTGTCCAGTAGAAGTCAATAACTAAAAATATATTCAAATGGCAAATGCAATGGAGAACTATGAAATACTTGTACTCTCTCCGACTACTGACTTTGAAGTGATTTTAAATTTCTAGAATAAAACTCTAAAGAACTTTGACCTCTAAGACCTTCCAATAAACTCAAAGATACCTAGAGTGACCAATAGAACGCTACTGACCTCTAAACTTCTTAATGAGCATACCAATAAAGATAACTCTTACTGTAATACTTAGTAATAGGTCATGCTGTGCAGGTTAGTAGTACGTACATATATCCTAATTAAATATTTACATTTGCTATATCTATTTACAAGTTTTTAAATTGGTTTATTAAAAGTTTATTTTAGATTATTTCAAGTTGAAATTATTCCAAAATAACACATTACCACATACTCCCCCCCTTTGAAAAATGACGTCCCCGTCATCTGGGAATATGTAATGTCTAAAACAAATTTTAAAATAACTATGCAGCTGAAATACAAATTTACTTATTCATGATATTTGCAATTAGCTGAATAAAAACATTTTCATATTTCTTGTCAGCAGTTGCCATGAGTTGCTGTAAAACAAGAACCTTGTCTTTCCAATCATCGTTTACATTGTAGCAATGATAATCTGATAAATAGTTGGGTGGTTTAATTACCCGTTTACTTCTTCTCTCAGACCTCATGGATTCATCATCTGACTCATCAGTACCTTCATGTTGTTGAACATGAATATCCCTTTCAGGTTCCTCTTGTGGAGCAACTTCTGTCTCCTCCCGGGCTCCGGAGTCCCCAGTTTCAACGGCCTGAATTTCTAATTCTTCTGAAATGTTACCCTCTCCAATGTTCACAGGAACATCTCTGGGTAATTCCACCAGCTGGTATTCTGAATCATCTGATTCGTCTGAGTCAATGTCTACCTTTTCCGTCTCTACCACTGTTCGCTTCCTGATCCTTGGTCGTGGTTTTGGTCTTGGTCTCATTGGCTCCTCATCTGCACCTGATGTTGGTATGTCTGTATCTAAATAGCCAATGGGAAGAAGCAAATTTCTGTGCAAAGTTCTTTTCTTCTCTCCATTTTCTTTTTCTACTACATAAACTGGTATATCGGCGTTTGGTTGGTCTTTAACTATGTATGGATGTTCCTCCCACCTGTCCATTATTTTGTGTTTCCCTTCAAATGCTACGATTTTAACTAAGACTCTGTCCCCTATATCTATTTTAGCACCCCTGGCTCTCAAATCATATCCCTGTTTCTGTTTCCTCCTTGATCTGTCGGCTATCTCCTTCGCAATTCTAAATGCATTCTTCATCCTATTCTTCAAATTCTCAACATAATTGTTTAAACTCTTAAATTCTGTTTCTGAAATATCTAAGGCTAAATCTATTGGAATTCTAGGATGACGACCAAACATGAGAAAGTAGGGTGTGTGACCTGTACTTTCATGTCTAGTACAATTGTAAGCGGAAACAAGAGGTGAAACATACTCTTTCCATTTCATTTTCTGGTCTGCATTTAAAGTACCTAACATATCAAATAAAGTTCTATTGAATCGTTCAGACATACCATTCCCCATGGGGTGATATGGTGTTGTCCTACTTTTCATGATACCTGTAATTTTACAAATTTCCTGAATAATCTTACCTGTAAAATTAGCACCTTGATCTGAATGCAGTCGAGTTGGGTAGCTGTAATGGAAAATGAAATTTTTCAGAAGTGCTTCAGCTGTTGTTTTTGCTGTCATGTTTCTGGTTGGAACTGCTTGGACGTATCGCGTAAAATGGTCGGTTATGATGAGTATGTGCTGGTATCCTCCTGTAGATCTTTCCAAAGTAACATAGTCCATACAAACAAGCTCTAAAGGGTATGTGGTGGTGATGTTAACAAGTGGTGCTGTCTGATTGGTCTGCGATTTCCTGTGTACACATCTACTGCAAGATTTGATCCAGTTCTGAACATCCTGTGTCATTCCTGGCCAAAAGAATCTGTCTTTCAGTAGGGATAAAGTCCTATCTCTGCCTGGGTGTCCAAATTTACTGTGAATTTCTGTCAAGATGAATTTAATTTGGCTTGCAGGTACAACTAATTGTCTTCTGGCTTCATCATCAATTTTGGTTTCTTTAAATAGAATATCCTTTTCAATGAAAAATTGATCAAAATTTCTGTTGAGAATATGTGGTAAAAATTTTGGATAGATTTCCTCTGGTCTAGGTTTCCTTCCACTCTTGACTTTTCTTTTCCAGAATTGCAGGATTTCATCTTTATCTTGCTGTTTAGCCCAGTTGATGTGTGGTTTGAAGGTATCTGGTGTTGCACTATCACTTGTCTCATCTAGGTCTTCAATGTTTTCATCTAATACCAAGCTTTCGATGTATGGTTGCTGCTGCAAAGTTTGGCAGATGGCTTTGACAGAACTAGGTATTATTATACTCGTACCTGACGAGTTTGTTTCTTTTTCGTCTGAGAGTCGGGACAGTCCGTCAGCGTCTGAATTGTTCTTACCTGGTCTGTAACAGATTTCTAATTCAAAATTTGACAAAGCTGCCAGCCATCTATATCCTGTAGAGTCTAACTTGGCTGATGTCAGTACATAAGTTAAAGGGTTGTTGTCGGTGTAGATTGTCGTTTTACGGCCATACAGATAATCATGATATTTCTCGGTCACTGCCCATTTTAATGCCAAAAATTCCAATTTGTGTGCCGGGTAGTTTTTCTCTGATCTACTAAGGCTTCTACTAGCATAACTAATAACTCTCTTGTACTTACCTTGTTGTTGGTAGAGGACAGCTCCTAAACCAAGGTGACTTGCATCAACATGAAGTTCAAAAGGTTCCTGATAGTTCGGAAATCCTAGGATTGGAGGTTGTGCTAAATGTTGTTTCAGTTCTTCAAATGCTCTATCTTCCTCTTCTCCCCACTTCCATTTCCGCTGGGTTTTGTTGGATTTCTTCTTGCTTGGGTTTGGAAATAAGGCTGTGAGTGGTCTCGAGATTTTACTGAAGTTCGGAATGAATCTTCTATAGTATCCTATAAATCCTATGAACTTTCTAACTTCCTCTGGTGTCTTCGGTTGAGGCCAATTCAATACTTTCTCGGTTTTCTCTGGGTCGGTTTCTATTCCTCTCTCTGATACTATATGGCCTACATAATTGACTCTCTCTTTGCAAAAAGAGCACTTCTTAGGTGATAACTTCAATCCAGCGTTGTTGAGTTTGTTGAAGACTAACTGCAATCTTTCCAAATGTTCCTCTAGTGTTTTCGAGAAGATTATAAGGTCATCTAAGAAGATAAAACAGATGTTTAAGTGTAATTCTCCCAAGCATTCTTCCATGAGCCTTTGGTATGTTGCCGGTGAATTCGATAGTCCAAACGGCATCCTGTTGAATTCATAGAAACCTAATGCGCCGACAGTAAATGCAGTCCTCTCTTTGTGCTCTTCCTTAATTTCAACCTGATGATATCCTGATTTTGCATCTAGGACTGTGAAGTACTTGTTTCCTGAAAGATTCTCTAAAATTTCCTCTACTCTAGGTAAGGCATAAGCGTCCTTCTTGGTAATGCTATTTAATTTCCTGTAATCGATGCACAGTCGAAGTTCGTTGTTCTTTTTCCGGACTAAAACTATGTTGCTGGAGAATGGAGATTTTGATGTTCGAATGATACCAGCATCGAGAAGGCTTTGTAAGTGGTCTCTAACTTCTTGAAACATAGCCGGAGGGATTCTGCGGCACCTCTGTTTAAATGGAGTGTTGTCAGTTAATTCGATCCCATGCTTCACGGTTGTTACGTGGCCCAGATCATTTGTTCCCCATGCGAAAACATCTTTATTTTTGGCTAGTAGCTCTCTCACTGACCGGTATTGATCCTTGGTCAGATTTTCTGTGTTGATGTTTAAGGTATCAATGTCCTGGAAAGTTTCATCATTAGTGCTGTGGTCTTGTATCACCTCAATATTTACAGGTTGTATTTCCGCGATGATAGTTTTCGGAGAAATCTTTATGGTCTGCGTTGTTATATTGCTGAGGATAATTGGAACATGTGATTCCAGATCCGTATAGTCATACATAATAGTGGTTGGTGTTACATCTATATTTGAATTTCCTTTGCCCATTTGTATCTGTTGTATGATGGCACAGGTTTTGGAATATGGTAGTTTCTTGTCCATTATCCCTTGAATGGTCTTACAACTGTTTGGCGGAATAATGATAGATTCTCTGTTGATGGATCTAACGATTGCCAGTCTCTGGTCCTGTTTCTTCAGTCGTTTCTCCTGGAGAGAAATACATCTAAATGCGAGATACCAATTTGTTCGTAGATCTGCTGTCTGAAGGAATCTCTCACCAAATTCAGCTTTAGTGTCCTCCATTAGAAATTTCAGTATATTGGTTCCCAGCAATAATGGTACAGTTGAATGATAGTCAGTATCATCAACTACTAAGAACAATCCCGTGTGTTCTTTGTCACTCCCCAATCCTTCTGACTGTAATCTCACTTGCACACATCCTTTATAAGGCAAAATGCTGCCATCAGCACACTTGAGATTAAACATCTCCTCTAACTGTTGTATCGGATGATCACTCAAATGTTTTTCGTAGAATGATGCTGCAATAGTTGAAACGGTAGAACCTGTATCTAGCAATGCTGTTGTTCGAATGCCTTCGATAGTGATCAAAACTTCCAAAGGATCACCAACTAATGCATGACGCTGAACTCTTTCCTGCAGACCTACCTGCCGCGTCTCGCGGTAGGCCTCTTCGTGTTTAAATCTTGCTCAGTCTTGCTGTGATCTAAACGTACTCTACATCCATACTTAATATGGCCTTGCTGTCCACATCTGAAGCAGGTGACTTCCTTATATTCTCTCCCTTTGTTTTGTCCTTGTCTGTATGACTGACCTCCGCCTCTGTTGTTTCCTCTATAGTTTTGAGATCTCTGTGGCCTATCCCCATATGAATCCTCATTTGAGTAAACATGCTTTTTCATCTCTGAAACATCCTTATTCAAACTCTGAATCATGGTTTTTATTTCTTGCAAGTCGTCTGAAGTTGAAACTGTTTGAATCCTTTCAGTTTTCCTAGACTTCTTCCTTTGATTCATTTCTTCCTCCTTAATTCTGATGTGATGTCTCAGATCGTCAAAATTTTGAATTCTGTCGAATATAAATCCTGTGCTGTCCTTGAGTTCTGATCTAAGCCCTTCATAAAACATGTTCTTCAACATCTCATTAGTTGCTGATGCTTGGACTAGACCTTTCTTGAGAGCTTCGTTCAGTAACTCTTCAAGTCTGCATCCCCATGCTGCAACGCCTTCATCCTCTTGCTGTTTTGCTGAATAAAATGTCGACAAAACATTTGCTTTGCTATGTATAGTGCCATACACACTCTCGAATTTGGATAAAATGTCAGTAATATTTGCATCCGGACCTAACACCATTGCAATTCGAGCTGCGTCGCCTTTTAAGGACCGTCTAATTGCCTGTGATATGGCTGTCTCACTGTAATTGTCCTTGAGTAGGCATTGAATTTCATATTTCCATAAGTCGAAATTAGTTTCTCCCTTTTTGTCTCCACTGAATGTTGGTAATCTGGGATGCCTTTCCAGAATTTGTGAAGTTGTGTTTCCTGCTGTTGCTCCATCTGAAACTGGTGGTTGATTTCCCGATTTAGGTTTTGCTCCTTTCTGGTAATCCTCAAGCCATTGTGCAAACTGTTTGGGTGTATCCGCTTTAGGTTTAATACCCAGTTGTGTGAAAACTTTGGACATAGATTCAACTTCTTTTTCTTGAAACATGTTGAAGTTTTGTTTGTGTATACAAAGTACAATCACAAGAATAATATGACATGTAAAGTTTTCATGAAAGTTTCTAAACTCTAAAGTGATCACTGTAATTATTGATATACACTCACACACAAAAACGCGAATAAAATAAACAAACAAAAACCCGAAAATGGAATATCAAAGAAACTGCGCGAAATATGGTACAATTTCAACAAATGTATCTCACGATTCACAAACCAGTTACATTTTATGTGATGAAAACAAACTGTTATTACACTTTGATTTCTTTCTTTGTATTTTATCTTATATTTTTTTTTTAAAGTGTCACCAATCTAGTTATTCAAGGGTCACCAATATTTTACACAAGGGTCACCAGTTTATACACAGACAAACAGACAAATTTTAATTCAAGTTACTTCAATTTAATTCAGTTTAGATTTAATTTGTTTGATATTTAATAATTTTAAGTCAGATAACCAGCTATATTTAATATATCAAGTGTTTATGGGTTTTTTTTTTTAACTTAAGCAGTGCAATTAGTATTCTGCTGAATTGCCTGGTTAGTTTGTCTTAAGTACAGGATCTTAACTACAAGAGTCTTATCTAGACTACACTAAATCAAGAAATAACTCAATTGTCAAAAGTGAATAGAACAACAACAAACCAATCAATGACTTACCAACTTCCTGTATAGTTGCCTGGTCTACAAATTAAAGTCAATGTCAGTAAAAGGGATAGTTGTTAACGAACTGTTAACCTGCTAGATCTCTCTCATGCACTACTCAGTACACTGCATTCTCACACTAGTTCTACTTTCATTTTCGCCCCAAAAAGAAAATAATAGTTCCAATACTGAAATGCATAAACTGAAAAAAATAATACAATACAATTACAGGCCTATGAAATAACAAAACACCAGTAATGTAATATGTTGCAACATGTGGAAATCAGCTGTTCGTTGTTGACATATACCACGTGGTTTTCACTGGAGGTACACACGTGCACGATATATTGCAATATGTGAAATGTCAATGCAATAGTCAATACGGAGTTCGTTTAGATTATTTACTGCACTAAGTCTGTTTTATCTAAGTCTTACCACACGATATTCTGTGAAGGTTCCTCTGCGAACGAATTCCTTACTCGAAGAAACAGCACTTTCACTTGTTGTTTACTTCATTCGGAACACTTCCGGTATTTAGGTAGGAACCCTTCCCAGAACGTCAGAACACTTCCGGTGATATCGGAATGCCTCTATACGTCACTGGACAATTTGGCGGGAATTTCAATCACTCATCTTCGTTGAAAATGTCACAAATCCAACGTGGGCGCCATTTCTGTAACCGTGGTGTATTGATGAACACAACACAGTTAGTAGTTTCTCAGGTTCTATATTTGCGAGTCATTGAAGATGGTGATAACAAAAGATAGGTAGATAGATCAATCAATCAATCAAACAAATCACCCGAACTGTGGATTCAGGTGGTTAACTCTATTGGACTAAGTCCAAGGTGTATAAGATATAGATCACCAAACCTGTGTATAAGTAATACACTTATTCACACTATGTAGACACATATATAAATATAATTCTGTGTCTTTAAATCAAGGCTGATATAATAATATCTACCAATAAATAGCAGTGTAATTCATTCGAATCCATACATTTACTTTACTTGATCAGTGCTCACTCTCTCTTACAAAAATCTAAAACTCATTCATTCCTATACTTCCATTCACACACTAGAAGCTGTTAAAAGGAATGATTAAATAAGAAACTTACTTTGAAGGTCTTCTATATTCTGTCCAGTAGAAGTCAATAACTAAAAATATATTCAAATGGCAAATGTAATGGAGAACTATGAAATACTTGTACTCTCTCCGACTACTGACTTTGAAGTGATTTTAAATTTCTAGAATAAAACTCTAAAGAACTTTGACCTCTAAGACCTTCCAATAAACTCAAAGATACCTAGAGTGACCAATAGAACGCTACTGACCTCTAAACTTCTTAATGAGCATACCAATAAAGATAACTCTTACTGTAATACTTAGTAATAGGTCATGCTGTGCAGGTTAGTAGTACGTACATATATCCTAATTAAATATTTACATTTGCTATATCTATTTACAAGTTTTTAAATTGGTTTATTAAAAGTTTATTTTAGATTATTTCAAGTTGAAATTATTCCAAAATAACACATTACCACAGTTACACGCTTTGTTTAGCGCCATAACATTACAAGATTGGATCAAAGATCTGATTTTATTCAGATTGAGTGAATGTAAATATTGTTAAGTAGATTAATGTCGCGTGCGGGTTTACTGGTAAAAAAATTCTTTTGAATAACTACAGTGAAATTTTGTCAGCATAGTTGATTGATCGCTTTGTTGTTTTCCACCACACTCAACAATTTTTTAGTTACCTGGTGGCGTCCATTTTTGTTTATTGGTGGAGGAGAGAACCCAGATACAGTGTACCCGGGAAGAGACCACCGACCTTCCGAAAGTAAACTTGCAAATTTCCTTAAATATATCGGCGCGAGCGAGAATGGAACCCTCGCCGACTAGAGGTGAGAAGCCTTGTGATTTTGAGCGCGATGCTCTAACCACTCGGCCACGGAGGCCCCTTGTCAGCATAATCTATTGATATATTTTGAAAAAGTTAATAAGAAACATTTGCTTGAGGGTTGAGTTAAGGTGCCATAAGACGTGAAGTAAGTTTTTTCTAAAATCTGTCAATTTGATATAACCTACTTGATAACCAGTATATACAAATTTTATGAGACTCGGACACTTTAATTGAAAAGACAAATTACGAGTACGCTACTTTTTTTATTTCGAAAAGTGATTGATAACTTCCTAAATTCAATTCGGAATATATTCTTTTGCACAATAAAGGCATGATCTTATCCCAACGTTAGTAATATACATTATTACACTTTCGTGTAAAATGCTCGAATTTGATTGACCAAGAAACAGTTAAAAAAACGTAATGTTTCCTTTTAAAAATAGAACGTACGCGCTCCAGGGTGATAGTTTCTAGCAAAAGGTAATATTACTTGACAATGGGTAATAGTATAAAAATTATCAAATACGTCTTTATGCATTACGATTCACCATAGATTGTTAGACGACGTAGTTTTAATAAACGCGAATACCTACATTGATATACAAAACATTGCATGACGAAGATTGATCAAAAGTCAACAGAATGCAAGCCTTTCTGCGTTCAACTTTGTTGTTTATATAAAATTCAGTATGATAAAACAAATATTGCATGTAGTTGAAGGTAACATTGAAAATATTCACCTCTCGGCTACGCCTCAGTTATCAATAGTTTTCTCGGGGGGAAAATATTCAATATTAGGCCTACCTCAACTCAATATTACTCTCAACAACATGCAATATTATTATTTTTATGCTACTTATAACGTAGCTATCATGATATGTTCTGGAAATCAAAAAATGGCTGTGTTCAAATATTATTTCCTATAAAAATGAGTTTCTTAACAAGACGATCACGATATTCATGCCTTGTTTCAATACATTTTTTATACCTGGGTACAAAATTGCATGCGTATCAAGTAAATCTTAAGTAAGATACTGAATGTATGCTTTTCATCTAAAGTTGAGTACCGTGCTGTAATTCGGTATTTGTATTTGAAAGGTAAGCATGCAAGGCAATACACTGCCGATGTTTATGGGTTTTCTGCACCAGCTTATGCTCAGGTTAATTTGTGTGTAGGGGAATTCAAACGCCATAGAACGTCTTTAGAAGATGAAGCCAGGTCTGGACGCCCACTGGATGCCACCGACAAAGAAATGTGTAACAAAGTTCGGGATCTGGTATACTCTGATAGGCGAATTCAGGTGGAAGAAATAGCGCAGGCATTAGGCATTTCACATTGTAGCGTTTCAACAATCTTACATAAACGTTTAGGTTTGCGGAAGCTCCAAATTTCTTTGCGATGAGCAAATGGCAACCATAGCATCAGAATGCAGCGCTTTGTTGAAGTGTATTAGGTCAAAAGGTAATTTTGCTGCGTCTGGTGACTGTTGAAGAGATTTGGGTTCATTATCATGAGGCAGAGAAGAAAGCTCAAAGTCGTCCATGGGTAGGGCCGAGGTTCCCGAGACCAAAGAAATTCAAGACGCAACCATCTGCTGGCAAGGTGATGGCCACAGTATTTTGGGACGCAAAAGGCGTTATTATGTTGGACTTTTTACCCAAGAGAAGTACAATAACGGGAGAGTACAATGCAAACTTGCTAAACCAGCTGTGATAAACTCCGAGGTAAACTCTCTAAAGGTGGTGTTTTGCTGCAACAAAACAACAGGAGAGTCCACACTTGCAAAGTTGCAATGTTGCTGTAGAGTGAAACGGGTATGAATCAATACCACATCCTGCCTATTCGCCTGACCTAGCTCCTAGCGACTTCTTCCTATTCCCAAATTTAAAAAAAGGATATCCGTGGACGTCATTTCCGGTCTGACGAAGAAGTGGTGACAGCAGTTGAACAGTGGGTCAATAGAAAAGACCCTAACTTTTTCATTTCTGGACTGATGGCAATTGAGCACCGTTGGTCTAAGAGGTGGATCTCTGGTTACTTATTGACTCGGCCTCGTAGCATGAAACACGTCAGACAGCATTTAACCCAATGACAGGTTGTATTGGTAATTTAGATCGTTATAACGACCATAGAATTTGAGAAATGCTGACTTGAAACGAGGCTGTTGAAACCTTTGTACATCTACTTGTCTGTCAGTAGTCTGCCTCAATTCAAAACTGCAAACATAATAATTTCGGTCCCACCATGGAAACAAAGCCCTTACTCCCTGGGATCATAAAATTTACAATTTTGGTAAAGGACTTTCTACTTCTTCTAAATATCTATTTAGTTTCAATTTAGTATCAATAGTATTAGGAAAGGTTGTACACATATACACTATATATTCTAAGTTTCGCTCCGCCATGGAGTAAAAACATCTAAAAACATCGAGGCCTTCCTACTCGGTATCACTATGCATTTAGTTTTTCTTACAGATGCACGGTTGTAGAGAAGAATATTAGTCAATTTTTGGCACTGTTTGCTCGGCCCTGAGGCCCCATGGGTGCAGGAATTCTGAATTTTATATTCTTTATTTCCCTTGTCCCAAAGATGCTTCATACTAATTTGAAAAGCACTGGTTGTTATCATGGAGTTAACAATGCTCAATTGTTAATGCACGAGGGGCGACGCACGACGACGGACGCGGACTAATTTCAAAAGGTCATCACCCGAGTTTATTCAGGTGACCTAGAATTAATGCTAACTATTATCTTTACGAATATCTAACTGTTCGGCAGCTTACCTGTACAAACACTTAAAGCAGAAAGTTCCAGTCTATTGGTGTTATCACTTTCTTCCTCCAATTCTTTTTTTTAATTTTTTTTTTTATTATTATTTTTTTGTTGTTGTGTTTATTAATTTTAAGCAGTAACCAGTTAATCTTTTGGAATATGATAGTTGGTACCCTGAGAAATGCAGTTAGGTTTTGGAACTTTTAATCTAACCCGGGGTGGGCAAAATGGGGTATAAACTATGTTTTTCTACAAAAACCTCGTTCCTAGAACTCCCCTTACATTTTGCACAGGAGCCAAATCATTTTTTGGAAGAGGATTGACGGTGTTCTGTAGATGTGCAATAAGGTTTCGGAATTTTTATGTTCACTCTGGAACCAAACGGAGGTTAAAAACAAAAAAACCGATGTTTTCGACGTTTTTCTGAAAAAAAAATGGGGTGAGGCGTTAAAATACAAAAAGTTTACCGATGCCCGATTTGAAAAAAAAATCGTGAAAATGAAAAGGCCAAGATAACTAACAGTATTCAATGTCTCTTCAATATTTTGCAATGTTCTTTTCTACTCAAGAACATACGCGAGGTTTCTCGATATTTAATCAATCAATATCTCTATATCTATCTATCTATCTACCTGTCTATCTATCTATCTCTCTATCTATCTATCTACCTGTCTATCTATCTATCTATCTATCTATCTATCTACCTGTCTATCTATCTATCTATCTATCTACCTGTCTATCTATCTATCTATCTATCTACCTGTCTATCTATCTATCTATATATCTATCTATCTACCTGTCTATCTATCTATCTATCTACCTGTCTATCTATCTATCTATCTATCTATCTATCTATCTATCTATCTACCTGTCTATCTATCTATCTACCTGTCTATCTATCTATCTATCTATCTACCTGTCTATCTATCTATCTATCTATCTACCTGTCTATCTATCTATCTATCTATCTACCTGTCTATCTATCTATCTATCTATCTATCTATCTATCTATCTATCTATCTGTCTATCTATCTATCTATCTATCTACCTGTCTGTCTATCTATCTATCTATCTATCTACCTGTCTATCTATCTATCTATATATCTATCTATCTACCTGTCTATCTATTGTAACCGTTCTTAGAGATAAAATTTCACAAGATAGTTAGGTTCTGAGTTCAGCGATGATATGGTAATGTTGGAAACGATAGAATATAAGAAAAAAAATGACCCTAAAACAACAGTGACCACATACAAGCACACAACCAACACATGGACTAAAACATCATATTTCAACAGAACATTTATTTGTAAATTAATATTTGGGTCATTTCTTTATAATTAAAAATTTCTGTGGTTAAAATATAGCAAATTAAATAAGGCAATCATATGTACAGACCGGTTTATAGAACCGAGTTAACCACTAAACAGCTGATTTGAAACTGGGCTTTATGTAATGACCTATTAAAATATCAATTACAGCAATATTCACAAACCCTCAGTATTTAACTTAAGGATGCATGAATAACAATGAAAACTCGCTCTAATTAAACAGACGTTAACAACACTTAGCAACATACATTCTCCTCTTTCATACACGTTTGACAATTTTATTTTAAAATACCTTTCTCATTCATTAATTAGTTATTTTATATATTTTAAATATCTAATTTACTTACAGGAAAAGGAGTTGGTGTCCAAGTTATGTATTTAGAGTGAAGCTGTGCATAAATCACACTTTTTTTTCAAGACAAACTATTTTCTTCTGGTTTGGCAACTCACTAAAACTACTCACACTACAATAAATACCTGTAAGCACCCTAAGATCCCAGCCAGCATCTCTCATTGGCTGAAATACTAATAACCAGCCAATAGAAATGCAATACCAGTACACCACCTTTCAAAATGTACCTGCTCTCATTTGGCTCTTAAATAAAAAAAAAAAAACAAACAAAAACATTTGGCTCTTTCATACTGGGACCTGGATTTAACCATATTAGGATATATAGGTGACTTATAGGTGTTTAGGTTTAATTAAATATAAAGACACATAAAACACCGAAGTTAGTAGCGCTGCGCATAAATGAATGAATGAACGAGAGATTTGAATTCAATCAATTTTAAGTAAAATGTCAAATAATAAAACGAAAGTCCTACTATCACACAAATCATTTGCATTCTATCTCGTTTCTGCAAACTAACAAACAAACAAAAAGGGGGGGGGGGTGTTACCATTTCTGTTTTTGATAACTCCTGGTTGGAAGAGGATTGACGGTGTTCTGTAGATGTGTAATAAGGTTTCGGTATTTTCATGTTCACTCTGGAGCCAAATGGGGTAAAAAACAAACCGACGTTTTTCTGGAAAAAAAACCCACCTGGTTCCCAGAACGCCCCTTAGATTTTACACAGTAGCCAAATCTGATTGATGGTGTCCTGTAGATGTGCAGTACGGTTTTTGGAATTTTCATTTTCACCCTTGGGGCCTAATGGGGTCGTAAAACAACGTTTTTCTACATAAACCTTGTTCCCAGAATTCCTCTTACACTTTAATTACGCAATAGTCAAATAATATTTTGCAAGATGATTGGTGACATCTTGTAGATGTGTAATAAGTTTTCAGAATTTTCACTTTGGGGCCAAATGGGAGTCAAAAAATGATGTTTTTTTCGGGAAAAAAACCTAGCTCTCATATCTATGTAGTAATATACCACTTTCGCCTGCTTATGGTGTGTATATCTCCCAGTTGATTCGATACGCAAGAGCATGCCATGCATATGAGAATTTTTTAAAGCGATGTCAACTACTGACAAAAAAGTTGAAGTTGCAGAGTTATAACGAATCTCGTTTGAAGTCATCATTTCGCAAATTTTACCGTCGCTATAATGACCTTGTTTGCGATTACAAAGTGTCTCTAGGATATATGTTGAATAATTCTTTCATAGCGTTTGTTAGACTGTCATTTTTCATACTAACTTTGACTACGGGTAATCCCGTATACCTATTTTCGATTAACGGCTCACGGCGGGTGTGACCGGTCAGCAGATGATGCTTACTCCCCCATGGCACCTGATCCTACCTTCTCTTTGTCGAAGGTCAGTGTTGCCCTGCACTCGAACTTGTATATGTCTTGGGAATTTATGATTACGATTTACACATTGTTTACTTCGCCATTCAATATCTCAAAAACTCCTCTTACATTTTACGCAGTAGCCAAATCATCTTTTGGAAAATAATTGGTAGCGTCCTATAGATGTGCAATAAGGTTTCAGAATTTTCATTTTTACCCTGAAGGCCAATTGTAGGTTGGACGTTTTTCTATAGAAAACCCTGGTTCCCAGAACTCCACTTACACTTCATGCAGTAGCCACATCATCTTTTGGGAGATGATTGATGGTGTCCTTTAGATGTGTAATAAGTTTTTTCCACTTTGAGGGACAAATGAAGTGGGAAAACAAACAAAACGTGGTGCGCGGTGTATTGTGTCATGTTTAACAAAAATATAAATGCTTTAAGGGTTAGAATCTCATCCATTTCCATCACAATCAAAAAATGATGGGGGTTGGGAAGAAAATGGGACACTTTCACATCAGAATACTCAATGCATCTTGAGATGTGCAGCAGAGGTGCCATTACCTCAATTGTTTTTAATTATATTTCAGCACTTATGAAATAGGATTTAGGAATTACCCTAGTGCATTTGACCAACAGATTGGTTAATACATCTTGACATACGCAGCAAAAATATGTATCTAAAGTATATTCAAAGACAAACACTTGAGTGCGAGTATTACTCTCTTATAACAGCAGTTTCTACTGTTCTCTATCTAAAGCATCAAGACAACTGGTCATTTTAAAATGAATAGGATATTTTAACCAAACAAGGCCGCACGATCATTTTCAACTCTCTTATTCTATCAATATTTTTTAAAATTATTACCCAACTGTTGGGCATTTTTGTTGCAAAAGTAGAATGCCAAAATGGAAAAGTTACAAGTTACGCTTATGAATCTCCTATTAGTGTATCTTTGAGCAAACTATATGTAGACAGAATACAAACCAGCGGCGTAGCTAGGACCTTGAGGAAGTATGGGGGCCGCCCATGGCCCCCAGCGGATCCAGGGCAGCGCCCTTAAGGGGGGTTCATGGAGGCGAAGCCCCCCGACGAAAACCAGATTTCGTGTTTTTGAGATCACATGGGAACAAATTCTAGGCACATGTAATACACCAAATTTTTGTTGTAAAAATTATGTGTAGTCACGTGCATTATGACAGCTAAGGGATTGCATATGACATATGACGCCTAGAAAGTGCTCTAAATATCTTCATAATTTGCTGTCCTCCAAATCTTCCTCCTACAATTCAAGGAGAGACAATTCAACCATCATTTTCCGAGTGAATAAAATAGATATGACTTGAAACCTTTTCGATATGAGGCTTCCCGCATGTGAAACACATCCGGAAGGCAGATTCTTGCTAGTAAGTTGAGCAGACTGCTCCAGGCATGGGATAGATCACTGTACAGCTGCCCAGTGTGTGAGGGCTGAATTATTTTCTCAACCTTTTAACACTATTTAATTTACATAGGTTAAGTATATTAATAAACGTTTCGTTTAAAGCAGATTTTTCTCAATTTACAAGTTGATTTTTAACACATTTAACTAGTTTTTGTGTTTCGTCTCATCTCATTTGGTTTAAACACGATACTGTCTATTAAGCGGTCTAAATGTAAACAAAACTATGGCACGAGCCTTGCTTACATAACATCTAATCATGAGCGCTGTATCTCACTTTTAACTCCAAAACTCACAGTCAACTTTTGTTTGACCTTGGTCAAGCATTGTAAACATCAACAAATGAAAAGAAAAGAAAAATAAATAAAATATGAAAATTTTAGGCTCAAATCGTATCCATGTACCTTAATATTTTCATCTACTTACAAAAACTGCTCAATTTTTCAATTCTTACTTTTGTGTTGACTCTCTGACACTGTGGATGTTTTATTAGTTTTTGCTTTTGCTAGTACCATTCTTCATGTGACGTAAATATATGCCTGTGATATTTGTTGTTTTACTTCTTTGTATTGTCGAAATACAACCTCATAGAACTTATCATGCACTGTTTGTGTATGTTCGACACTAAATAAAGTCTTCTGTATCTGTATAAATTCCACCTATAACCCATTCTCAACTTGTCCAGATCACTTAAGTATGTATTTCTTAGAGGGTGGGAAGGTGGGTTACATAATTGTTATGATGCAAACGTTCTATATCTATCTCGTGTTTGGGTACAAATTAAGACCCCCGCCTGTTATATTCATTTAACACTTCACTGTGTTGTTGATATTTCTCTGAAATTCGAGATGTTAACAATGCATTACCTATTAAACCTTACGCTATAGTTTGGAGAAACATGTAAGATCTAACAAGAATACCAGGTCAAGCAGTCCATGGATTGAGATCCTATTCATATGGCCATTGCAGGAGATTCCTGCAGAAATCAAGACATCCAGCGGTTTATGGTATTTCTGTATCGTCTCTTTATGACCATAGGTATAGTCAAAACGTTTGTAATGCTTCATTCTCGATTTGTGCCTAGTTTCTCTCTGCTGCTGTCGTAATTTCGATGCGTATTTTACTGGTCTCTCGTCTTGCAGGACAACTGTACCAATACAGTAATGCCGTCTTTACTACTGTCGAGTTGTACCACTACTTTCTTTCCAGGGTCAAAATAAGCTAGTACAGTGATTTCTGTCAGCATCTTCTAGTAATCTTTTCAAAAATGCAGTTTCGCATTCTTTTTTACCTACGTGACGCCATGTTTTATCTTTGCATACAACAAGTTCTCTGAGTGGTTCTATGGTATGGTCGAGAGATCAGGAAGGAATCCTGCCATTGTGATGGCTGCGTGTCATATCATGTAGTAGTATGGTCCCCTTCCCACAATTCCGTTCGCGCACTCTCTACATCGAGTGCGCGAACGGAATACTGGGAAGGGGACCAGACTAGTCACGAAGTTTCTTCACTCTTGAAATGTCGATCGGAGGTTGAATATCACTGAGGGCTTTGCCTTCTTCCCTCTCATTAATTTTCATTCATCTCTGCATCTTCGCAAGCCAAGGGTTTTCCATCCACTCCGCTAACTACAAATCCATAGCAGATTGGCCACGAAAACTGTGGCCAAGTTTTCATTGGTTCCAGGATCCTTGGAACCAATGAAAAGGTAGCTTTCATTCAAAAGAAACATGCGTGTCAACAGGTCAAGCACGTGTGATCTTCAGCAACAAGTTGATCGATGGAAATGTGTAGTTTGTGTGGGGGTTAACTACCACTGAAAAATCGTAGGGTAATTTTTTCCAGCATTATTCAAAGTTTCAAACAACTGTCAGAAGTTCTGAATTACAGACCGTGACAAAATGACAATCTGTCCCAGACTACTTCAAAATAATAATAATAATAATAATAATAAATTTATTTTGTAAAGCTTAAAGTCCATACTGCTCTAAACGCTATTTAAACAACAATAAAATAAGTGAAATGAGGTATATAAAAACAGATCATAGTAGGTCCCAAAAAGCTAAACAGGTTAATAGAAAATTTACTATGACCTCGAAATAAAAGTTAAGACACTTAAAGTAAAAAAGTAAACCATACTGTAAGACTTGCGTCTTTAACATGCTTTACAGTATGAATATGCGAGGTGCAAAATTAACTCTTATCACGCTCTGTTGCTAGCGATATTCTCGTCCCTGTTTTATATTTTTCTATAGCGCATAATGGTCTGCCGTTAATTTTATTTTAAAGACCCTTTAGTTGATTTCGTCATACTTGTTTACATTGATAACGTACAGTATAATGAAAGCCATTACCCGATTGGCTACATAGATTATAAAGTTCAAATTCAGAACGTTCTCTAAATGTTGCCACTGCGAACCACAGTTTTCGTGGTGTAATCTGCCATGGGTTTGTGTGGAGGGAGTGGGCCGAAAACCCTTGGCTTGTAAAGATTCATCTCTGGTTAAATAATAAAATCAAAGTAAAATGAAATAAGATAGAAAGAAAATACAATACACATTCTGTAAGTATTGCAGACCAATCCATGTCCCCTGTCCGTCCCAAGTCAAGTCGTTTGCATAATATGGTTGTTCCTTTGAAATTTCAATAGCAGAGTTTCGAATTACTGCCGATACACCATTTCATTCTGAATTTGTTCACTACATTCACGTGTCTTCAAAGTTTAAAGGGCTCACGCAACTTCCGGTGTAGACGATACATGTCAAGTATTTGCCGAGGGATGTCTCATCGATACTAGAAAGAAATAGAGGCAAAGGCGTTGGAGAAGGAGCAACATCCATCTCTCCAATAATAAGAGAGAGAGAGAGAGAGAGAGGCTTCAGAAGGTATTTAACATTAATCGGATAAAGAAGGGCATGCAATTGTAAATATTGTAAAAATAGCACACTCACATCAATTCGATATACTTTAATTTCCATTTGGTAGATCTATTCTCAATTCAAACATTATCTAAGTACTGATTGTTCTGGAGTCCTTCAAAATGTCCAAAAATGAACAAGAACATTTAAACTTTGCCACTCCATCAACCAAAAATTGCATGTGCTGCTCGAATGAATACAGATTTCACGACCACCAGCCTCTCCCTCTCTCTCTCTCAACGGTGCATATGATTTTCTGGAATCTAAAATCGTCTGTTCTCACTATAAAAACTAATGTAAAACTAGTGTATATGAGAATATATCCATCTATGGACCAACATTTAAAAACATTTAAATATATATATATCGCATCATAGATATTGATCCTAAATGATGAAATTTCAGCAATTTTTATTATTATTATTATTTACGCTAGTTTTCTAATATAAGAAATATTTATTCTACTTTCTGTGAGTTCATCATTGACATTCTTGAAATAAAAAAGGAGGTTACAAAAGTGGAATTTAAGTATCAATTACGTAACAATCAAGCCTCTTATCAGCGGATGCAACCGCTGTATAACTATACATGTATGTGGCTGCATTTTATTTTATCGTGACCAATTCTGATATAATCTTTAAAAACTTAAATGTAAATGAGTCGTGCAAAATTGGTGTTGCCCGTCTTTTATTATTTTCTCACAAAAATGCAGTACTTGCAAAGTCTACTCAAATGACGTTAGCTTGTCTACGAGCCTAACGAGTTTATAACGGTATATCTAAATAAGATAACGTCAAAAATGGACAAATAGCGTATTTTTTTTATTTTCTTAAACCATATTATATTAAATCAAGGTTTTCCAAGACCATTAGGGGGAAATGTGATTTATACTCAGCGAGGTGAAATATACCGCGCTTCCCATCCATCCTCGTCATCGATATCCTCTTACAAGAACTTTCCCAATACAGCTCAGCAATGAAGGGCCAAAGGTAAAATATCATTCCATGCGTCTCCTTTCTTGTCTTTTTGGATTAGGTTTGCCTCCCACTTTTATCAGAACGTTATAGGTGCCAGACATCTGAATAATGCTATCAGTATAAAAGTAAAAGTCAGGCGCGTCGGCAAGTTTTTGATATTGGGGCAGCGAACTGGATTTTAAAAAAAAAAGGGGGGGGGGCTAGTATTTTAGCTAATATGTACATATAGTCACCAACACCCCCATATTTTCCTTATATATATATATATATATATATATATATATATATATATATTTCCATCTATTGAAAAAATGCAATTATATATTTTACTTCAACTCAAATATTTAATAACATAAGTGATATCAAAGTTGTATGCAAGTCAAACACATTAAACTCATTTCTATCAAAAAACATATATCTGCACTGAGTCATTGAACAATTCAGAAATGTCCAAAAATAAGCCCCCGTCCATCCCGCGCTGAGACAAACTCGTCAGCGACTTCTGACATGTCCATTTTATCCGTAGCTTCCCTGTAGGTGTGTAGAATCATCAAGTGATTCAGCCTCTCTTGTGTCATAGTCGCACGAAGATAGGTCTTCACTCGGCGCAGTGCAGAAAATGTGCGCTCACTTGTGGCATTAGTAGCTGGCATCACTAAAATGAGTCTTAAGAGAGTTACAATCTCCGAGAATAGACATCTGGGATTTCACACCAATGATCCTTGAACGGGTTTCGGCATCCTTTGTGCATTCGTAGCAGGTTTCCCATAAAGACTGAAGGACGGAGTAGTTTTTCAAGACACTATTTAGGCTAGCAGCTCTAACAGTCTATCGAGTGGGGCATAGCACACGGAATCCTGGTGTATCTGGTGCCATCTCGCGCTTCAGCTGCTCGAGTATGGTGTCCCTCCTAGGTGAATACTTTATGAGTTTTGACATTTCGAACACAGTATCTAAGGCATCACGCATCACCTTTGATCTTTTCACGGTATCGCCAACGGCCAAGTTGAGTGGGTGTCCATAACAAAGTGTATATATTGCTCTTGCTTCTTTTCTGGTGATGTTAGCAGCTACTCCCTTTTTAGCTCCGGACATGTTGCTGGCTCCATCATAACACTGCCCACGGCACTTATTCAAAGAAATGTTCATCCGCATTAGTGTATCCAAAATTACATTGGTCAGTGTTGTAGCGTTGATGGAAGGCACCATAAATAGTCCAATGAAGTCTTCTCTCACATTTAAATCTCTCTCAACGTGACGAATAACAATCACAACTTGTTCACGGTTGGACTGATCTATTGTCTCATCAACCATGATGGAGAAATAGCCATTCTCTCTGATGTTCGATGCCACGTCCCGCAATATCTTCAAACCCATCACTTGTAGCATTTCATTCTGGATGTCTGCTGATGTAAATTTGTCTTGCTTCTTTTCTAACCACTTGAGGATTGACGGATCCGATTCACCATGGAGCTTCAGAAGCTGAATAAAGTTGCTTTGTTCGTTGTCATGGCCACGGAAAGGTAATCCCTGTCTAGCAAAAAATCTGATGTTTCGTAGAATTGTTAACAGCTGCTGTCTGTTGCGTGTTTTCTCCTTTGAATGGGCGGCGGAGAGTACTTCACCAATGTCTTTCGTTTCTCTGGGAAGATTCACTTTTCTTTCCACAGACTCTTTGTGGCAGTCGGAATCTTCATGTTTCCTGAATTTTGACGTGGCGTCCTTCCAGTTACTGAAACCTGTAGATATAAAACTGCTCTCTGTCTTGGAATTCGAATTTTTGCCTTCCTTTGCGGCGCCCATGCAAGTGAAACAGAAAGCCAAATCTTTTGCCTGAAAATATGTTAAATACATGTATAAATAAACAGTATTATCAACATTAGTGTAAATACTGTAAATGAACTAATGATTAGTTCATTGAATTAACCCGTAGAATATAATGCAATAAATTAATATATATAAAATAACCTCATACACTTACCTCGTCATAATGTAACCATGGATATGGTTTGAACCAGGAAGAGTTGAACGAACGTAGTTCTGGATTCTTTTTGCCGAAAGACCGCTTTGGAAATTTGAAATTAGTTGGTTGATTAATACATGTTAATCCGTCCATTTTGAAATGAAAATGCAGGGATATATGTGGGGAAAAAAATAAACAAAAAATCTCAAAAAGTTGTTTAGACAGTAATTTTGATTCATCTTCGGCATTTTCCTTTAGTTCACATGCTCATTCAGCTCATATGCTCAATTACAGTAACAGTTATATCATTGATAATTGTTTAATGACTTAACGACTTGCGGTAGTGTACAATGTTACGTCCAAACATCGATTGATCAATTAATGCAGCATACTTAATACCCTATGTTTGATTACTGTGTACACACGTCGGGTCCAGGTACCTACTTCGCCTGTAATCGATGGCTTGCCTTGCCGCCCCAATGACCACAGGTCGCTGTTATACTCGCCGCTCCAATGAAGAGTCAATTTTGCCGTTGCTTTCTCTTTACTTTTTTTTTTATTTAAAACAAATAATGTTTGTATTTTTTTTTTTTGCGCCCCTGCCGCCCCTTTGCCGACGCCCCTGAAAATAATATCACTATGCGTTTTACTCAATTTTTTCCCCCATTTCATCGGGATCGGGGTTCATATTTGTTACATGCGTCCGATTTGGGTAGGTGTAAACACAGTGCTGAATTTTGTTCCAAATTCAAAGCGCTTCACATAAAGCTGACGATGCTTCTATACGATTAAAAATTCCCAGAAATATCACGTTTTTTTCATGCCAAATTATGGGAATAGTAATAAAAAATATCTAAATCGATTTAAATAAAACAGTTGTGGACTCATGAGACATAAATCAAAAATGTAGGACAACTCAAAAACAATGCAAAGTACCGAGTTGACCATCGCTGACCAGTGCCAGTTTAAGAAGGGAGACTATACCAGAGTGGAAAGTGGAGGATGTTTACAACAATATTTTGAAACTTAAAACATCCAAATTTACTTTACGCGACCTACAGTTCTAACCTACTGAGCAACTCAGCTTAGGCAACTAAGCGCCAAGCATAGGTCTAAATTTGTGGTACTTCACCTACAGCAGGTGACGTCTCAATATGAGTGAAAAATTCTCGTCGGGACGTAAAACAAACAATCAATCAATATTTACAGAAACAAGTGTCTGTGGATGTAGTATATTCCTCCTTATTTCCCTTGGATTAAAATGTCACTTCATTGGTTTAATTGTGCCACGTGACTGCCGTCTGTATCTTTACATTCGGTCGGTAGATCTTATAGTCGGCAATAGGGCGAATCAGTCTTGTTTCTATTATTTATCTTGCAATTATACCGATACCAGTAGAAAGCCTGTTACGGAAGAGTTTTAAATTGGAGTGGCGGCCCTTTTTATGACGTCAGATTTGTTACTGTTTGCATCAAATATAGCTCGCTCGAGAAAACAGAATAGAAAAGTGAAAGATGCTGCGAGGATTTTTAAAGATTACTTAACGGTAAAAGGCGATATTGATGTTGAAGTGACTGTGTGAAATTTGACAAAATGTTTGGAACTGACTTTTATAAACACGGGTGTACGAAATGTACAGAGGTAGAACACATTGTAAATTCCCTAGAGTCTGTGGATACAGTATTCGCCTTGGCCTTAATTCTTGTCAATAGAAAATTTGATATCGTGAAAGACTATATGTATACTGGAAGTAACACACCACCACATGTTTACAGTTTCAAGTCTGGAAAATGAGAGGGTGGAGGAGGGGTTGTCACCACTATTTTTGTATCGGACACCGACTTGGACCTTGCAATTGTTACCACTGAAATATTGAAATTTCAGTTTTTAGAAATTTTGTAGGGATGGGTCGTTGTTAACAGAATTAAACACATGCAATGAATTCAGTACTTTTGATATAGGCCTATGTCTGTACATTCAGTAACGTGATTATCAGTTCTTGTGCCATCGTCTCAAATCACGGGTTATTGTTTCATTCCATTCCACTGTGCATATGTTGACTTGTTATCAGATAATTGTCCTCGAGAAAATAAATCACTTTTTACATTTGTAACCGACTCTCTCTCCGACTCTCTCTCTCTCTCTAAGAGAGATAGTTACAAACTTATTATTAACCAGGTAAGGATGTGATCAAAATTCATTAAAACATTTATTGTGTTTTGGTGCATTATTTTGATAAGAACTGTATTTGTTTGGACAGGTATGAAACATTTGATGAAAAGAATACATATAGAAAGCGGGACATCGTATGAAATTTATTTCGGATATATAGTTGGAACTACTTTTACACCCACCTTCAGAGTAACGACAAGCGTCTAATCGACTAGATTAATGTGTCATTCGCTGGGTCGCGACGGAGATGTTGGTCGGGCTGAACTTTTTCTTCTTTTGAAGTAAATTGTGAATGGAAACGTATTTATAAATAATACCAGCTGTGTAAAGCGGCAAAAAATGGAGAAACTAAGAAAGGCCATGAGGAGGAGCCCGAATACCACGAAGGAAAGCAGACATGAAAGTAAGTTGGATCAGGTGATGTGTGGGTTCTTTTGAAGTATTTTATATTTTTTTTTATAACTAATGATATCAATGTTTTCGTGTTAAAGAGTATAAGATTTGTAGAAGTATATTTGTTATCAGCAGTCGAAACTCCAGTTTCTATATTCATCACAAAATTTGATGCCCAGAATTTCGAATACTAATTATGCCCCTCCCTTTGCGTCTAGCTGGTACAGAGACCCATCCCCCCCCCCCCCCCCCCCCCTTCCTTTTCAGACAGGTAATTTCAACTATTAGACCTTATTGATGGCACAAAAAAAATTATACTTTGTAACGTGATACTTTTTTTTTTTTTCAAATTCAAGATATACAGGTTACAAATATTACATAATTTCCTGACAGTTGTCATTTTCTAAATTTATTTGAATATTCAGGTGTTACTGTTAATCAATTGATACAATTTAAAATGAACAAAAATATCAGTACATGTATTTACTAGATGCATTTATTTATAAACAGAATAAACATGATAAAGATATATATTTCTATTCTGTGGCATTTGCCCAGCTGACTATGATGGGCCTTCAGCTCCAAAAAGCACATGTAACAAAGTCTGCAAGTTTAAAAGTAACATTAAATAGTAAAAGTATTATCTTTAGATAAGAGAGAACAGGACATTTATATTGCTGGACATCTTATGATTTCAGTTTTAAACTTAAAATTTGTAATTAGATACACCCACTTTATAAATAAAAAACTATATATAGATTGTTTGAAATCTTATAAGTCCAGTCCTTTTTATAATTTTAAAATTGTGAACACAGAAATGCACTGTTACCCTTATCTGATACAATGGAAGTTTTGGTAGTCAAACCTTTGGACCAGTAAATTTCAAAAACTCCATGTTTATATTTTTACCATCAAAATTGGTAGAAATGCTTGATTATTTTTAATCTGTAGCTTTTTAGGGGAAAATTGGGATTCACCTATCATCAAATTGTCAATTTATAGAGCAACCATTTCTGTGCACAATGACTGTCACAATATTCAGGTATTATTTTTAAATTGACACTTCTCAGTTAGTCAGTTCAGCAGTTAGCTATTGCTTAAAAACTGATTGTGCTTTGTGCAGGAATCCCAATGCAAATCAACTTGCTGTTATTCTTAATTCAACCAAAATTTCCTTAATTTAGAGTTATGACATAAATTTTTAGTGTTCTAGCATAAAAATTGAAATTTGTTTTTCATTTTTTTTTTCATGCAGTTTTCTTTCAGAAAGCAAAATTGACAAGTGCAGGCTTGGACAAACTACCAGGCTTAATTGACCCCTTTTAGTATGGGTCCGATATCAGTTAAATTTTGAATTTTACTTTAAAAATTGCTCTTTGGGGAGAATTAATTAGACAAATTATAATGCATTATAGGTAAAAAAAAAAACAAATGCAAAGTCAGTTATATGTCGTGATTAAGAAACAGATGCTTCTTTTTTTTTTATCTCAGGTGTTAATAAAGGTGTAGAGATATACATGAAAATAGTTTTAAAAGATAGCTTGTCTTTTTAAACATTTTTTTCTGAAACGAGCCGAGTACTGACCATGGAACTGTCATATCAGGAATCAGAATTGGGGGGGGGATGGGCCAATTTTCAATTGGGAATGGGTCCATTTACCAGACCCACATGCAAGGGATATTAAGCACTGAACCATTACATCTACCATCAGTTTATCTCTCTGGCACATTAAAGTGACAGAAACATACCTCTCTGTCCAAAAATTAGTATTAAACTATTTGAATTAATTGTGAGAAATTATTAAAAAGTTTTGATTATTTTGATATCCTGTACTCCAGTGCAATTGATGACTGCACACTCTAATGGAGACAGATTTCTGAATGTGGAATTATATTAGAGTGACATAATTTTTTTATGAATTAAAATGATATTTATTTTTTAAGGCTAAAAAGAGTTATTGAGGTAAAACAAAAAATGCTGTTACATGTATCTGACAAATGAATACAGTCCTTGTGAGTAAATTTTCATGTACAGATAGAGGCTTGCTGGTAGAAGTTTGGGATAGCTTATCTTTTTCAGTACTGTAGATAAAACATGTTGCATGTTAGATTTTTTTTTATCAAACAAATGTAAATGTTGCCATTATAATTGCATGAATTTCTATATTTAATGTATTATAGTATATTACTTTCTCATTCATGTCATTCAGTGATTGAAATATTAAAGGTCTCTACAAAGGAAAGAAATCAGGAGAAAAAGCTTTTTCTTGTTACTGTTCACTTAGTCTTTATGAATTACATAATATGTCATTTTATTGCAGAGTTAGGAGAGGGTTGGAATGAAAACAAAGAGGCTGTTAAAGATGGAATAACATTTTACATGAAATATCTTGGATCCACCCTTGTGGAGGAGGCAGAGGACGGTCAGAGCTACGGAGATGGTGTCATTACCAAGGCACTACAGAGCATTATAGCCATGGTAATGTTTGGAAGCTGTCTGTTCATCACATATCAGGGTTCGTTATAGCTCAAGACAGTCAGTTTCTCAGGAGGGTGGGGATGAAATTTCTTAAGATAGCTTGGCTGTCAGGCTAATTGTAACAGCCATTATGTACAACAAAAGATGTCACAAATAAGCTTTATTAGAAAATTCATTCATGTAAAAATGTGGAAAGTAGGACTGGCAGATTTTTGACTAGGACTGACAGTAGCAGTCCTTATGACTGGCAGATAAGTTTATTGAGTTTCTGCATAAATTACTCATGGAACTGATGTGCAATAAGTGCTCTTAATATGAACTGTTATCATTTGGTGTTTACATTTTAAATATGAGAGCTATGGTAATCCTGCTGATATGATGATTACAACCAGACTTCCATAGCTACAATGATTAAATATATAACTATTTACAGAGCAGACAAGCATGTTTACTCTTGAATTTGCCTTTAGTGTTTTTAAGAAGATGTTCAGTTGATATAAAAAAGGCTGTTCAATCTTGCCTTGCATTATTTGTGCTGTTTGTACAGTTAAAGACAGTGATGTTTTTTTTTTCCTTTCGGAACTACCACCCTTTCCTTTTAGTGACATTTTCCCTCAAATAGGGAAAAATCATTTATATCAAATTATAATACAAATTATACATTTTTAAGATTTTCTTCAACAGCTTCCTTATTTTTCTTTTCCCTAACTGGAATGTTCAATTATATATATATATATATATATATATATATATATATATATCTGTGGTATAATGGTTATACCTATCTACAGCTAACTTGTGATTTTTACTGTGAGTGTTTCAAGTGTTCTGGTGAGATATGCCCCAAGTTAAACTCCTTTGTTGATGAAGAAACAGCGGAAGGTGACATGCCAAAAAAAATATTCACAATATTTACAAAGAAATTCTTAGTGTGAAGAATACATACATGAATACTGATTTTCATGTTTTAGTGCACAGGATTTTCATAAGTCAGACTTTGACAAAGGTGTTTTACATATTGCTGAAATGGTACTAAATGCCATAGCTACTTGCTGTGTTGATGAAATCATACATAGTCAAGTGAAGCCCTGTTTGCTTAAGTTACTGTGAAAATGAAATCCTACTTGGTGTCAATCCTGCTTGTTTAAGTTGCTGTGTTGATCGTACTTGGTAAATGGTGTCACACCTATTTGTTTTACATTGCTATGTTGAAGAAATCATACTATGTGTCCTAGGTGTATTTACTAGGTATGCTGATACTACACTCATAGTCAAAGTCTTCATACTGTCTCTCAGAAAATTGAGAAATCTTTCAAAGAGCTTACGGCATAAGTAGAATTTGCTCCAAGTACTACTAATTTCATGGTCTTCAGCTGAAGATGTTTGCTTTAACTATCTTTCTTTTTAATCTTCTTAACATAATACTCTGTGCTGTGGGGCATTTTAAATTGGAGACAAAAAACACTTGTATTCTTATTATCACATTTGGCAACTTCGATTCATAATGTCCTCTAAATTTAACATATCATACATTCTCTTTTAAATGAAATCATTTTGTTTTTTGCAGCTTGTTATATCAACCACATCTAAATATGAAAAGTACTCAAAAAAAATTATATGAATGACAGTTAGAAAATGAACTTTGAATGTAATAAGAAGCTGATTTAACATTCACTACATACATTGAAACAAGAGACCCACGGGTAGTTTTTGCCCAACCCCAAAGGCGGGGGGGGGGGGGGGGGGGGGGCGGGCTTGGCATTTAATTAATAATGTATCCTTTAAATTATGTAGTGTTTGTGTATGATTATGATTGAAAGTTAATGTTGAATAACTAAGTTACTATTGAAATACAGTGAGTTGGTAAATCAAATCAAATAAAAAATAATCAAATCAAATGGCTTAAATTGGAATCAAATCAAAAAGTTTGTAAATTGTTGCAGATCTAGTCTGTGGGCATTAATCTGAAATTAGAGAGAGGTCTATGGCATTTTAGTAGCCCAGAGTGAAGTAGTGATCAATGATAAATCAACTAAAACACTAGCAGTACTGATTACTATTTTAAACTCTTAAGCTGTAGTTGTTTTAATTACAGAAGCTGGTGAGTTTGTACTAGTGATTTTATCATGTCCAGGAAAGTGTTTTGTCCTGTCTGTCCATTACAAAAGTTTGTGAACAAAGTTATCAGCAGATGGACAAGACACCCTCCTGTCAGTGTAACTGTTGGTTGCATTTGATGTTGTTTTATGAAAATTCAGTGATACTGAATATGTAAAATGAAGTTACGAATGAAGTGAATAGGTGTCCAGGTAGCAGGTGCTCTCACTTCTCAACGCTGCAACCCGAGTTTGATCTCCGTGATTGACGGTGGTAGTATGTGAGAGAGTGTGGTGGTCACCGCTTGGACTTGTGGGTATCTTCTGGGTATCCTGATTTCTTCCACATAATGACCCCCTAGCACCAACATCCATACATCAAAGGACCCCATTGGAAATAAGCTTTCGATCTTTCATAGGTTATCCTTGATATTTATGTATGTATATTTGTATGTATTTACTGAATAAACATTTAAATTTATTTATTTAACATGATTTATACCTGTATAATTACAGGCAAAGTCATCGGGAAAGAAGTTAAGGAAAGTTGCACTGACGACTTCTCCAAAAGGGATTCAAATTAATGACATGGCTAACAGGCAGCTTATAGATGAGATTTCAATATACAGGTTAGTGGAAAGTACTGTCATTTGAATGGAGATTTGTTTAAACTTTTAAATAAATAATTCCAGAAGTCGACAAGTGATGAACATGGGTGAAAATGAAAGTGTTATCTTCTAAAGATAATGATAACTTCTTGTGTAACAATGAAGATATAAAACTTTATGCATCAGTCAAAATAATGAAAACTCTGTGTAATAGGGAAGATAATGAAAACCTTTTGCAACTGTGCAGATAATAACTTTATAGTGTATCAGGGAGAATCATGAAATTTTTTTTATATCCCATGCAGCATGTTTTTGAGGGTATAGTGTTGTTAACCTGCCGGCCCAGTTCTTGTCAGCGCAATTCCTCTGAAACTGCTAAACAGAATTTCATGAAACTTTGTAGTTAATAAGAAAAAGTAACATGCCATAACAATTTTATTGTGAATTTAATTCATTTTAATGATCTTTCCAGTAAAGTTTGTATGCATTCGGAGATGAATTGGCAAAAATATTGGTGTATCATGACGTCATTTATTTCAAACCAATTGTTAGGCCTGTCTTTGCATACAGATTTTGACTACGGATTACTTCATTTACATAATCAAAAATCAGAGCTCATGACAGGTGTGACCAGTCAACAGGTGATGCTTACTCCTCTTGGGCACCTGATATCCCACATGTAGTATGTTCAGGAGTCTGTGTTTGCCATACTTTCAATTTTGTACATGTATTCTTTATAAGATATATGAGATTGATCACTGTTCATTATCTTCACTTTTTCATACAGAAGATCATGTAGTGAAAATGTATTACATCTTTGAAAGTCACTATCTGTGCTCTGAGTTATGCTGTTTACAGGGTATATATCATCCCAGTTTTATTTTTCCCCATGTCGTCTTTATCCTAAATGGGATGATTTAAAACTGAGTGATTGCGTTATAATTTAATTCCTTACTTTAATGTAACAAGAAACTACTCTTTATTTAAATCTGGGCAAAATCATTTTTTGAATGTGTGTGGATGATGAAAATTTCCTTGTACTCAGTAGAGCCTATACACCAGATGTGGAGTATTAATGAACATAGAGGGGTCTCTACCAAAATTGTGAAATTCGTTGCCACTGGGTTGGATATTCAGACTGCAGTTCATATGAAATTCATTGCCCCTGGATCAGGGATTCAGGATGCAAGCCTTGTGAAATTTATTGCCCCTGGATCAGGGATTCAGGATGCAAGCCTTGTGAAATTTATTGCCCCTGGATCAGGGATTCAGGATGCAAGCCTTGTGAAATTTATTGCCCCTGGATCAGGGATTCAGGATGCAAGCCTTGTGAAATTTATTGCCCCTGGATCAGGGATTCAGGATGCAAGCCTTGTGAAATTTATTGCCCGTGGGACAGGGATTCAGGATGCAAGCCTTGTGAAATTTACTGCCCCTGGATCAGGGATTCAGGATGCAAGCCTTGTGAAATTTATTGCCCCTGGATCAGGGATTCAGGATGCAGGTTATGTGGTGAAAAGGTGCTGAAATGTTGCAGTCCTGATCATTTACCAGACATACTTAGTGTGTAGTTAGATCTAGCATGGGTACCTCTGCTAAAATTGTCAAAATCTGTATGGTTTTTTTATACAGAAAACGAATTACATTAAAAATCTTAAAAATTAACTTCTGAATATGTACAAGAAAACGTGGATCATTGCCTAGTCATAGCTCTGTATGCAAGGTTTCAGTGGTATATATAGGATTCTATCTGGCTTCTGTCAGTCCATTCTGCTTTGTGTGTGGACCATTTTGTCTAAATCAACATCATCAATAAAAAAAAAAAAGTTTAAAATACTTGTTAGGAAGGTAATACTTCAGTTATTAAAAATAACATAAGTAACGATCGTCACTTAAACAAAACGCCTAATGAAAAAAAGTGAAATTCAAAAACCTGAAAACTGATCACATTCAGTGCTCAGAATTTGAAAGATGCGCTTGTTACACCATCAAAATGCAGCTTGTTTTTTATTGTGTCGTATTTTGGTGATTGTTAATTTTATGTGTATTAGGTTTATGGGTATAACATCTAACTATTTGAACCTCGAGGATAGGTTAATAAGGACATATGCAACATTTCTGACATTTTCTCAAACGTTATTGTTTTACCACCTTGATATGAAGAGTTCTTGTATAATTTCTGAAAGAGGTTTAAATTTTACATAGAAATATTACCATATTTTGTATATTGGCCTAGGTAGCTTAGTGGTTAGATCACCTTACAAGTAATGCAGGGGTCCCAGGTTCAATACTCGATTGTTCCAAAGATTTTTCTTTCCTTCTTTGCTACAGTAATGCCCATTTATACAACTTTAACGCATAAGAGATGACACTACATTTTTACTTGTAACAACCAGAAACTATCACATATGTCACCTTTAAAGCAGACATGGTAATATACCCCAAGATTTTTTGTAGAAACAAGTTAGAATGCCAGTGAATTGAACAGGAAATGTCATGAAAAATTATATATTATTAAGAAATGTAGCATATGTCCTTGAGGAGTCATACAGGCTGTGTTGTTTTCTGACAACTTTTGTTGATTTCTCTGACAGTTATGAATCAACTTAATAAGAAATGTACATTTTATTTGTTCAAGGAATCTTCTTTACTTCTTGGGTAAATGACATGGCTTCAGGGTCAGTACTGAATTGATTGAGAGTAAAAAACAATAAAATATTGAATTTTAATCCGATTCTTAATGACTTTTTTCTCAAATATTTATGCCACCCTTAATATCATAAGTTTTAGGGAAATAAAAGAATTATCATGGCTGTATTCGTTTGGTCGGGTGGAGAGCTACACGAGTGATCCTTAGTTGTTCATTTGAAGTTCGGAGATCTCCAACGAATCTCTTGTCTACTTTTCAGAGAGCAAGTAGAGGCTGGAGACATACTGGCAATATCCTAGACCAGTTCTGTAGATAAGAAACAAATAGACCAGCTTGTTGTAAAGTTCTAAGCACAGGCAAATGTGTGTAGATAGATGTATAACCCATTCCCCATTAAGTTTTTGTGTATTGTTTATCAAACTGCATTTTTTTCCCAATATCCTAAACCAGTTCTTGAGATGGGAAAACAAATAGACCCCATTTCTGTCTGTATTAATCCTTATATCACATTTAATGCCTTTATTCAGGCAAAACTTTGAAATGGAGAGATATCAGAAGCTCATTCTTGGAGCAAAGGTTGCTTATGATTTGGTAATGTGATGACTCTGATTCAATTTTATTTGTACATATCAGTGTCACTTGCAGAAAATATTTAATGTCTATGTTTAGATACCCCCCCCCCCCCCCCAAAGGGGGCATTACACCACACCACATTAGTCCTATTAGTTGGACAGCTCTAGTTTTACCAAGCCTTATACATTGATGCCATAAACAAATAAAAAAAAATCATTCATTCCTACTGTAACAAAAAATTCCCATCATTTAATGATTCATTAATAAAAAAAATTTTTGTAAAATCTCTGGGATTGTTTTCTAGACTTTCAGTATCTTTAAAACAATCAGTTATTTTATTGGAAGAAGGAAATTAAAACACAAAGATCAGGATACTGGTTTTTCATAGTTAGTACATGGATAGGACAAAATGATCAAATCTATTCTGATCATAAGAGATGATTTCTTATATTCTCACTTATGTTTACATCCTGTGAGATAAATAGTATCTTTATTCTGTATAACTAGTTCATCTGTCCTACTCTCCAGCAAAGAGTAAAAGCAGTGATGTCTCTGTTTACAGCCATAATAAAGTGTACAAAAAAAAAAAAACAAACCAAAAAGCCAAACTTTAAATCATTCATTGATGTAGATATCTTCACATGTTACCAATTGTCCAGTGTAAATAGATCTGAAAATTAAAAGAAAATAATGTATTTCTAATGTGTCAGTAAAATATTGTTTATTCATGCTCATTTAAAAAGATATATATACATTCACCGTCATCAGGTAGAGAGAGCATTGACTACATATAGCGGGGTATATCACGTCCATTGCTCCAATGTTGACTACATATAGCGGGGTATATCACGTCCATTGCTCCAATGTTGACTACATATAGCGGGGTATATCACGTCCATTGTTCCAATGTTACTGCATCATCACGATGACACACAAACTGAAGAAGATGGCTTAATGTCATTGCTTTTGGTTTCTTCTTTTTTTTTTTCCTGCTTTTTATTTTTTTAACAAGATTATATGCTTCTCTTTCAGAATATCTTTCTGTTCAGCAGATAAAAACTTTGAAAAAGTGTTTGCCTTCATGGCTAGAAACACTGTAAACGAGACAATGGAATGCCATGCCTATCTCTGTGCCAAACCAAAAATTGTAAGTTTTAAAAATAACAGTGAAATCTGCAACTCTCCTGTTTTAAACAATACAAATTGTTCATATTAGCAGAATAGTGTCAGGTATTGTTCTTGTAACATTTGAACGATAATGATTTTTTTTAATATTCTAAGAAGAGATAATATAGATTAGTTATAATGCTGTAATTTTGTTATAATTGCATGTATTACAAAGTGATCCAATTTTTGTTACAAAATATATACACAGGCACAAGCTGTAACTCTGACAGTGTCGAAGGCATTTGAATTGGCTACAGATTTACATAACGAGAAAGCCTGCAATGCTAGTCTTAAGAAAGATACTGTAAGTACATACTTATGTAGCACACAGTAACTACCTACTTATATAGTACACTGTAAGTACATATTTATATAGGACACAGTAACTACCTACTTATATAGTACACTGTAAGTACTTACTTATATAGTACACTGTAAGTACATACTTATATAGTACACTGTAAGTACTTGCTTATATAGTACACTGTAAGTACATACTTTTATAGTACACTGTAAGTACTTACTTATATAGTACACTGTAAGTACTTACTTATATAGTACACTGTAAGTACATACTTATATAGTACACTGTAAGTACTTACTTATATAGTACACTGTAAGTACATACTTTTATAGTACACTGTAAGTACTTACTTATATAGTACACTGTAAGTACATACTTATATAGTACACTGTAAGTACTTACTTATATAGTACACTGTAAGTACTTACTTATATAGTACACTGTAAGTACATACTTATATAGTACACTGTAAGTACTTACACTGTAAGTACTTACTTATATAGTACACTGTAAGTACATACTTATATAGTACACTGTAAGTACTTATTTATATAGTACACTGTAAGTACATACTTATATAATACACAGTAAGTATTTACATATATAGTACACTGTAAGTACATACTTATATAGTACACTGTAAGTACTTACTTATATAGTACACTGTAAGTACTTACACTGTAAGTACTTACTTATATAGTACACTGTAAGTACATACTTATATAGTACACTGTAAGTACTTATTTATATAGTACACTGTAAGTACATACTTATATAATACACAGTAAGTATTTACATATATAGTTCACTGTAAGTACATACATATATTGTACACTGTAAATATGTACATATAGAGTTCACTGTAAGTATATACTAATATGTCACACTGTAAGTACATACTAATATATTACACTGTAAGTACATACATATATAGTACACTGTAAGTACTTACTCATATAGTACACTGTAAGTACATACTTATATAGTACACTGTAAGTACATATTTATATAGTACAATGTAAGTACAATTTGTATAGTGCATTGTAAGTACATATTTGTATAGTAAACTGTAAATACATATTTTTTTTGTACACTGTAAGTACATATGTATATAGTACAATGTAAGTACATATTAATATAGTACACTGTACTGTACAGAACTTTTGCTTATTTCGACGTTTTCTTGTCAAAATATGATTGCTCGTAGTTTCAGATTCATGGTTTTTTTTCTTTTACATCATAAGAGGTAAAGTTTTCATATTTGGTATGTTTATTCCTTGTGGCAAGACGTTTCCTCCGACACCAAAATCTTTGACCTGGTGACCTACAAATCTTAAATCCGGGGGCATCAGTGTTTCGTAATCACATCTTGTATTATACATATTCTTGTACTCAAGGATTGTTGTATGTTAATATCACAATCTAAGATCACAAAACTACACTAGTGTATCCATTATTTATCCAATCAGTGGTTCATATACAACACAAACTGTATATAGAATGAATTGATTCACTTGTTCACCAGTATGTAGGTTTGATATTGATGTGTGCTTGTTGCATTTACAGAATGTAGGTGTAGAAGAAACAGAAACTCAATCCAACAATGTAAAAAATTCAGCAAACAAGCTCTCTGTTGGTAAGAAAATGTGTAGACAACTTTTTTCAAAATCATATTATACTAAGTGAAAATGAGAGAAAATTGCTAAAACTGTCTTTATATTTTTGTACATTATTGGAGGAGATGTTCTCTTTTTTTCTCTTCAGGAAATCAACCAATTCCTAAACTCTCTAGTCCCAAAGCTAATCAAGATATCTTGAGTAGTAAATCACAGTCAAGAATAAAATGGGTAAGTTTTCTAAACAGCAAATCATAGTCGCCTAAAAAAATGGGTAATTATCCCCTCACAATTCATGGTGAGATGGGATATGATAATGGGACTGTTCACAATTTGGGTAAGTAAATATATGAGTGTGTATAACTCTGACCTTGTAGACACTCAACAGGCCACATGTTTTGCTCAATTGATTTGATTTTTCACATATAGCTTTGTTATCAAGAGAGAAAGAACCCTATTGATTTTGGGGGCCAAAGATCCTGGTCACTTTGGGACTTTATAGAAAAAGTTTGTAGATGCTCTACAGTCCACAATTTATGCTCAATTGATTTGATACTTCACATGTAGCTTTGTTATCAAGAATGGAAGAATCCTATTGATTTTCGGGATCAGAAGGTAAAGTTCATCTTGAGGCTTACAATTAGTGATTGCCTAAATTTGGAGGGTATGCCCTGCTCATCAAATCAAGGGTTATTGATTTGTAACCTCACACTAACCCTTGACGAATGTCACTATCAAAAGGTCAGGCTCATCAGACCATTACGTAATCCGCTATGAATATAACATTAATAAAATAGCAGCAGCTTTATTGTCATTTCCATTGGTACAGTTTGTTTTACATCAGCTAATGGTAAAAGTTTAGCATTATAAAGATTCCCCAAATTACATTTTAATAATTATATTAATATCATTTATAAATGACTGCTCCACAAACTTGTCAAACATGGATACAATTTAAATGACAATCTAGTCTATCTGAATATGGAAGGTAGGAAAGTGATCTCAAACTGCTGTTTTGATAAGTTTATAAGTGCAGTTGTAATACTTGTGCCACAAATATGTTTATTGATGGTACATTAAGTTTGGTCCTGCCTTGTTCAAGATGTTTAATCTTTTCGAGTACCAAAACAGTTGAAATAGCCACAGCTGCATGTAGAAATACATGAGTTTTCATTTGATTTTCTCTCTTCACATTGCTGTAAATAGAATGAGATTCCAGTTGGTTCCATGCTCTCTGTGTGGAGCCAATCAGAAAACACATGATGAACCCAAGTTTTTGATAGTGACATTTGAGGTGACAAATCAATAACCCTTGACTTGTGAAGATGACATCACTTTGAAGAGCTCTTGCTTACATTAAGATGAATTACAGTCAAGTCAAAATTGGGTAAATTACCTAAATGGCAAATTGCAGTCAAATCAAAAATTGTCAAGTATTCTAAAATAGCAAATCATATTTAAATCAAAAATAGCAAAAGTTATATACAGGTTGCAAATTATGGTCAAATAAAGAAGGGTAAGATTGCTAACCAACAAATCACAGTCAAGTCAAAAATTGATACTTACCTAAATAGCAAGTAAATCATGTAAAAAAAAAAAAAAAAAATGGGTAATTTACCTAAATAGCAAATTACAGAGCAGTCAAATCTAAATAGTAGATGTCAAAATTGTGCTACATTATTGCAGTTATTTATTTAAATGTAATGGCCAAGTTATAATCAAATGATGACCAAGGTATTTCCATGAAACTGGGATCTTACTGGGATCTTACTTGCTATGAAATTCAGATTACAGAGTTACTAGTAACGTCAGATGACTATGACCAGACAGAAATCTCTCAAAGTTTAGTCCCGATCCTTGTTTTTCTTGTGTGAAATTCACATTAGAAGTGAATTATTACATTACCCAAGCTACATCATCATAATGACATCAAAAGACATGTTACATACTTCGAAACTGCCATGCAATAAATCATTGACATGCCAATTTTGGACCCTTGTTGATTCACACTTGAAAGTTTTTCCCCTGTTCTGTGGACTTGAGTCATCTTTAGTTGCCACTGTGAAACTTAAAGTTTTGTTATAAAAATGTATTAAGATGCAAATATTAAATATTGTACATACATTCATTACATGTAATCACTATAACATTTATTACATGTAATCACTATAAATGTATTGTAACAATTCCTATGGTTTACAAATTTGCAGCAAAGTTTTGAAGATGAAAATTTGGATGAAGATGATTGCTTTTCAATGTAAGTTTTTTAGTTGTCATGTTGTCTTTTTATGTTGGTAACTGATACAGAATTGTAGCAGATGTGTATATATAGCTGATGCGTATCATAATGAATGAGCTGGAATTCTCTGCTGGCATGTTCTATGATGCAGGTTTTCTTATTCCAGTGTAACATTTTTGAGCTACCCCACTACTTAATCAGAAGAGTGTGAAATGTTTCATTAAACCAAAGTATTAAGAATAAAGCAGCAAACTTTGTTTACTCATGTTGTATTGCATCAGAAGAATCCATTGCACATAGCTTAATGAAGAACTTTGAAAATCTGTTGATAGTATCATCCAAGGGCAGATCACTCTAAGCACTAAAACATACACAAAAGATATTCCATTTTTCTTGTTGGAAAATAATTTTGATCTTAATGATCCCCTGTACATGTATTTTTTAGTTTGACAAGAATAAATGTCTACTTCTTACTTTCTCAATATATTGTCAATTTATCAGTAAAGCATAGCTATACTTTAATTATCTTATAATGTATATCAGATTTTCCTCAAGAAATTTTTGAACTCTATATATATGGAAAAGATCCAATAAATGTATTTTACATTATAAGCTAATCAAAAGATAGTGTGCTTTACAGGAAGACTTTCTAAATATAAAGACATTGACAAGGGAACATTTAAACTAGAGAAAATATAGGGGAACATTGAGACTGAAATCATTCTTATGAGAAAAATGATGGAAAATGTTTGATGTACTTTTTAGCTCACCTTCAGTGAGCTTTTCTGATTGAAATTTGTCTGGCATCTGTTCTGTCGTTGACTCTTCACATTTTCTCCAGAATCACTCTGCCAATTTCAATCAAACTTGTCATAGATCATCCTTCGGTGCAGGAATTCATGTTTATTTAAATAAAGAGCCATACTCTGTTCAAAGGGGAGATGATCAAAAAAAAAAGTGGGTTCAATTAAAAATCATCTTCTCAAGAACAACTGGGTCTGAAAAGGTAAAATGTACATGAAGGTAGAGTGTGGCAACAATAGAGGATCAGAATTTTACATGGGAATATATAGGGGGAACAAATCTTGTCAAGAGCAACAGGGGCAGGACTTGTCATATTGATATGCAAGCATTTCTTAAGTAGTATAGATTCAGTTTCTTCAAACTGTAGCCTCCAGAAGTAAGGTGGGGCCACAATAAGGGATTTAAGTTTTACTTAGGAATATAACAGAAAAAAATCTTCTCAAGAACAGCAGGGCCATGATTAGTCCTACATGTATTAATTGGCAGGCTTGCCCACATAGTGCAAGTTCTTGTTTATGCAAATCATGACCCCTGGCAGTTGGTTGGAATCACAATGGCATATCAAAGTTTTAGGTAAGAATTTACAGGGAAACAAACGTCTTTAAAAATCTTCATCTTAACAACAATAGGCCATGATTAATCATGTTAATTTAAGCATCTACAGGTAATTTAAATTGAAGTCTGTTTAATTCAGGGTCCCTTTGGGTAGGTGGGTCCACAAATAGGAGATCAAAGTTTTATATTGGAATATTCAAGAAATGAATTGAAACAAATTCTTTTCCAAGAGTAGTATGGCCATACTTAATTATATCCAAGTGCAAATGTCCCTAGGTTGTGTGGATTCAAGTTTTTATATGTCCACTTACCTGTAGTTGGGACATTATTTTTTCCCCTGTCTGTCTGTCTGTCTGTCTGAGACTTTAACTTTGCTCATAGCCTTTGAATGGTAGTGATAGGGCTCTCATATTTTATATTCTTTGTGACAACACCTTTCTGTGGCACAAAGTTTTAAACCTTGTGACCTTTGAGTTTGACCTACTTTTTAGAAAATGTAACCTATTCAATATCACCTGAACTATTTAAGGTAGAGCCTTCATATTTTATATATAAATTTCTTAGGACAATTTGATACCATGATCTTTGACCTTGTGACCTGGACCTTTTCTACAACAGCAAGGTCATGTTAGTCATATTGGGAGTTTGTCGTTGTAATATCTTTGTCCAATAATTATATAACAACTGTTTAGCAATAGAAGTTCATTATTCACAAATGAATTTACTACAAAACAGATCAGTAAGCCTGGTCCCCTTTCCCATAATTCCATTCGCTAATGTAGAGAGTTCACAAACGGGATATTGTGGGAAGGGGACCAGAATAATCAATGAGAAATTTTCCCGCAAATATGTGGCTCATGAATATCATTAAAAACTTGCAAAATTACCTGCTCAAATTTCATTTATACCTAAAGTCTCATAGTTTCATCGATAATCTTTATTTCGGATTAGCAGAATGGATAAATACTGAAGTGGTGAAATAAATTCTGCGCAACATTGCGGTTCAGTTGCCGTTCTTAGATAATCCTGATCCCAATTTTCTGTTAAGCAAAATGATAGCATGTGTATGTTTAAATAAACACACTTTGCTGATATTTTACAATGATTTTAATGCTATACTTAAGTGCCTAAAAAGAAGGAAATGCCCTACAGTGGCACTCAAATATTTTTCCTCCTACTTTCTTTAAGTTCACCTGCTACCCTCTAAATTAATTGAGAACCCTGATGAATATGACGTTGGTCCTTTAGGCCTTTGATTATAGAGATAAAGGTTTTTAAAAAAATCTTTGAAAAATCACAACAACTGAACAACAGCAGTGCCAAGGTGAATCAGGTGAGTGATGTGGCCCATGGACCTCTTGTGAAGATTTCAGACCCAGTAGCAGGGTATTTTAAGAATTTTATATCTACAGAAGACAGCTTTGATGGTTGGCCTCACAGATTTATCAGTACATTATTAGCTTAAAGATACTGCACAAAAAGTATACATTGTTGTTAAACAAAAAAATACAATCAAACCATGTTATCTTAACTCCATGGGACTGAGAAAAAATGTTGAGGTATCCAAGATTTGAGATATCAAAGGTAAAACACTTATAGACTAAGTGGTTGGGATTTCCAAATCACTTTGACATAGTATTTGAGATATTGTTGTTTCAGATACCGAAGATCAACTGTACTTCCATTAATGTGTTACATGTAAAATTATTAAAAATAAAGTTTTCCATTAAATTTAATTATGGCAGGGAAAGGATTACATGCCATATTTTGGTATCTGGAGTGTAGTATTTATATGTCACTGTAAATTCACCTTTAAATCTCTTACTGTGATGATGATCTTATTAAAATCAAGTCTATGATTTGCTCCAGTGATATTATGTTACTATTATGATGTAGACCAGAACAGAACCAAAGTGAATCAAAGATATGATTTTAGTTTGATTGCTTTGATGGTGAACTGAATAAAAAGGAAAATGTATGTATAGTTCCCTATTGTTTATTATTGCATGATGTACCTATACATCTGATGAAGTGCATTATTGAACTGTCCATCTGAATTTGATTGAGAGTAATATAAACTGTCCATCTGATCAGGTAGTTCTGTTTGGTAGGGAGTAAAATGGAAGAGTCCCTATGACGTGGGGAATTTGTACTGTCTTTCTGATCTTGCAGGCTTGCAGTGGGTAGGAGTAAAGGCCTACAGGAATTCCAAACAGATCTCCTTCACCAAGACATGGATGAAAGTGTTGCACAGTACATGAACAGTAATAAGTGTCTGGAGGAGTTCTCGAGAACCTCTTCAGTGGAAGACCTGCTGTGTTTGTGAGTCTGGAAGATGTTCACAATCTGCTCATTGGAGCACCTCTGTGACCTTCAGAATCTCACGTCTGCTGAATCTTCTATTACACTGGGTAATGTGTTATGCATGCAAGATATTTCAACTCAATTCACAATCATTTGCTTCAAGTTTTGTTTTCGTTTTGTCAATTTTTCTTATAAGGAATATCAGTTCCCTGTGACTATACTGCTCTAGGTCATGCTCTTGGCATACATTTTTCTTTATACAATATATTAGGAATTGTTAATGAAAACCAATTTTTATGTTGTCCTTGATAAAAATGCAGGGATTCTGACGGTATTAAGGACATGTTTAATGTGATCTCCTGTTTTGAAAGTCTGGATTCTGATCCTTGTTTGCTTATTAATCCTGCCTGTAAATGATTGTGATATAACATTATTATAGTGTATTCATTGATTGATATGATGAAATATATTCAATTTTATTAAGATGTATAACAGATTATGGAAATTTTATTTCGTTTGTTAATTATTGTGCAACACAAATGCAATTTGTTTTTGAAGAGGTTTGATTAGTTGCATTCTTTACTAATTGAAACTATACTTTTTTTATACACATCTTTAAAATTGTATGAAAGTGCTACTATTAGCTGCAACATTTGTGTAAGTGAAGATCAAGTTTATACAAGTTATTTGACTAATTATGTTATGAACATGGAGTCTGATACATTATATGTATTTATTTTAGCACATGTAGAATGTGCGCTACTTGAAGTTATCATGATAATGGATAAATAAAGATTGTCATGTTGTAGTGTGACCGTAAACTAGTGAATTTTGGCATTTATTTAATTCATTCAGGTGGTTAATTGCAATTTGTTTACATCCATCAAAGTTTATAAACAATTACAGTTTTTTAAAATTCTTCTCCAAGAAAAATAAGATGAAGCATTTTTCTTAAATTTGTAAAAAAAAAAACAAAACAAAACAAAACAAAAAACAAAAAAAAAACATCCTTGGATAAATGATAACCAAAATTGTGAAATTTAGGGTCCCAGCACTCCCTAGGGTTGAGAGGTGGGGGCCAAAGTCTTAACAGAGCTATATGCTGATATTTAATTTTTTATTTTACTTTCAACATCTATCAGAAAAATTTGGGCATTGTTATTATAAGCATGTAGACCAAAATTGTGGGATTCATGATCCCTAGATTGAGGTGGTGAATACCCAGAATGGATATATATGACTCATATACTGAAAATGCATTACTGAATGTCTAGCAGACAAAGTAAGTGCATGTGACTGTTCTTCTGTTATTCCATTCCACTTCATGACAGGGACACAACAACAGTAGAAACTTGTCCCAGTCTCAAAGGTTGCTTCTAATCAGACAATGTGCTTTGGCAATGAAGCAAGGTCATTTCTGATAAGGTCGCTATTAAAGCTAGAAATACATATGTGATTTAGTGACCCAGGAACCTCATGCTTTGCACAAGGGTTGCCCACATGTCTGACAAATGAAGGTCATATACTAACAGTACCCAAGATCAAGGATATAAAAAATGAAGAATATTTGTCTGTGTTACCACTTTCTAATGGATAGATAATAGAAGCTCGTTTTTGGCTGAAGGTGAAAGTTATTTGTAGAATAAAATGGGAATTTTTGCCCTGGCTTTAACTCTGCAGTTGCAAAACATAAGAGGTTTATACATGTCACAAAGGTTCCTTATAAACATTCAAGCAAAAATAAATAAATCAAAAGAAGCTCTCCAATCTTTTTCTTGGCTATTACTTTGTAATGGAGAAACTGTACATGATGTTTGCCAAAGGTTTCTTCTGATCAGACACTCAACCTAAGTCATTTAGTGAAGGAAGTAAATATCACAAGGCAACAACATTCAACTCTCAGAATTGTAAAATGCACTCATTGTTCCATCAAAATCCAACTCTCAGAATTATAAAATGCACTCATTGTACCATCAAAATCCAACTCTCAGAATTGTAAAATGCACTCATTGTACCATGCACATCCAACACTTTTCGGTATGTGATAATACTCAGGTGACTGGTGTGATCCACAGCTCTCTTGTTATTTGGTATTTAATATTCTAAGTGAACCAGGTAGTTTTTTTTCTTTAAAAACAAATAAACAGAAACGAGCAACCTTATCTGAGGATATTTGAATTCATTGAAATGGCAAAATGGTTATTACGCTATTTCTTGGCTTTATAAAGATCTACAGGGCACCCATGTTTTAATACTGCTGCCCCCCCCCTTTTTTTTTCATTGCAGCATTCAAAATGCCTTATACTGTAGTATTGTCAATTTTCCAGTATGCAGTTATAAGATTTTTCTGCTGTTTTAGAGTAATAAAATAACCATGGCTCTCTATAATTTGGCATTATTTCTAGTCATGTTGATCAATCTGGAAATGTTGACAAACATCCACTAGTATTATGAAATGAGTTATGAGCTATCATGATTTCCTAGGTACGTCTTGTCTGTCATTTCAAGTATTGATCATGATATGCTTTTTGAAAATATACAATTAAATCATCTTTTCATTTTTATCAATTTGTACCTTTTTGTCTGATAACCTGACAACAACCTGTTCCAATCAAGTTAGACTTGGTAATGATCATGATGATAAATAATGTATTCTGTAATGATGCTGCAAAAAGATGTGTACTTTACTATCTGTAAATGGGGAGGGGATCAACTTGAATCTCTTTTAGGTCAGCAGGACTATCTATATCCTGCATACATGTATACTATAATTGATAAAAAAAAAATTCTTGTTTGAATATTGTCAGTCATGTAGGACATTTACTAATTATCTGTTTCTTGGGACACACAAATTACACCACTGGTGCATTGGCAAGGTGTTCATGATTATCAGGAACAAGATTGTATAGAATTATGCAACTTTACCCCCAAAGGAGGGGAGTGGTCAGTTATTGAATTCGTTAGAAATGCCAGTGGTTCATGATAAAGAGGTCTTAGTGGAAGTTTTTTTTAGTTTTATAATGTGTGCTTAGTTGATGTAGAAACGAGAAATCTGTATAAACCATTTGAAACTTTAATTTGCTGGTGCTATTTATTATTTTTTTTTCAGAAGTTGTGTATTGCAGTTTATTGTTGTTGTTTTTAGGTAGATCAAATGCTATTTCAGTGATCTATAGTGGTTATCAATGCCTTATCATTTATTGTGAAAAGAATGCATAAAAATCTCTGGAACTGAATTTCTGTATTTTTCTGATTTTTTTTTTTTCAGTACTAACAACATGTCGCTAATAGTGTGTTTGAATTAACATAAAAGTGCTCCGATTACTTGATATTTTACAGTACTTGAGATGTATAGAAAATAGATGCCTTTTAATTTCTACCTCATCTTTGGATACCCTGACTCTGTACATTTCACATGTATGTGATGTTAATGTATCTATAGGCATTTAGCAATATAAAAAGGACTGTGTAACGTGATATAATTCATGTAGAATTAACGTAGTGAATGTGAAGTCAAATAATTTGACAGCTTTTGTCTGTACTCTGTTATGTACAATATAATAAGAAAGACACACATATCTGTTTATGTAACTACTGAATAATACTGTAGCTTGTTAATGGTTTGCTTCCCAGATTGTTGCAATAATTGTACAAATGGGAATGAAGGAAGACGGACAACATTGGTACACATGTATGTGTGTACATTCTATGTCTAAAAATGGTTTCCTAGAAACAGATTTTTATTTTAGGTCACCTGAGTGAACTCAGGTGACTTTTTGCAATTGGTCTGCATCCGTCGTTGTGCATTAACAATTAAACATTTTTTTTTAACTTCTTGATAACTACTGTTCTGATTCTTTCTAAAATTTGGTATGAAGTATCTTTGGGACAAGGCCCTGGAACTTTAGGGGTGGGGCTAAAACTAAAGAAGTCACCAGTTTTCAAAAATCATCTTCTCTAGAACTGCACATTTGTAAGAAAATCTAATGCATAGTAATGTAGAGCAGGAAGGTGTCTACCAAAATTGTAAATTTCATGATCCCCATGGTAGAGGATCTGACCTCAGGGTGGGCCAAACTTGGATTTCAAGTGTAAAACATTTAAAAAGCTTCTTTAATGCTATTGATACTAGATTGCTACCATTGATACTATTGATACCAGAAGCTAAATGAGCAGGTAGCTCATTATCAAAATTGTAAATATCGTGATTTCAGGGGAAGGGGTTTTTGTATCGGTGACTAAATATTTAACAATTGAACATTTTTAATCCCTTTGATAACTGCCATTCCAATTCCGACGAAATTTTGTATGAAGCAGCTTTTGGAGGAGGAGGAGGAGGACACAAATTGTAAATTTCAGGGCTCCTGCTCTCCAGGGGCCTAGGAGTGTGACAAAAACTGTTGAAATAAGAGGAATGTAAGTTGTGAAAGTTATGATCATAGCTCCCCCTGGGCCTTATGGACAAAAAATGTGAAAAAAAATCTTTTTTACTTCCACACATGTGGGAGAAAAACCAAATGCATGGTTGTTGTGTCCATGAAGCCCTTTACCAAACTTGTGAAATTCATTGCATCTTGGTCAGGGAAGTATGGGCTGATTTAAATACTTCAAATTTCGTCTATCCTTTTATTGTAATTGAATGGGAACTGTATACATATTTAGAAAGATCATAAAGCTGTGAACAAAAGACTCCAGAATAAGGCTTAAATGCAGATATAAGACTCCCTGATAGGTCTATATATGGACTGTGATACTCGGGTGACTGTTAAGGCCTGTGGCCTCTTGTTGAAAAATCAAACTGGAAATAGAAAATGCTTGTAAATGTATTGCTTAATTGCTTGAGGTGTTGACAGTAAAACCTGCTTATGAGAAACCTGCTTATGACCGTAATGGGGACATATGCACACTTGATCAGTGACTTAACATACAAATAGGCTTTGACTTTATAAAATGGATAAGGCCTGGTGTAAGTTTTGAAAAAAAACTTGTTTTGAAATTGACCCATCAAGGAATTAGGAGTCATAATTAAGAAATAAAGTTCTTGTTTTCTTCCTCCAATTCAAGAAACATAAAAACCTCTCGCCTTTTCTCAACCTTTGAGGTTATCCTACAACATCCATGAAAACAAGAACTTTATTTCTATTTAACTACGGCTCTGAAGTATACAGCCAGTCGTTTACCAATACAGCTACAAATTAAGTAATTGTGACGTCCGAAACGCCCTAGGCCTACATGTTCTTTGCTGATGAAAAAGGTGAGATGGTAGGATATACTATTTTGAAAAACATTGAAAGTATTTAGTTTTGTGTTGACGGATTATATCAACTACTTTGAATGCAAGAAAACTACACATACGTGGAAAAGTGTTGTTTATGCATCGACATGTTTGTTAACATCTCGAAATGCAGACAACTGATTTAAATTTAATGGCACGTATTCTCCAATCCTTGTTTTTTGTTTTGCATCTTTCTATTATTATAAAATTGATTTTTGTTTGTTTGTTGCATTGGCAAAACTTGAATGCAAGTGAGATGGATATCAATTTCCTCACAATTAGTCATTACGTATGGCGGTATATTGCAGAATAATGACTGCGGCATTTCTTTGATCTTTGCGATATCCTCGGTAGAAAAATAGGTTAGTTAACATGGGCTTCAAGCTTATATACTTGAGAAAGTTTAAGAATTTAACCTTTGCCTATCCTTATAAATTCACTGTGCTCTCTTAGCATTTATTCTTTAACGCTGAGATGCCCAAATGTTTATTTGTAATCCACATTCATGTATTTTAATATGTAACCATTGTATGGTTATGTTTAAATATGGAGTACAAATGCAAATTTAGAAGACTAGTTGTGTATTTTCAAGTACAGCGAAGTATATACCGAAAGCAACGTGGCAATTAAACTTCGGATTGAAGTCAGTTAATTTATACTGAAGTCCACGTCGCTCAAGTGGCATGTGTCCTTTCGCCCATGCGGTTATAAGGAATTATAAGCAAGTTTTATTGAGCTAACCTGAAATCTGGATGATTTAATATTTATTAAGTTTATTTATGTACTGTAGTTTCTAAGAGACGACAGAATATTCGCAGTATTGTTATTAGTACAAAGATATGAGGAAATGAACATTTGACCACAAATGATTTCCATATATTAAATACAGAATTTAGTATAACTAGCATTTATTTTGAGAAATAAGCAAAGCGCCATAATGGTTATATAATCTGAATATTTTCACGGCAATGATGTGTAATAAAGTTTTGAAACTTGCAGAAAAAAGTTTGTAATTTTTATGTTAATGATGTACAACTGCTGGAATGTTTATTATTCGGTGTCGCTCCATCATATCAATGTTCCTCAGAATATGTGGGAATCTGTAGGAAAGACACTGACGTTGATCTGCTAAATTTGTATCTATAGATTTGACAGCAAGCTTTACCAGAATGCGCATGCGTGATATTATGACCATTTCATGACTTTTGTCATTTAATGACACCTACAAACTTTATTGTCAAAAGTTTTGAAAATGAAAACCTAAATTGGTGTTTTTTTGTTTTGTGTTTTGTTTTTTTTGTTTTTTTTGGTAAATTTTCCACATATGAATGTGCATCAGTTTGGGTAATGGTTTCGTGTTGTCTACAGTAGAGGTTAAAAACGTAGAAATCCAGGAGTTTCTAGACTCTCTGCCTTTTCGACACCCCTTGGAGAAAAAAACTGAATCCGCGCCTGTTTACAGATCCATACCATAAAGGAAAGATAATTTTACAATTTCTGTTTATATTTGAATAAAAATTTACTTCTATTCAGCATTTTTGTGAGTTATGCAGAACAGTTTGTTATATACAGAGAGACATTTCAAAATTGCTGCATGTTTTCCGTTAAATTGCTATATATTTTTTCTGTTAATAGGGATAACCAATTCTACAGGAATAAGATTTAGGACGGACAAGTTCACCGAATTAATATGCATTTTGCAAACAGATAAACATTCATTCAATTCAACGAACATATTTTCAACAAGAGTACATAATACGCTCGTGAAGATCTTATGTACGAGTATGGAGATTTTCCTAAGCCATGATTTGTAGAACTTTGCTTCAGGTAGTATCCGCCATCTTCAGTTTGTAACATAATTTCTTTGTACCATATGAATAAAAAGTCTTAACTTAAAACTGTGACAGGAGGTAGACAAACCAAGAGTTCTGTGTGCAAAATATTTCCCAAAATTTGACTTAGTTCAACATTCTGTAAATCTTTTAAACATTTAAGAAAATTGATTGTTATTGTTTTCCGCCACACTCAACAATTTTTCAGTTTTCTGGTGGCGTCCAGTTTTTGTTGGTGGAGGAGAGAACCCAGATACAATGTACCCGGGAAGAGACCACCGACCTTCCGAAAGTAAACTGGCAAACTTTCTCGCATATATCGGCGCGAGCCAGAATCGAACCCGTACCAACTAGAGGTGAGAGGCCTTGTGATTGTGAGCGCAATACTCAAACCATCACAAGACCTCATCGCCTGTAGTCGGATCGGGTTCGATTCTCGCTCGCGCCGATATATGTGAGAAAGTTTGCCAGTATATGTGTATGTGTTTATATCCAGAAGGTATATTAAACAAGACGTGCTCGTGAAATGCAAACGCCCCGATAGTGTCTATACTAATAAGAGTTGATTGGTTATATATTTGTTTAGCGTCTCACTCGAGAATTTTTCACTCAAACGGAGACGTCACCATTGTCCGATGAAGAGCTGCAAAATTAGGCCTGCTCTCGGCGCCTACGACCTTTGAGCAAGGAGGGATCTTTATCGTGCCACACCTGCTGTGACATGGGGCCTCGGTTTTTGCGGTCTCATCCGAAGGACCGCACCATTTAGTCTCCTTTGCACGATAAGCAATGGGTACTGAGGATCAATTCTAACCCAAAGCTCCGTGCGGCTTTGTTATTTAGTATTTTGTGGTGTTGTTATTTTGTATTGTATGTTGTTATTTTGTGTTATAACATTTTATATTAACACTATGACTATTGTAGACACGCCCTAGAGTTAGAAGTTTGGGGTTGCATAGTTTGGTACACCCCTTTCTGCTTTTTCTCAATACGCATTTAGTTTTTATATAGCATCAGCAATATCAAACAGTCTTTTAAACGAGGACTTATTTTGCTCTACCCTAATACCAAAACCCCTGGGATTCCCGTGGGGATCCGGGTTAGGGTAGGTTCTCAGTACCCCTTGTGTGTAGGTTAGCATATCGACTGCTGAACCGTAGATCGCGGGTTCGAATCCAGCTGTAGTTTTAAATTTGTTCAAATTACTATCTACTGAAACTGCATTTTTGACTTAATAAAGTACATTTTGAAATTTTCAATTTTAAAATATTGTACAGGTACTCCACTTTTTATCCACATGAAATTTCTCTGGTGTAGAGTTGTCTATATAAGCTACACAGCCAGGCAGTTAAATATGTCAGGAATAGACAAATATTGCTGATCTTTATATTTTCGTCCATGTTTTAAAAGAAATCGGCCATTATGATGATGTAGTATTCCTGAAAACCAGTCACGGTAGCAGAGTTGCATCTTTCAGTGGAGAAAAATAATTTTATCATGACAAATTATTTTTTGTCATTTAGGTTTGCAAACATAGCTTATTTGCATACAAAATTTATATATATTGATTATATATTGTTTAACGTCCCGCTCGAGAAAATTTACTTTCGTTACCTAATTTGCAAAGTAGATTGATTGATTATTTATTGCTTTCCGCCACACTCAACAATTTTTCAGTTATCTGGTGGCGTCCAGTTTTTGTTGGTGGAGGAGAGAACCCAGATACAATGTACCTGGGAAGAGACCACCGACCTTCCGCAAGTAAACTGGCAAACTTGCTCACATAACGCCGCAGCCGAGATTCGAACACGCGCCGACAGAGGTGAGAGGCTTTGTGATTTTGAGCCTGATGCTCTAACCACTCGGCCACGGAGGCCCCTTGCAAAGTAGATAACAAAACTTAATTTTGTGAGACAAAATTGAATTTGTACATAAAATGTTGATTTTGAGACGTTAAATGAGAGAGACTCTTGTGATTCTTTTTACTCAAAATCCGTTTTTGTGTGGAAAACATTGAGTTTGTTACAGGGCAAGTCAGTAAGTAACCAGCCTAACTTATTTCAGGTTGAGATCCTCCCCTTCTTTTTCGATGCAATTGCCTTCTGGTGTGATGCACTTAGACCAACAATGTTCAAGTGCCATCAGCCCAGAACTGAAAAAGTTGGGGTACTTTCCATTGACCGGAATTGACGTCCACGGATATCCTTTTTCAATTGTGGGAATAGGAAGAATTCGCTAGAAGCTAGGTCAGGCGAATAGGTAGGATGTGGTATTAATTCACATCTGTTTCACTCTACATCATCTATTGCAACTTTCCAAGTGTGGACTCTTGCGTTGTCCTGTTGCAAAAAATAAATAAATAAATAAAAAATAAAAAATGACGGATACATAAAAATCAACATTATGAAGGAAAGTTGCATGGAGAAAATGGTGTAAGGTTAACGACGGCGACCCAAATCTCGGGAGTTGGACTTATTTTTGTAGTTTCTTTGAAGTCAGGTAAAGGATTTATGTATGTCGAGAAAGAACAACATTCTGGCTTTCAACTGAGAAACCTTTAATGCATTATCTCGAGTAATACTGACGTTTTGAGAGTTTGAAGCGAGAAATTAATGGCGGATTGTTTCTCTCCTATTATACTATATATACAAGTTTGCTCAGATTGTGTCAAAACCCTATGATCTAGATGTCAAGAATCTTACCTATAATGCCACTATTTCATATGAGGAATCCTGAGAAAGTTGTTATAGGAGCATTACTTTCTGTATAATAACCTGTTCCGGAAAAATATTTAACCCACACTCTATCTCCTTTTTGGAGTTTTAATACTGCCAGGTTGGATCCTGACGAGTAGGAAGGAGTAAAAGCCATGTTTGTGACTTTCGGGGTCCCATTAAGTACTAGATATGTATATATAGAATTGGACGAATAAGATTGCATATTGATAAAGAAGACGAAGTGTCCATCGACAGGGGCTGTGAAGACTCCGGTGTTTGGATCGTATCCTCCTCCTATGTTGTACACGACACGTGGAAACACTAACGTACCGCTGTTCCAGGAGGTGTGAGTAGACGACACTCCAGTAGTGAAGGCCACCTTTTTGGCTGTACCTGCAATTTATCAACATTTGTTTTAATTTTTATCATCTCAATTAATGCATTGTTCTTCCAAATGAAAAAAAATATATAATAAACACATCTAAGATTTCAAGGGTTTTAAGTTGTATTTTACCAAGGTTATTCGATACCTAATATGTATTGTACAATATCTCAAAAGCATTTAACTCAAATAGTGAATGAACATTACATCCCTTCAAAGTATTCTCCGCGGTTTGAAATACGTAATTTCAATCTCTGAATCCATTTCTGAAATGCGTCACGGTACGCTGATGTAGGTAGATCTCTGAGGCATTGACTTGATGACTGAGCCAAGGGCCTTGCAATGACGACCAGATAAGAACTTGTTAGCTTTTCTTAAAAAGGAAAAGGTCGCATGGGACTAGATCTGGAAAGTATGGTGGGTGTGGTAAGATGGCAACCTTCTCCGACTTCAAAAATTGCTTCACAAGTTCAGATGCATGTGATGGAGCTTCATCATCAGTTAGACGAACATGCCTAAATCCTGACACAGGGCGTCGTTTATGATAATATTTCTTGAGCTTTTTTAGTATAACATCTCGGTAGTACCGACCTGTAACACTTTTGCCCTTCGGCACCGGAATTTTACGGCTATACCATCACTTGATTGATTGATTGATTATCTATTGTTTAACGTCCCACTCGAGAATTTTTCACTCATATGGAGACGTCACCATTACCGGTGAAGGACCGCAAAACTTAGGCCTATGCTTGGCGCCCATGGCCTTTGAGCAGGGAGGGATCATTACCGTCCCACACCTGCTGTGACACGGGCCTCGGTTTTTGCGGTCTCATCCGAAAGACCGCCCCATTTAGTCGCCTCTTACGACAAGCAAGGGGTACTGAGTATCTATTCTAACAACTCGGATCACCACGGGGTGTGATGATTGTGTAAGTCAGTGACAAAGGGTGTATTTTGTTTTAAATTTAGCTCTCCTGTTTCATGAAGTAATATTGTCGCTCCTGAAATACAAGTTGTAACCAAACATTCTCTTCCTTTCATTCCCTCTTAGGATCATAAGTCCGGTTAACAAATATTGGGGCTCGTCCGCTATTTAGAAGTAGATGGATGAAAAGGCTAAGATTATAGATAGTATTCAATCTCGTAATTTCTATAGGAAATACAAATCAGGGAGATGGACAAACACAGAACCCTGGACATACCAGAGGTGGGATCAGGCGCCTAGGAAGAGTAAGCATCCCCGGTCGATCGGTCACAGCCGCCGTGAGTCCTATATCTTGATCAGGTAAATGGAACATTCTAACAATTGGTATGAAACACATCAGACAGCATTTGACCTAATGGAAGGTTGTAATGTCAAACCATATCGGTATAACGGCCATAAAATTTGCAAAATGCTGACTTTAGACGAGAATGCACAAATCCGTGTAACATCAAGTTGTTTGTCAGTAGCCTGGCTCGATTTAAACACTGATCATATGTAGAACAAGCTCTTGCATATCGAATCAGTTGGGAGTTATAAACACCATATGCAGAAAATAATGGGGTATTATCACATAGAAAAGGGAAGTTAACGATGGAGAAACTGAAATCATCCCGTTTGTCATAAAGTTGAGATGTTAGTTTGCCGCCAGCATCTATTTTCAATAAAATATCTATGTACAAAGCAGATGTGGAGGACTCTATGATGTCTTTTATTTCAAGTTCACTGGGATACATCGAATCGACAAATGAATGAAAATGATCATGGTTGATAGGTAAAACGCCGTCGATATATCTAAGTGTTGAATTGAAGGTCACAGCAAGAAATTTACTCTTCTCATGTAGAAGCAACAAAGCAAAGATTTTTGGCACAATTTACCAGTCATCCCATCCGGTTTTGAAGAATATTATTCAGGATCAGGAGAATGTGTAGGAATCTGACATAGCAGAATCTGACCACAGTACAGCGCTAAATTTAGTTACAAAGTTTGTCGAGGAGTTCAGATCTGGAGATGGCACTGCCTTGGCCATGGACGATCTAGACAAATCCTTACTAAAGTTAATCCTTATTAAGGAAGAAGAAGTATCAGTCATCAAAGACTGAGTCTGTCACCACCAGTACTAATGTGAAGAAGCCGACAGAGAAACATTTGATTGTCTAAAGAAAAGACTGAAGATATCTTCTCAGATAAACCATAGAAACAATGGACGTACATCTGTTAGTCTCATCAGACAAAAAGACAGAACATGGGATTTACAAGGGATTTAAATAAATAGTGGATGATGAGATCAAGTGCATTGCCCTAGGAATACAGTTACGCGACTACTTGGAGGGTACATTTTCATTACACTTGAAATCTTTGAGATGAATACTAAGATAACATTTTCAAGAGATGTCGGTAACCGAACTGTATACAGGTACCAGCATCACACACAAGACGAAAGAACCCTGCTCAATATTTACTTACATTGTTATCCTTGATTCTGTTTGTGTCGGAAGAAGCTGGTGCTGATATTGCTTATGATAGCAGACTGAAAGACAGTATGTTCAAACGAACTTGTACACTGGTTTAAAGGATGACATTGTAGGGGAAAAAATACAATCTCTGTCAGAGACAAAATAAATTTCAAAAAGGGAAATTGCCCGGAGTGAACATAGTGGATGCAAGTCGCAACACAATTGGGGACAGCCATGAAAGTCTACGCCATGAATTAAAGAGGTTCAAGGATGACCTTATGACAGAATTCAAGGCCTTCTTCAAGGACAAATAGTACAAAGCAATAAGGATCATAAACATGCACCTCATGAGACTAGTTACCTTGGATTCAAGATGTGTCAAGAAAATGGAACTAAAAAAATCTTAGTCACTTCTGGTTGCATTGTGCGTAATTAATGAACTCTTTAAGGCTGAATGTAAACAACGTAAGTTGCGAAACTCCCAGTGATCACAATGAGAGGGAAGAGTGTATTGATTGATTGTTTACTGTTTTCCGCCACACTCAACAATTTTTCAGTTATCTGGTGGCGTCCAGTTTTTGTTGGTGGAGGAGAGAACCCAGATACAATGTACCCGGGAAGAGACCACCGACCTTCCGAAAGTAAACTGGCAAACTTTTTCACATATATATCTACGCAAGCGAGAGTTAAAGGAACGGGTGTAATCTCAATACAGAACAATGTCCCCACTCATATGAATTGTTATCAGATTTCTGTGAATAAACTAATGGAAAATGTGTTGCGCTTATCTTCCCAATAATCCCCTAAACACACACACACACACACACACACACACACACACACACACACACAGAGAGAGAGAGAGAGAGAGAGAGAGAGAGAGAGAGAGAGAGAGAGAGAATATAACAGGAAAGTGAGAGCTTTGTTGGACATAAGTAAAACTCAAGTATCTTGATCCTCTCTTCACATTTGAGTGAACATTTTGCAAATGTAAAGATTCATTTGGTTGGCTGTATATTTCTAACGTCCCTTTAGAGAATTTTTCACTCATATAGAGACGTCACCATGGCCAGTGAAGGGCTGCAAGATGTAGCTCTATGATCGGCGATGATGGCCTTTGAGCAAGGATCTATATCGTGCCACATCTGCTGTGACACGGAACCTCGGTTTTTGCGGTCTCATCCGAAGGACTGCACAATTTAGTCGCCTCTTACGACAAGCAAGGGGTAATGAGGTCCTATTGTAACCCTTGGGATGTAAAGATTCAGTAACTGCACACACTTTCACATGTTACTACAGCAAATGGTGGCGAGATTCCATTCAGTGGATTTGTGGCATTGGAAATAATGTGAGCATGCTTCAAATGACCCATGAGCAACAGGGTGTGTGGACTCTATCATTAGCTATGACGTTATAAAACGCTATGTAAAGAAATGGACCGACGGCGGCAGACTATCTGTGACTATCTATGATGTTACTAGTGGTTTCAAACGATTATCTTTCCGAATTCTAACTGTATATGGAACGCTTCATCCGTGCTGGACAAGTATGATTAAATCTTTATTCTAGACATTTCTAGGAGTACAGTTACAGGAGATGCATGTACATGTTGAAAAATTCGACTCGAGTGAAGATACTTATTTACAATTCATCTGCACATTCCAAAGTACTCTTGGTTACCTAGAATTCTTAAAGTCAGTTTTTCACAGAAGATACTTTATGTTTGTCAACAACTGCATTACGAGTAGATAAGTTGATCGTACCAAATCATACTGTAGAGGAGTCAGAACTCTGGGATCCGCCCGTGCAGTTGGATAACCCTAGTTTGACTGACTTGCAAAAACGCCATATTCGGAGCTTTGTGTATTCATATTCTAGTATCTTTTCGAAGTCAGATAATAACACAGGGTTTATTACAGATCTCGAGATGAATATGCAGTTAAAGGATGACGGTCTTGTCCGTTAGACTTCAATTTCTATTCCAGATCCTCTGTATAATGAAGTCAAAAATTACTTACACAATTTGATTCATAATGGATTCATCCAGAAGTCTAAATCTTCATACTCGAGCCCAATTATATGTGCACGGAAGAAAGATAGGACACAAATACTGTGTATAGACTATAGAAAGATAAACCAGAAAACAGTTTTTGACAGTCGAACAGTTATCTAGGGCACCTAGTAACATCAGAGGGATATATCATGGACTCGGCTGACAAGGAGGCAATGCCACAATTAAGGGATAGTGTGCCAAAGATCGTGGTAGATTTGCGTAAGATTTTCATCGGATACTAACGCCATTTATACGCAAGTTTTCGCATTGGGCAAAACCACTGTACTACAGTTTGAAAGGCACAGAAATCACAGGTCCCAGGGGTAAGAGGAAGCAAGGCAAGAAAGCAAAATGAGGACAATTGTTGTCTAACCAGAATATTCATTGGAAGTCAGCACACCATATGGCCTTAATGTCACATCCTGTCATGAAATATCCACAGTTCGACTAACCATTTCATCTCCATGTTCATGCAGGCAGTGATGACCTTGATGCCGCGTTATCTCAGGAAAATAGAAAAGGAAGGTTAGCAGTTGTAGCTTATGCATCTAGGACCCTCATGCCAGATGAATGGAGTCATCATTTACATTCAGGAAAACTAGAGTTCCTCCCTCTTAAATGGACAGTCTCAGAGAGATTTCGTAATTATTTGTACTATGGGGCATAGTCTTCATAATATCTTCATAATACACAGTGACAATAGCCCTTTACGTTACATAATGAGAACTCTAAGACTGGATGCTACATATCTACGATAGTTTTCTGAGTTGGACGATTTTAAATTTACTATAGAATATAAGCCACGACCATTAAACAGAGATGCCAATGGGTTAAATAGAATGCCACTGAAAATACAACAGCTGGGTTCTCAATTTACAGAGGAAGTTGACCCTGACGTTATCAACATTCACATCAAGATTGCACTTGTACGCAAGAGCAGGAAGGGACTATCTAAATTCCTAGATTATATGGAGGCCGACACAATTGTGGGAATTGGTCAACACTTGGAAAAGAAAACTTGACAAATCACAGGACGAAGATGATGACATTTCAACAATGAAAAAGTCTCGTTCGACATGGATCCAAACAATCCAAGGCAAAGCGTGAAACTCTAAGCAAACAAAGTATAAAACTGAATTAATCTTCAAGTTAGTCAGGATGGACTACTAAAACGAGTAACACAGAAGAATGTCGAGAGGCATTACCACACATTCTGTCTCAGAAAAGTAAGAATCTAGTTTTGAAACAACTACATGGTCATGTAGTGTTGGTTTTATATTGTTTAATGACCTGCTCGAGAATTTTTCACTAATATGAAGGAGTCAACATTGCCGATAAAGGGCTACAAAGGCCTATGCTCGGCGCTTTCCCCCTACGGGCCTCAGTTTTTACGGTCTCATCCAAAGGACCGCCCAATCTAATCGCCTCTTACGACAAGCAATGGGTACCGAAGACCTATACGCGGATCCCCACGGGATGTGTCATTTAAGGGAATGAGAGGACTTTATTACTTATCCTGGGTCGTTCCATTGTCCTGGGATGGCAACAGATGTAGACACTTACATCAACCATCAGTGTAGATGCGTGAAGGAATTGCTTCAACACAATGAGGTGAGAATACCATTAACACCGATCCAGTCCACACATCCCTTTTAACTTGTCTCTATAGATTATCTCTATCTAGGGCAAGGGCAACTACGAGTACATTTTAGTCATAGAAGACTACTTCATTCCTTTTGCTGCCATATATCCAATTACTATCATATATCCAATTACTATCGGGGCCTCCGTGGCCGAGTGGTTAGAGCATCGGGCTCAAAATCACAAAGCCTCTCACCTCTGTCGGCGCGTGTTCGAATCTCGGCCGCGGCGTTATGTGAGCAAGTTTGCCAGTTTACTTGCGGAAGGTCGGTGGTCTCTTCCCGGGTACATTGTATCTGGGTTCTCTCCTCCACCAACAAAAACTGAACGCCACCAGATAACTGAAAAATTGTTGAGTGTGGCGGAAAGCAATAATCAATCAACAATCAATCAAATCCAATTACTATCAAGTCCAAAAAAACTGTAACCGAGAAAATTTTTCAATAATCTTGTACTCATATACGGCATCCTTTTTAGTTAGCAGTAAAAGTACTGCAACAATGGACACTACCGCATTACACCGTATCATTGAAAGGAAAACGGACAGTGTGAGCAGCCGAATCGAACTTTCTACCTTCGCTTTGTACTTTGAGTGACGAAAATACACATGATGGAAGTCCCATGTAAACAGAATGGTGTATGCCTATAACGCAACTCAAAATGACAGTACTGGATACTCGCTATATTTTCTAGACGACAACCAAGATTTCTCATTGATTTGATATTTGACTTGGAACCAAACAACACTTGCCAGTCTCACAAGGATTATATTCGTACGTAGAGGAAGTTTAACTTATTGCTACCAAGAGTGCTAAGATGTCAGGTGTAAAGGGCAAGGAGATTCATGACAAGAACATTAACTTCAGTATGTTAGTACCCGGAGATTGTGTATTGGTAAATGATTTATAAGAGTGGTCTGCTATAACTAAAATTGTTTACAGAAGCATTGAACTTTTAACAATAAAAAAATGAAACACAGAACATTTCGCAGAAGGTAAGGAGTCATTATCCATTTTACTTGTTATCCACTTTACTTTTTATCCATTTTACTTTTTATTCACTTTACTTTTTATCCATTTTACTTTTTATCCACTTTACTTTTTTGGAGGACCAGGAAAGTTAAGTTCTTATTGGGGAAAAAGAAGTTTACGTTGTCATCAAGAGAATGACAGACGATTCGCCAGTCAATGAGGTAAATGTGGAAAGCGTGCATGAAAAGATCCGTCATCTTTTGAACGGCGGAACCAATTCTAACCAATTTTGATATGTGGCATTAACAGGTAAAGGGAAACAAAATTGTGAAATACATGTACCTAGCCTCTCTGGGACCTGAGGGCAGGGCTAAAACATCAAAATTAATTCAGTCTTCAAAATGTTTCTTGTTTACTCATGGACATCAAAAAGTCAAACTGTCTGCATGATTACAAGTCGCTACGAAAAGTGTGAAATCCATGACCTCTGGGTTTAGGATGAATGCCTCAGGGTACTAAGTTGGTCATTTATTGAAAATGCATTAATTTATATCTTCGAAAATATTAGACATTAAGGAGGTAAAGTGTTTACATGTATATATCGAGCATTGCGTCGTCTGCTAAATTGTGAAACTTATGACTCTAGGATTCAGGTTCTAATATTATTTCATGAGCAAGCAAGCATGGATTTTTTTCCAATGATTATTCCCAGAGCAGGGGTTTTGTTAAACGTGTTTGTGTATTACTAAACATAATCTTTGAAAAATGTGATGCATGGTACGCAGTTGACCGTTAAGGTCCATGTGCATCGTTAATGCAAAGAATACTAACTACTATAGTACACACTGTCTTTTGAGATTCAACAATTAATAAATCAGCTCTCCAACTAAAATACCTACAAAAACTGGTCTATTCTCCTCACGTGACATATCCAGCTTCATATTTCAGTGAAAGTTATAAAATGGCCTTTCATTTTTTAAATGCAGTAAATTTTGGCTAATTATCTGAAAACCTGGAAAGAACTACGTCATTTTGACTTAGGCAGAACGATAAATGTTTACTATGATAACCGTCCAATTATCAAATTTGTATCATAATATTATTCCGCAAACAAGAAAGACAACACTGATAGCAGTCATTGTAATCTATTCCAGTAAATAACTAAATAAAACCAGGTACTACTAACTGAAAGGATGATACTTTTATTTTGGGGGAAATTCTGTACTTGGGTTGCTTTTCCAAAGGGAGAATGGACTTGTGTTAATTACCACAAGGAAAATCGAACTTGAGCCTGTTTTCAGGGTGAATATCTAATCCAGGGGCACGTCTTTTCTCGGGGAGGGGGGTACTACAAGGGGGAAAATTCTACGCTACAACACCAATACTTTTTTCACGAAGTTCTAACCCTTTCCTGAGAGAAATATATGAGCAATGCACAGCTCTGTAGATATTCCAATATTATGTTAACTTGCATCTATTCTAATAACATGGCCTTACCACATTGGGTCATGGACATATTCATTCGGAACACCTCCAAAGCCGACACTGCAGAGGAGAGCTTCATTTGGTCAAATTGAGATTCTTTAACTTTCGTCTTCAGGTCCACAATGGTTTTATTGACTTCATCTAAAACAATGAAAAGTCAAGCTTCCATACATGTGTAAGAAGACTATCCTACACCACAAGATATAGTTCGTTCAATTTTGATCGAATGAATAATTGAGAACAACATCTAGGAGAATATAAAATATAAATATTTATGTTGGAAGGAATAAAACAAAAGATGAAACAAGTGTAAAATAAAGATAATTTAGAGCATCAAGTCAACTCAATTGAAAACAAGAAGTATGGAGTAAACTACATTCAGACAATCGGTGATGGCGAGACGGTGGCAGTCAAAAGTTCAGAACTTGCCGTTTTAGTTGCTGACGGTATTCTTAAAAGATATAACAAGTGAACGGTATGTTTAATGTTTCTGTTTTATTTATTAATGAAATTTTTGTCTGTTTACAAAATAAGCTCTATATAATTATTCTGATGCGTTTTATTTATTTTGTCATTCTGTTATGATGTCAAGACAGGTGAAAGTACAGTACAATTGACGCAAATACTTTTGAAGCGTAATTGTATTTATAGCAAGAAAAAAGTCTGATCACGTGAGTGACTTCATGTTATGGAAAATTGAATGTCAATTTCGTTAGTAGTGTCATATAAGACAAAACACTGGCAAATGTAAACATCTCGTTATAATGTATTCTTTTTATTATGAACTGCATGTAATAGATCGTTATAAAGCACACTGACTTCGTATACCGTTACGAGACAGTTATATCATTATATCTAATTATTGTGTTATAACGAGTTGATTTCACGACAGAAAAAGACAATATTTTTTTAAAATGTAGCAATGTGATGACACAGTAAATGATCCCTTACACATAACAGTTCATATGACAGTTCTAGATACATGTTTGTATTAAATTATTGCTCTCTTCCAATGAAATTTGCTCTTGGTAATTGCATTAATGATATATATAATTTAATTATTGAGCCAACTTGCTGATATCTTTAATTGAAGCAAAACTATCTTAGTAATTAAGTAATCATTGTACGGTATGGTTGAATAAATTAATTTTATCGAAGAAAGTATTCATTGAATTACTGTGTCCATAAAAATTGATTTAAAAAATTGAATTTATGAGACTAATAAATGAATTCGAGATATCTATCATATGATATATTGAGTACTTTCTTCAACATCAAATAACTAAATAAAAGAAATTTGTAAGTAAACAACAAAATTTTATGGAAAATTACTGGCTATGAATTTCCACGTCGCTTAAGATTTTCAACCAAGTTTTATAATGAACAATCTTTTTTAATGGTAAAGTACATTATCAATAACAATTTTAACGGAGTAAGGTTGCATTGCCTTGCGCTTTCTAAAGTCAATGATACACATTTGTACCCAAGACAAGGTCGGATAAATGAAGTACAAGTGAGAAAGTGTAGTGATATATCCTACTCTTGAGTATGTATTTGAGTCTGTAGCTGAGCTTCACTAAATGATTAACTGATTGTTTGTTTGTTTTACGTCCCATCGAGAATTTTTCACTCATATTGAAACGTCACTACTTGTAGGTGAAGTACCACAAATTTAGACCTATGTTTTGTGCTCAGGGCCGTACAGTAGCAGTGAGGGTATTTTAACGTGCCAACGCTTGCCGCGACCGTCGTTTACAAGATTATATCCGAAGACTCGTGATTCTCACTTCTAAATACCAAGCGTTTGGCGAAGGAGCAATCACTACCTATGGTTTGACGAGGCCATGGCATGAGCGGGGCTTGAGCTCATGACCTCAAGGTTACTAGGCGAACGATCTAGCCACTGACCACTGCTGGTGCTTCACGAAATGGATTTAGCGCTATTTTTCGTAAGTTATAGTGCAAGCCAGCAAAAATATAAGAAGGGGTCTGTCCTTCCTTTACACGACATCCATGTATATAAACCTAATTATTTAGATTAAATAGGACTACTATACAGGAGTAGACGACTAGGTGAATGATCAATAACCTTTGAATTTTGAACACACGTCGTAGATAACCTTATCTTAAAGTCTCCTAAAGCAATTTTAAATGGACAGGCATCTTTCAGATATGATCACTTTAAAGCCACTTATTTACTTTATAAAGGTGGGTTCCTACCCTGGTATAGTGTAGAATTTTCCCCAGTCCACTCTCAAGGGGGGGGGGGGTCTTACTCTAGAGTAGATTTTTGTTTGGGGGGGGGGGGTTCTACTATGGGGAAATACTATTCTATCACACGGGACGAAATCTTTAACTAATACTTCTTCTGTCCTTATATTATTATCATTATTCCCTTTTTTTTTTTTTTTTTTTTTTTACAGGAAACGTATATAAATTCATATGTAAAAATCATGGCATAACTATATATATATATATATATATATATATATATATATATATATATCTGTGAGTGTGTGTGTGCGTGCGTGCGTGTGTGTGTATTCATTAAAAGTAAACACGAATGATACACTCCTCCGTAGGAAAAAGGGACCCTTTTAACACTCATTGCGAAACACATGTACATGTATTTATTAATCGCGAATTTTCCTTCATAGCTGCCCTTATTTTTACATTTTTACATTTTCGTCGTTTGTTATGAATGGATTAAATATCCATAACTATTTGTCTTACCAATCATTGAATCCTTCATATCACGATTCAGAGCTTTTTCAATATAATATGTATAACTTACAAATCACTGTATTGCAATGAATTGCTAGTATCATCAGATTACATTGACAGCTACATAATTAGTGTAGATAAAAAAGTGTGGATCTAATACACATCTTTGAGGTATGCCAGCATTGGTACATAATGTAGAAAATTTGAACTTGACCTACTAAGATCTGTTACATAAATAACTTGTAATTATTGTAAAATATTTCCAGTGATACCATTAGTACCAAATTCAAAAATTAAACGACAGAACTCTATCAAAAGCCTTGGAAAGTTTGTAGAAAATCACACCGCACATTTTACATCGTCATTTTACCGCAGTGTTGTGGTTTGTCTCTAAAAATTGATTGATTGATTGATTATTTATTGCTTTCCGCCACACTCAACAATTTTTCAGTTATCTGGTGGCGTCCAGTTTTTGATGGTGGAGGAGAGAACCCAGATACAATGTACCTGGGAAGAGACCACCGACCTTCCGCAAGTAAACTGGCAAACTTGCTCACATAACGCCGCGGCCGAGATTCGAACACGCGCCGACAGAGGTGAGAGGCTTTGTGATTCTCTAAAAATTGAAATTCGGCAGAGTGATAAGGCAAATAATCAGACTGGTGTTTTTAGAATAATTTGTTTTCATGAAAAAGTTGCAGACATGCTTAAAAATCATAATTTCCATATTTTTTTTTTTATTTAAATACAAATTAAAATAGATTGCATGTAAATACATTTTTAATAAAACTAAGTTAAACGCTATCCTTTCAATGGACATCAGCTTATTACATGTAGTTATCTACTGACTTACACTGATGTTGGCGCCTCATGAAAAGTATGCCCAATGTTGACCCGGGTTGAAAATTGACCCGGGGGTGATTTTTCTCCGTTAAAAACTGAGACCAAAAGCGTGAAATGTATACCCTGGATCATTTTTCGACAGCTTGAATTTTTTTTAAAAATCTCTGATGACCTCAACCCATTGAAAATTGACCCTGTTGAATGCCCGACTCCGGCTACAGAGTTTTGAACTTTCTTTCAACTGGAATTTGTTCTGCGCGATTTATCTGCATACCCAAATTTTCATTTTTCCATAATGATAAAAATTGGTCAGAGATCATCCCGATGTTGTTCATCAGTGCATGGTTTTCTTATTTTCATGTTTGAGGCCATGGTTGTCCATGACAATCTTACTTATGACATCACTTTTTTTTTTTTTATTTCACAGCATCTATTTTATCTTTTTCTTTAAAAAACATTCTGTAAAAAAATGCATATATGCAAGTTTACTGTCATTTTATGATTTTAAACACACACACACACACACACACACACACATATATATATATATATATATATATATATATCCTTTTAAATTATGTTTGTCATATTTATATTTCATTGCCACTGTAAAGCGTTTTAGAGTTTAGAGTATTTCTAGTATTATATGTATAAATTTTCATATAATAATAATAGATATTAAGATCACTTTAAAAAAAACCAAACAAACAAAACAAAAACGACCACAAAAAACGAGCAAATCATCCGAAATAACCCCCCCCCCCCCAAAAAAAAAACCAACAAAAAAACAAAAACAAAAAAACAAAAAAAAAAACAACAAACAAACAAACAAACAAAAATACCAGAAACCCTTTCGGGGATGGGGTTAAGGGGGTATTGAACATTTCTGAAGCTTCAGTCGATTTCCTGCATATGCAAAAACTTACAAAGGATTCGTGTTACTTTGGATGCTATTAGTTAAGTTATTACTGTTCTTAAACTATGAAAATCTCAAAAAGGAGGGTTGCCCCCCCCCCCCCCACCCCCAAGTTCATGGAGTTCGCTAATCGACTGTTTAATGAACTAGGTAGTGAAAGTTCTAGAGAAGTCACTTTCAGCTGTTAGTTATATATATATATATATGTGTGTGTGTGTGTGTGTGTGTGTGTGCAAAATATTGTGATTACACGCGAAAAGATCACTATAAGATAAATTGCTTGCATATTTTAAGGGTTCATCCGATAATTTGAGACCTTCACCGTTAAAATGATTCATGTTTCGTACAGAATTTGGAATTGAAGATATTAATGTAAACATATTAATCTAAGAATAAATATGAATTAACTGTAAAGTTGTAATTGAATAAATCATAGTTGTAAATATCAATTCATATATATGTGTTTTTACGTTGTTGAATTTAGAAACGGTTTAATGATCAAAATTCCACAACGCGGCTCAATTTTCAACGGATTAGGGTCTAAATTCAACACCTTTCGTCTCAATATTTAACTTTGAAAAATGCACACACACACACACACACACACACACACACACACACACACACACACACCTCCCCGGGGGTCAATTTTCAACCCAGGTCAAAATTCTTCGTTGCACCGGCGTGAAGCGTTGCAGTTCATAATCAAAGGCAATGATATCGCTTGGGTTCGAATTTACTATTAAAGATATCTTTAATAGGATATTCGAACTCAGGCGATATCATTGCCTGCGTTCATTCCTTCATGTATTTTCAAATGTGATATTCATTTTTTATACATGTATTTACATTCCACTTTCTTTTTGTTGGCATTCCTATAGTGGTTAGAATAGGCGTACGATATTTAATCAAGATTTATACGCACATTGTTTAAGCCATTTTTCGGTTATCATTAGATGTCAAAGACAAAAACTTTGATTAGAATAGGTTCTAAGTACCCCTTGTTTGTCTTAAGAGGTGACTAAATGGGCGGTCCTTTGGATGAGACCGCAAAAACGGAGGCCCCGTGTCACAGCAGATTTGACACGATAAAGATCCCTTTCTGCTCAAAGGCCATAAGCGCTGAGCATAGGACTAATGAATTTTGCAGCCCTTCACCAGCGATGGTGACGCTTCCATATTGGTGTAAAAATCTCCAGCAGGACGTTAAACAATGTGCAACTAACCAACCAAAAGCATTGAAAATGTAATTATGTTATAAATTTCATGCTTGTTGAATAGTTAAACTATTTGAAATGTCGCCAACTATTATGATATTGTCTAGAATTTCCTCGACCTTTCTAGGCACAAGGGAAGTTAACTAAACGTTTAATTTTAAGGCATCACTTTTTCCAAATACAACACAATACATTTGACTTACCAAACAGTGAAGTTATAATGATACTTTGCGAACTATTCATAGTTTCCATGAAATTGCTCAGTCTTGTGGATAATTGCACATATTCGTCAGTGTCCCTGTCAATTTTCAGTGTTCGTTTATTTAATTCAAAAAGAGTAATGGACAGGTAACGGACTTCTACTTTCAAGTCCCCGAGAATCGTACTCGTATTTGCCTCAAAACCTTGTCTTTTCTCCTCAAACTGTTCTACAAGCTCCCGAAAATATTCGTTGATCTTTGTGAAATTTTCCTTAACATTGATAAAGGTTTCTTCATACTTTCTATTTTCAAGGTCAAGTCTTTGGTTATTGTGTTTTAGTGTGTTAACTTCCCGTTTTAAGTCTGCCATTTCTAAGTTTGTTTCCTGATAGGCAGATTCCAAAGTTTCTATGTTTTGTTTCATCGTGATCATATCCTTCATCAATGCGTGCACATTTTTCACTAGTCCTATTCTGATGATGGTTTCCTGGTTCAAAAGTTGCCTGAATACGTCCACGTTTTTGAAATCATGGTTATTCGTAGTCAACTGAGTAGCATTCGACTCACTGTCGTCAATAAGTATTGCAAAGCCGTGAATATGTACTGCACACAGCAAGAGAAGTGTCAAACCAAGAAGGTCCGTCATTTTGAAAATCAAGAAATGAAATGCAAAACGGGATCAGATCTGTGTTTCTTATATTTACCTGATTCGCATTTTTTCTGACTTTGGTAAATAGTAGGTTTGATATAGACAAGCATTAGTCTACATTTCTTGGTATTTTTTTTAATATGCTTTTTCCGAAGAAAAAAAAAAGATATCGCATTAACACATTAAATGATTCATATTTTTTTTTTTATTTCAATGACGTGCAATCTCACCAGGTTTTCATTTACTTAATCTGATATTTCTATTTCAGACTTCAATTTACGTAAGCATAAGATACAAAAATGATGAAAAATTTAAAAAAAATTTAAAATCTTGCATTAAGCAGTTTATGTTACATGTTGATTCCATTTTTACACTTCATGATTTAGTATTCTGAAGAAAATATTCTCGTGTTGAGGGTCATAATATTTAAGTAAAATAGTTAAAGAGGCATGGACACGATTTGAGTTGAAAATTTTCAAATTTTATTTTTCCCTTTTTAATTCTAACAATGCTTAACTAAGGTATTTACAGTTGTTGACTAACTAGTGTGATACAAGACTCACAATTCTTTATTATATAAACAAGGTTTGTGCCTTGGTTTTTGTTTACATATATAGACTGCTTAATAGAAATATCATGTTTAAAACAAAATGAGACGTGACGAACACTAGAAACTGTATAACTGTGTTTAGAATGAACATGTAACTTGACAGAAACTATTGCCAAGATATTTATGTAAACTAAAACAGGGCACGAGCCTTGTTTACATAACAAAGAATTGTGAGCTTTTATCACTTTTGTAATTTGAAAACTGATATTAAAATTTTTGCTGACCATTAAAAATACCTTGTGAACATTAACAATGGAAAATAAAATATGACAATTTTCAGCTCACATCGTGACCATGCCCTTTTAAATGTTATCGTCATTGACGAAATACTTTTACTAATTTGATTTTATTTCAAAGTCACGAAAAGTGCAGGGGGGGGGGGGGGGGGGGGGGGTGTCGATTGACAAATGCTAACATTCCCATACAAACATGGCAGTGGAGTAATATACATGTAATACATATATTACCTAGAGCAAAGGACAACTACGAATAACGAATTCTAGTCATTTCAATGTACAGTATTTACATATGTGCGCTTTCATGAAAAGTCTATTTTATAAGGTAGTAGCCAGTACATATATCAGCATTTTATACGGTGTTATATCTCCTACACTTACACCAGTCTTATAATTATATCACGTTCTAAAATGCCTATGAAATATAGAAAACTCGTACTTTTCCAGTCCTGGACTGTTATATCTAATTCCTAGACTAAAAGGTTCTGTAAAATCTAAATCTCTCTCTCTCTCTCTCTCTCTCTGTGTGTGTGATTCTTTAACCTCATTCTCAAAACAACATTATGTATAACAAATGTAAATCATTCTGAATAATTTCAAAGTCTGATTTGTTCATAATTTCTCCACCTTTCAACGATATTTCATTAATGGATATCGTATATATAATAACAGACAGCGTCTTCAAACCGTCCCTTGATACTACCAATACCTTTTTTATATTGAATAATTTTATTTTTCTAATTTGTCCAATGTAAAAATAGTGTCATGTTGCACATAATCTATCAAACTAGTATACAATATAATAATATTCATTACAATGGCGTAACTCCTTGAAAAGTTGAAGGGGGGATACGACTACTTTGAAATTAAATTCCAGTAGGCAGAGAAGTTGACTTCAAAACTGTTCAAAATAACTGACAAGCTAAAATAATAATAATATTAATTTAAAAAAAAGAGATGAATAAATAAATACTGCAATTATATACACCTGTAAATAAATGAAAAACATACCACAATCCTATTTCCAAAATCATAAAATTGTAGAGGGGGGGGGGGGGGGGGGGGGGAGGAAAATGAACGTTGTCATAAAACGGTCTTTAATGTGCCAACGCCTGCCGCTACACAGGACCTCCGTCTTTAAGGTCATATTCGAAAGACCTATGATTCTCACTTCTAAATGCCCAGCGTCTTAGATTTAACGCCGCCATGGCATGAGGGGGGGGGGGGGGGCGCTAATTCACGATCTGCCGGTAGCGAAACGAACGCTCTACCACTGAGCTACCACGACCGGTGTTTGTACATAGTAATGCAACTCTTCCTTTTGTTTACAAGTTGGAGGGGTGGTTCAGTTCAATACTGACCCCGAGTAACCTTGTGGTTTTCTATCTCATCCTGATTAAGCATCTGTGCAAGTTTTCTTTTATCAGTTTAATGGTGGATCTAGAGGGAGATTTCGGGGGTTGGACACTCCATTTGGTTAAGATTTTGTTTTTTGTTTTTGTAAATGTTCGACTTTTCAATTTATTTATTTGTTGATTCACTAAACATATTGACATACAATCATGTTACACAATATAAGATATAATAATGATGATAAATTAAATATTAACAGTTGATATACATGTATGAATATATATACTTGCATGTACCTGTGACGTCAAATTGTATGTATACAATTTAGTGTTGAATATAACATTAGTATAATAAGTATGTATAATTATAACACTATACAATTAGTATTACTTGTAACATTAGCATAATTATAGCATTCTACTTCTATTTTGCAATTCAAAACATTCATTTGAAAATTCACATAACCATGCAGCATGAACTATATTGACAATTACTGTTGTGTATCTAAGTATACTGGACTACCGAGAGGATAATCCGGTTTGTTACTTTGTATTGTCGGTGTTGAAGTTTTTTTTCCAAGTGAAAATGAAGATGACAAGTGTTTTGAAGTTGTGCGTTTTAATGTAACCTGTTATCATTCGAGACAGTGATAAAACATGGCGGAGAATAAATTATTGATTATATATTATTTAACGTCCCACTCGAGAATTTTTCACTCATATGGAGACGTCACCATTGCCGGTGAAGGGCTGTAAATTTAGGCCTATGCTCGGCGCTCATAGCCTTTGAGCAGGGAGGGTTCTTTATCGTGCCACACCTGCTGTGACACGGGCCTCGGTCTTTGCGGTCTCATCCGAAGAACCGCCCCATTTAGTCGCCTCTTACGACAAGCAAAGGGTACTGAGGATCTATTTTAACAACCCGGATCCCCACGGGAATCGGAGAATTAAAAAAAATATTTCTCGACAACGCATTGTTCATTGGTATGGATAATTTTCGCGATACAGAGAAGTAGATGTCATTTTGGCAGAAATGTCAGAATCCGCTATAATATCATGACACTTTCGTGGGCATGTTCGTGGGCAAGACCATATGGGATGAGACCCCTCTGTGGTCGATCAAGAGACCCTCGAATACATCAACTCCGGTGTAAGTACTAGATAACTTGTCAGTGTGCCTGTGGATAAATTTTCCCTTTTTAAATTTACTGGGTACTCGTATGAAGATGCTGCAAAATGTATGGCTGGGTTTCACTCCTACTATGTATTCTATGACCTGGATGTAAATGAATCCCGGAAAATGGCGGCATTTTATCTTCATCTCCAAGGCTCCGCCCATCAATATACCGTGGTATATTGATGAACACAACACAGTTGGTAGTTTCTCAGGTTCTAAATTTGCGAGTCATTGAAGATGGTGATAACAAAAGATAGGTAGATAGATCAATCAATCAATCAAATCACCCTACAAAACACATAACAATAAATAAATATACAATAGTAACATCAATATCAATTATCGCATAAATTATCATAAAATCCAGATATCAAATGTACACTAATCATATGGAATTAAATGTAAATGCACATTACACTGAATCTCAACTTACAAAATTAACACCTACTTTACTCAAGTAAATTAGAAAGAATAGATTGAATATAATAAATATCAATCATATCAGTTTACAATACTTCTGTACAATATTTACAATAGTAAAGTAATATACACATAGTTACCGAATTGTGGATTCAGGTGGTTAACTCTATTGGACTAAGTCCAAGGTGTATAAGATATAGATCACCAAACCTGTGTATAAGTAATACACTTATTCACACTATGTAGACACATATATAAATATAATTCTGTGTCTTTAAATCAAGGCTGATATAATAATATCTACCAATAAATAGCAGTGTAATTCATTTGAATCCATACATTTACTTTACTTGATCAGTGCTCACTCTCTCTTACAAAAATCTAAAACTCATTCATTCCTATACTTCCATTCACACACTAGAAGCTGTTAAAAGGAATGATTAAATAAGAAACTTACTTTGAAGGTCTTCTATATTCTGTCCAGTAGAAGTCAATAACTAAAAATATATTCAAATGGCAAATGCAATGGAGAACTATGAAATACTTGTACTCTCTCCGACTACTGACTTTGAAGTGATTTTAAATTTCTAGAATAAAACTCTAAAGAACTTTGACCTCTAAGACCTTCCAATAAAATCAAAGATACCTAGAGTGACCAATAGAACGCCACTGACTTCTAAACTTCTTAATGAGCATACCAATAAAGATAACTCTTACTGTAATACTTAGTAATAGGTCATGCTGTGCAGGTTAGTAGTATGTACATATATCCTAATTAAATATTTACATTTGCTATATCTATTTACAAGTTTTTAAATTGGTTTATTAAAAGTTTATTTTAGATTATTTCAAGTTGAAATTATTCCAAAATAACACATTATCACATATAGTTTGGACAGCTTTCTGAGGCCATGCAGACAACTTGGAATGTCACTGGGACCGAGTTTGAAAGGACTTACACCAGCAAATCTCCAATGGACCCCACTTTCATCATGGAGTCTGCTATATTTGATTCATTGTGCTCAGTCCCCTCATAGCCTCTAGAGGATTTGTACAGTGTCATCCTACAAAAAGGACAGAAACTGAGCAAACCAGAACGGGATTTGATGAATAAATTTGTCAAAGGTTTTCCACAACAGCTTGCATTTTATGTCCGCGCTGGACGTTGTCCCAGTTTTGCAGACACCTTAACAGCTGCTAAGACTGGGGAGGCATTTGGTTTCCGGCAGGCCCCGCCTTCCACAGCAGCGATACGCACACAACCAACATCTTGTGATGTTGAAGTGAACTTTACTGTGAGGGAGTTATCTCGTCAATCAACAACTGCCCAGCAACTGGCGACGCCATATTATCATGGTGGATAGCCGCCACAGCATTCGGACTCAGCACCGCAAGAACCAGTGCATTCCGAGTGTTGTTTCCGATGTAGAGGTGTTGGTCACGTGCAATTGCCTGTGCTTTGAAGGATGGTCATGTATCCGACCCCAACTCACAGTGTGCGTTTTGTTCCCAGTTTGGCCATACAGCTATATCGTGTATGTTCACGAAAACTGCAGAGCATCGAGAAGAGATCAACATGGCGCTCCTTCGGGACGACGCTAACATGTGACAACGGAGCCCTTCACCTACACCATGGAGAGAGAGAGAGAGAGAGAGAGAGAGAGAGAGAGAGAGAGAGAGAGAGAGAGAGAGCTCTATATGTCTGCCATTTAGCTAATTTGCATGCCGCCATTTTGGATGCGATCTATCGGTCATTTCATTAAAAAAAGTAATAGAGAAAATATGTTAAATCAATATATGTAAACTAACCTCTGCATAAACACACGTTTCCAGAATCATAATCCCATGCTCTATGTTCGTATCCCTTCTATGAACCAACCTTCATTGTAACTGGTACAATAGTCGGAGTTCTAATTATAATTAAAATTTTGAAACTAAGAGTTGTTACAGTAAACATTTCAAGAATTTTTGAAAATCTCGGCAAGTCCACCTTTTCACTTCAAAATGGCAACGGATATGAAACAAGAGTCACTAATTCCAGCATCGGAAACGGAAAATTAATATTTTTCCGGAATCTGTTGACAGATTTACTGAATTATTTTTCATTAAAGTTCGTTTTTTAAAATCACCATTTTCAGCATTTTGGCAAATGGACATCGATGGGGAAGATTAAGAATGCAGAGAATCCAGTTATGTACATATTTATTTTATAAATAGAAGTATTAGGTTCGCTGTTCTAACCACAGGCGCTCGACGTTTTAAATATTTAGAATTAAGAAATTATCTTCCTATCCCCCTTTCACAAATTTTTCGCATTTGAGAAGCAGTATACGATGATTGACTTATAGTCGATAATTGCCTTATTTCCAGTTCACCATGACGACAGGAAAAATAAGACCTTGACAAAGTTGCTTCTAAACGGTACGAGTCTAATTATTATATTATATTAAACCTTTCGCCGAAATTTGCAAGAGATGCAGCAGGTAAAAAGGAAAACCAAGATGGCAGCGTGATATACCTTGTGAATAGTTTGTTTACAGGAAGGTATTTTTTTTATTATAAATATTTAAAACGTCCAGCGCCTATGGTTCTAACTTTATGAGGCCTCAAAAAAAAAAAAAAAAAAAAAATAAAGAAAAAAAAAAAAGAGAGACCAACAAAATGTTTTAATGATTTCGGAAACCCAACATATTTTACTAATAATAATACGATGCCTCAGTAAAACTTGATGAACTTCAAAACATTGATCAGTGAATATGTATATGTACCGGCTGTTAAAACAAACAACTATACTAGATAAAATTACCGGGGGATGAATCATCCGATGGGTATGGTGTTGAGTTTGTGTGTTCGGGGGATGGGTTTACCCATTGCCTACCCTAACTGGATCTGTGATTAACTTTGTAAGTGTTGGGAAGCATTTTTCCCCCGTTTTGCAATATTGTGTTGTCGAAATTTTTTAGTCCTTTGAAATTAATTTTCATACCACTAGTCGACATCAAATGTACGCGATACAATATCCTTTTTAAAGTTAAGTGCTTAATGAATATTCATAATTTTAAGGTCACCTGATATCACGCTTAAGAATAAAGTGATAAGAATTTCTCCATATGCTATCTACAGAGACGTGCAACACAGAATAACGTGGCAACTTTTAGTGGCAATATTCTGTTGTGTGACTCTTGGGCAGCTACAACTGTGCCTGTACCAGTGAGGGGTGGCCTTGCAAATTCTAATGTATTATCATCCCCTAGATTTGATATTCCCTTTCATGTTGTGGTGGATACTTCAAGCAAAGGGATAGGATATATGTTATATCAAATTTATGATGACAATGACATACCGCATGTTATTCGCGTTGGTCTCAACAGATTATAGCGACCGTATGGCCCTAAAAAATTAGAACTATTATGAGTGATCATTGCTGTCACATATTATGAATTGTGTATCAGGGAAAGCCATGTAATTCTTGAATGCGATCATCAAGCTCTATAACCACTGCTTATAAACAAACTACGTGGAACTATCTTCAACCGCTGGCTGACTATTTTTCAACAGTATGACCTGGAAATTCAGTATAAATCAGCAGCACAGATGGTCCCTTGACGAACCTACATGCAACATTAAATTACTGTCAGGAAAATGTTTACATAACTTGTTAAACTGTAGACATTCTGGTGTGAATGATATTGAAGTCAACAACATGGTGATACCTTTTCGACCTCTGGATCTTCATCCTACATTGGAGTATAACGCTGACACTGAAACAGACTTGGATAATTGTTTTTCCACACATTCCATGCGTTCACAGAGATTTGAAAGAACTCAAAAGTTTCTTAGTGCAAAATCAAAACAAACACACACAAACCAACGCAAATCGTCTGAAACTGATCATCTAGTGTCAGATATTCCTTGTTACAGAGCACCTCAGTCATGCTCGCCTATTCAGCTGAAGAGAATGACCCGTTTCTTCTGGAGACAGAGACTGGTGGTCCTTCACACACATGCTGTTTCAAGCAGAGACAGGTGGTGATGCATCCCAGGATCCATTTGGTGTTGCAACTGAAGGGGGTGTCTCAAAACCATAATGACGGAGTTCTTTCTTACATTGGAAATGACATTAGCATAAACCGTCTAACTGGTGTCAAAGGCATGACACCAACCACAAACTGTTACCAGATCAGAAATACATGGACACTAGCGTGCCTACTAACTCACTTACCTCTTCATCTGATGTTGATACACCACAAGCTCAAAACACAGAAGTCACGAATGGTTAGGATCATACCGCTGCAGCACAAGAGAACCCTCAGCCCAAAGGGACACTTTGACAGTGTTAGGGGTATATACTGTTACAGCTGATATATGGCACTTTTGAAGGTATATATATATATATATATATATATATATATATATGTGTGTGTGTGTGTGTGTGTGTGTGTGTGTGTCACGAAGCCGATTGAGTATACTCAATCGGCTTTATGATGTTTTATTATACTATTTTACTACTACTTGTGTAGATTTTCTATACTTATTGACAATTTGCTATTTCATTCACGCTCAATTAGCATGTCAACTACTAAGGTATAGATTGCGGGTTCGTGTCTAGCAGGGGTTTTAATTCCCCCCCCCCCCCAAAAAAAAAATGCTTTCTAATATAACTGCATTTTTGGACTAAATAAAATAAATTTGAAAATTTTCAATTTCAAAATATTGTTGTTCATTTCCTGCACTTTTCATTCACATCAAATTTCTCTGGTGTAGCATTCCTCCTTAAATCAGTTTACAAAAGTTTCAAGTGTCAAGAAAACACGATCAAAAGAAATGATAAAATATGTTAGAATAGAAATTCAACACTGTCGATAGAAGATTGTGTAGGACATTTAAACGTTCTCACTACTGTCACACCCGCCTGACCACGCACAGGTTAGTAAGACAGTTGAATGGTGGTCAAGTTTTAATTAGAAATAGGTCTACGATAAAATAAAACCTTTTCATTAATACAAGCGAAAATTGATGGCAGAAATAGTTAGTGCCGAAGTGGAGCAAGTACCAGAGTGTCTGGAAAAACTTCAGTCTGCAGACAGCACGACGATATTAGCAGAGTCGACATACGAAAACTACTGGGGAACAGGACTAGATGAACAAGGTACACTCAACACAGATCCTCAAGCATGGCCAGGTAAAAACAAGCTAGTCCTCATCATACGAAAATTAGCTTCAGCCTATACAAGGAAGCTGCGCAGCTCCTCGGTACCGAGAAATTCTCGAAACCAGCGTCAAGCGGGGAGGATCAAGCCAAAATTGAAAAGTTTCTCCGAGATGCAGGAAAACAGAAGAAGAAAAACAATGCGAGCCACTCTGCAAGGCACTCTGGTGATTGAAACAGGTATGCAGGGGAAAAAACTACCGCACCTCAATGAATAATAAAACTCTTACATTCTATTATTTTAATGCTAGAGGACTAAACACTTATAAAAAAAAAATGTAATATTATTTGACTGGCTTAATGATACCAATATAGATATTATTTGTTTACAGGAGACGCACTTTATTGAGAATCAAAAACATTTGTATGACTCTAGATGGTTTGGTAAAACATTTCATTGTTTTTCAGACTTTGTGCATAGTCGTGGGGTAATTATTTTATTTAATAAAAACATTGATATTGAGGTAATTAATTATCATTACTCTTCAGATGGAAGGAAATTATTGGTCAGCTTCAAATATGATAACATTTTTTTCTCTGGTAAATGTACATCTTTCTAATTATGAAAAACCCAGAAAAGATTTTTTAAAAAGACTTTTAACATGGGTAAATCAAAATGCAGAAAATCATCAAAATTTAATTGTTTGCGGTAATTTTAATTATCAAATTGACAAAACCAACAATAGAAGTTCTAGCTTTCTTAAAAAATTTCTAAACATGCTTAATTTTACTGATAGTTGGACATTAAATGAAAGATCAAGGATTGACATGTTGTGATGCAAATAATACTCCTCAAAGCAGAATAGGCTATGTTTTCACTTCAGAAAATATTGTATATCCACTATGCAGTATAATTATACAAAGAGTCCCAAATGTTGAAGAGCAGAGATTTAGCGATCATGTTTTGAACTCAACACTGCTGAAAATAATAGAAGTAGCTATTAGAAATTTAATACACCACTCTTATCAGATGAATTATTCTGTAAATCTTTAAAAAAAAACCAAAAACAAAAAAAACCACACACACACACACTTACAAGAAAGCATAGCTAAATTCGACACAGATATAGACCTAAGATACAAATGGGAACACATTAAAATATTAATAAAAGAATTTTATATGCAATACTCAAAAACAAAAGCTTTTGACAAAAGAAAACGAATTAAATATATTGAATTGCAAATTAAAAAAAATTGAATCCTCTCATCACACAGAAATAAATATGTCATACAAGTGGAAACTTGAAAAAGAAATAGATGATTACTAAAATGATAAATGTAAAGGCGCATATATACGCTCACGGGCTTCATGGATAGAAAAAGGTGAACAAAGCACATCTTATTTTTTGGGCCTCGAAAAGAAAGAACAGATTAACAACTCTGTAGATAATATTAAAAACGAGAATAATATAAATGTTTACGATAATGAAAGTATTATGAATTCTCTCTACAAATTCTATAACCAGTTATACAGTAGTAAAATAATCCCGGTAAAGATATAGAAAATTATATGGAAAGTGTTATATGTGCCAAAGTTAATGAAAGTGAAAAAGAGTTATGCGATGCAACGCCAACTTTAAATGAATGTGAGGAGGCCGTAAAATTGATGAAAAATAACAAATCTCCAGGACAAGATGGACTTCCAGCTGAATTTTACAAAATATTTTGGACAGAATTAAAAGTTGAATACTTCAAGTCTTTGCTCAAAAGCATTGAATGTGGTATACTACCTTTTTCTCAACGTAATGCCATTATATCGTTAATATATAAAAAAGGCGATAAGGACAACTTAAAGAACTATAGACCGCTTAGCCTAACAAATGTAGATGATAAAATATTTGGTCATGTACTTGCCAGACGCCTAAAACAGTAGCAAAAAGAATTATATCCAAAGAACAAAGTGCCTATATTAAGGGTAGGTATATAGGAGGAATTGCGCGCTTGATCATAGATATTTTTGAGTACTATATGAACAATGACCTTGACGGGATACTTCATTTTTTAGACTTTGAAAAAGCCTTTGATTCAATAGAATACAATGTCATGTATAAAGCTTTAGAAAAATTTTATTTTGGCCAGAATTGCATACAAATGATAAAAACTCTGTATAATGAACCAATATTCAAAATAAAAAACAATGGATGGGTTTCAAAATCATGTAAAATGCAAAGAGGTATTAGACAGGGCTGCCCGGTCTCATCTCTTCTGTTTGTCTTCGTAATCGAAATGTTAGCGATAAAAATTCAAAATCAAACTGAAATTAAAGGTCTCATACTATGTGAACATACCGATAGAATGTTTCAAACTGCACAACATGCAGATGATTGTACTAATATGGTACAAGACGTATACTCTTTGGAAAAAAAATATTAGAAGTCATCAAAGATTTCAACAAAGCTGCTGGCACAAAATTAAATGTTGATAAGACTGAACGCCTTCTTACTGGATCTTTTATTTCGAGATATGCGAACAAGAATACAATAAATGGCATAGATATAGCTAAAGATAAAGTTAAATCAGTAGGAATATACATCGGACACGATAAAAATAAATGCTATGAAAGCAATTGGACAAGTAAATTAGAAAAATTAGAGAGAAATTTAAGTGTTTGGAAAAGAAGAAATCTAACTCTTTTTTGGCAAATGTACCATTATCGATACTCTAGCAATATCTGATATAGTATATCTAGCGTCTGTGCTACCTAATCCTAAAAAAGAATTCATTAAAACAGTGACAAAACTTATCTTTAATTTTTTTATGGAAAAAGGGAGAGAGAATAAAAAGAAACACACTCATTGGAAATATTAGTCAAGGGGCATAGGAATAGTAGACATAGAAAGCAAATTATTAGCTACAAAAGCGGCATGGGTCAAAAGAATGCTTAACACCAATAGAATCATTCACAAGGCGCTAACCTGCATGCTAAAAAACAAAAATGTATCAATTTTTGATATTGTAAAAGCAAATGAAAGTGATGTTATGCAATCACTCTTTTTCGATTTCTCGATATGCCTGACTTCTATGGGGGAAATTCTTGAAGCATTTAACATATGTAAGAAAACCAAAAACCCCAACAAAATAAATAGAAATGAATTTCTGTCAGAATTCCTCTGGAATAATAATCTTTTTCTCTACAAGTCAAAGTCACTCTGCTTTACAAACTGGATCAAAAGGGAAGTATGCAATATGGATGACGATATCAATCATCTCTTGTTTGAATGCATAATCGTGGAAAATATTTGGAAAAGTATTGCAAATTTTTTTATGTTTGAAATACGCTGGAAAACATTAGTTATCGGTTTTGATAAAGAAATTAATAACAAAATTATAAAACTTAATAATTTAATAGCTTTCGTTTGTTATAGAATTTACAAATACAAAATGAAATGTAGAGTTAAAAATGAAGTTATATCAGAAAGAAATTTAAGGGAATCTCTGAAACATAGTGTATCTACACAAAATAATATATTGAAAGAAGCTAAGAAAATTACTGATGATATTTACTATAAATTGATTTTGCGTATTTAGGAGCTAAGGGGAATCCGTACATGGGAAGACAGTTCTCATGCACTCTGTCTGTTCAATGGCATTATGGACATTTAGTGAGTGAAGCGGCTGTTGAACAGGCTGGATTTACGTTGTCTTATATTAATAATTCATAATATTATAGAGGTATTAGACATTCCTATTAATTGTGTACATGATTGACATGTATATTTATGTGCTTTCTTTATGGACATGTAAATTAGTGTATGTATACATTGTATGTGTAGATATATATAGAAAAAATATTGACACACATTTTTGAATGAAACCTATAAATCTGATGTTGAAATATTTTGAATTGTAGATATGTAGAAAGAAAAGATTAGATTATGATCTATTATATGACCTATTATATATATATATATCTATATATTCATGAAACATTGTTATATCGATGATTTTTGCATATTGTGCATTGTATCACCTTTTAATAAAAGATTAAAAAAAAAATTACAAGCAAAAATATGATAAAATATAGTATACAATACTCAGCACGGTCTGTTCTCCGTGTCCGAATTGTGAAATGGTCAAGTAAAGCTACCCAAAATAGTCTCGAACTTGCTGCATGGAAAATCATGCTCGTTCCACGAAAGTACACCCGGGAATGCCTCAGAATTTCAAAACAAGACCGTTTAGCTAACCTGATATGCATGTGATTTACAATCATTACATCCTTCAATCGAATGACTGATATTATTCATGCAATTGATGGGCGCAATAATTCTTTTAGAGAGAACAATTATTCAATAAGAGATATCTTGAATGCTACATATCCACACTTGATTTAATGATCTCTTTAACTGATTTTTTTCGAAGAATTGATGGTCGCATTAATTCCATATTCAAAATCAAGGAATCGATCATTTATACCTAGCTCCAAATTAACTTTTGTGAGCAAAGATTCCACAACATTGAAGATCAATTTAATTGATGAGAGAAATAATTAATTTGATGAGCGCATTAATTCAATTATTGCGCGCAATGTTCCAATTGTTGTGTTCATCAAATCAGTTATTGCCTGCAATAATTCAGTTGATGCTTCCATCAAGTGAATTGATCAAAGCAATTATTGATCTAATGTGCGCATCAATTGCGGGTAAAATTGAATTAATGATATCTTCAGTTATTTATGTTTCATGTTTGATGCTCCTTACAGTACTTTTGATTTCCAAATTGCATTTAAATTTTGCCGATATGACCATATATATAAGGAAAATTTTGTGAAAAATAATGGTACTGAAATACCCAGAATCACCAGCATTCACAGCTATACATTACCAATTACATGACACTGTACCTGGCGTTCATTTGGAGATTGTTGGAATTTGCATTGATAACTGTTGTTTTGCATCGGCGAGTCTTCGTTTGGACCGGTGACCGCCCATTTTATTTGTTTGTTTGTTTGTTTATAGCCGCCTGAGCAATTTTTCAGCTATCCGGCGGCTGTCACCATTACCGGTGACAGGGCTGCAAATTTAGGCCTATGCTCGGCACTCAGGGCCTTTGAGCAGGGAGGGATCTTTATCGTGCCACACCCGCCCATTTTAAAATAGGAATCTGTCGATTACTTTTTTCACCCATTCATGTTGTACTTTATTGTTCATTTTGCGCATCTCTCTCTCTCTCTCTCTCTCTCTCTCTCTCTCTCTCTCTCTCTCTCTCTCTCTCTATATATATATATATATATATATATATATATATATATACTGGACAAAAAAAGTTAAGGATCATAATTTTGACCTCAAAACTTTTTATAACCAAATAATTATTTTGACAAATTTTAACATGTATAGTTTCTCCAATGTTTCCATAACACAATAGATTTACCTGGTTTCATATTGACGTCATAAGTGCACGATTTTTTCGCCCAAACACAAGCAAGGGGTCAAAATCAAAGTGTGCCAACGTGTATATTGAAATTGAAAAATTGTGATTTTCATTTTATTGTGGGTATTTATTGCTCTAATCGACTCTTAGGTGAACATTTATTGACATGAAAAGCCATGAGGCGCCATTTAACTGCTCTGGAAGCTGGTCAGGCAGTAGGTATGCTTCAAGCTGGCCAAGTCCAGACAACTGTCTCTAGACATTTTAATGTGTCCCAAAGTGTGATTTCAAGATTGTGAAATTGTTTTAGGCAGACAGGTAATGTTTCTGAGAGACCGAGATCAGGTCATCCAAGGTCCACAATCGCTCGCCAGGATCGCTATATGTCACTTATGGCTCGTAGACACAGGTTTCAGAGTGTTGTCCAACTCAATACTGACTTTCATGCAGCAAGTGGGGTGCGCATAAAACCACAAACTCTCAGACAGAGACTTCATGCTGCCAACCTTCGGGCTCATCGACCTGCTGTTCGTCCCATTTTGAGGAGAAGACATCGTATAGCACGACTCAATTGGGCTCAAAATCACATAAACTGGCAACTGCGTCATTGGACGCCTGTTCTTTTCACAGACGAGTCACGGTTCTGCGTGGACTCTCATGACGGTCGTAGGCGTGTATGGCGCATGCGTGGAGAGCGGTACACTGATTGCTGTGTAGCAGAGCATGATCGTTTTGGAGGTGGCTCTGTGATGATTTGGGCCGGAATCAGTATTGGTGGATGTACTGACTTGCACGTGATTAATGGCAATCTTACCGGTGCAATATTCAGGGACGAGATACTGCCTTCAATTGTGAGACCTTATGCGGGAGCTATAGGCAACGACTTTGTGTTAATGAATGATAATGCTCGTCCCCACAGAGCACGTATAGTGACAGACTATCTTGCTACAGAGACAATTGAACGTATGGATTGGCCGAGTTGTTCTCCAGATTTAAATCCAATAGAACATGCCTGGAACATGTTGCAGAAAGCTGTTTCCAGACGCCCTGTACTTCCGACAAACCGCCAGGAGCTTACGTTAGCTTTACAACAGGAATGGGCAAGGTTGCCACATATTGCGTTCCGCAGGCTCATCAGAAGTATGCAGAGGCGTTGTCGTGCCGTTATACAGGCCCAGGGTGGACATACACCCTACTGATATTGCCTTTATAAAGATTCAATCATTTGTAATGAAATTTGTTATTGTTGCTCATACCGATTTTCAAACTGTTTTGGGGGGTTACCTGACAATGGTTGCTCTGGCTGCTTAACGTATTGATGAATTTGTAAAAACAGGTTTAAAATGTATTGTTCGATTGTCGTTGAACATTTTAAGTATATATTTAACATAATCTATTTGGTTTTGTTATGAATAAAATAATTCTGAAATCATGATCCTTAACTTTTTTTGTCCAGTATATATATATATATATATATATATATATATATATATATATATATATATATAATTTTTGCTGCCTATTTGTAAGTTCAAAGTAGTCTTGCACCTTCAGCTTGAGCGAGATTAAAGGAAATCCGCACTGAATGTCGTTTAAAATTGCTGGGCGTTTATTGTAAGTGTTGTGCAACTTTCTGATGCCATTTCAAATCAACAAGATATGTATGCGAAATAATGATGCCCCCGTATGACACCAAATTCTGGTACCAAAAGAAAGCTCTTGTAACCAGGAATACAGATGTGGAATATGAAAGCCCTAGAACTAACCGTTCAAAAATTATGACCAAGGTTAAGGTTTTCAAAAGTAGATCTAATTCCAAGGTCATGAAGTCAAAAAATTTTCGTACCAAAGGTCTTGTCTTACTAAATTCACCTATGAAATATAAAAGTCCTACTACTAACGATTTAAAATTGAGGCTTAAAGTTTTTCAAAAGGAGGTCGAGTTCTAAGGCCAGGGTGACCAGGTTTAACAGTTTGGTACCAAAAGAAAGATCTTGTCATAAGGAACACGCATGTAAAATCTGAAAGTTCTATTACTAACCATTCAAGAGTCATGACCATGGTTAAAGGTTGCCGTACAAACTGACGGATGGACAGACTAAAAACTGTATGCCTCCAAATCTCCGATTACTGAGTACGGATTACTCCAGTTACCTGATCAAGATATAGGACTCACGACGAGTGTGACCGGTCAACAGGGGATGCTTACTCCTCCTAGGCACCTGATCCCACCTCTGGTATATCCCTGGGTCCGTGTTTGCCCAACTCTTAATGTTGTATTCCTTATAGGAGTTAGGAGATTGATCACTGTTCGTTATCTTCACTTTTTCATACATATTTCAAATGCGAAATTTATTTCGAATTGACCCGGATATTACTGGTTTTAGGAATTCTTCAAACGTAACAGTTATTCAAGATAATACAGTATATCGAAAAAATATTGATTATATTACGTGCACTAAAAGCAAGTATTAAAGTCCTGTGAAAATTTTAAATAATTCTAGTGTCTAAAAATAAATAAATTGAACTGGGGAAAGATAAAAATATCATTTTAATATAATAATTTATAAAAACATTTCAATTTCCAGGAGTCTGAAAACAAATTAATGAAAGTTAAAAGCAAACTAAAAACATGATAAGGGCATTAATAGCTTGTATACATTGCTAAACTTGTATGTTTACAGATAAATAAATTTTAATCACATCACATACGACAATAGCAAGAACGGGTTAATTTTCATCAATGATATGTGAGGTCAGTTTTATTTAAGCATTAATCTTTCTTTAGTAAATCTGAAAAAGGAAAAAAAAAATACTGACTTGAGCCTAGAAGATTTACTCTATAATGTAATATAAAAGAGAAATGAAAAATCATTTATCAAATATTTCATCTACCTGCGAAAAATTATGTTGCAAACTGATGAAAATACAATGTAAAGATGTAAGGGATGACAGAAATCCTTTGTTATTCATAAAAGGTAGTGTGGCTGTTTTGTGTAAGCACATCTAACAGTTACAAGTATCAGTCCGACAGGACTTTCAGTATTAGTATTCAATATGCATTTCAGTAATTTGTAATTGAATTCAGCAACATTTTTTTCGTACATATACATAATTTTACACAGATATATATTTCTCCAGACATATTTTCACTGAATTCAAAAGTTCTTTGCCACATATACTCTGCAAAAAAAGAAACGCATAGCCCTTTTGAAATTTTAAAAATGCAAATTATGTATTTTAACAGGTAAACTGAAATGGTCAATTGAGTAATTGATTTATTACAGGTTAGTATGAAACTTTAAAGGTCTGTTCATTTGATTTGGCTCTCTGCCAAATTAGCTCGGCGACTCTCTAAAATTGCACATCACCTCTATCGCCATGGAATTTGGCTTACGTTTTTCACGAGAACTTTGTGTTTAATTCAACCACTACATTAAAGCGTATAAAAGGACGAAGTTTGAAGCTTGAATTCATCATAACGTTAAAATGCTGCCATGCCAAGGTTGGACCCTGCTACTCGAAATATCGTCATTGGCCGTCTCCAGGCCGGAGTATCCCAAAGTGAGATTGCACGAACTGAAAACGTAAATCAGAGCACAATTTCTCGGCTGTGGAACAGATTCCAGCAGACTGGCTCTACTAATGACCGACCGAGGAGTGGGCGACCTCGCATTACGACTCCTGGACAAGATCGCTACATCCGGGTCTTTCATCTACGGAATCGAACCGTTGCTGCAACAGCTACTGCAGTCGGAATACCTGGATTGAGAAGAATCAGCTCGCAGACAGTCCGCAACCGACTTCGACAATATGGCATTAGACCCAGAAGACCGTATTTTGGAGCAGTTTTGACACCGTTACACAGACGAGAAAGAGTCCGATGGTGCAACAGATTGAGGGTCTGGACATTCCGCAACTGGCGTAGAATCTGGTTCAGCAATGAGTCCCGTTTTCTGCTACAGAAACGTGATGGAAGAATCCGTGTATACCGGCGCAGGAATGAACGTTTCTCTTCCTCGTGTGTCCAAGAAGTGGATAGCTTCGGTGGAGGTAGCGTCATGATGTGGGCGGCGATCTCTAATGACCGTAAAACAGAACTGGTACATGTCCCGGGCAATTTAACGGCTCAAACGTACAGAGACGAAATTCTCCAACCTCACCTTATGCGCGTAATTGACCGACAGAGGGAGTTATTCCAACATGACAATGCTAGGCCTCACACAGCCCGCTTAACAATTGACTACCTTCAACAGAACAACATTAATGTGCTACCATGGCCTTCCAAATCACCGGATTTGAATCCGATTGAACACTTATGGGACCAACTGGATAAACGTGTGCGCCTGCGCCAACCTCCGCCTCAGACCCTCGATCAGCTCCGTCAAATGTTACAACAGGAATGGCGAACAATTCCACGCAATAACGTAAGAACATTGATTGACTCTATGCCAAGGAGATGCAGAACTGTGTTGGCAGCTCGAGGTGGTCATACACGGTACTAACTTAAACGTGACAGGAAGTGTTCTTAACTGTGATGATCTGACTTTTTTTTCACCAATATCTAAGGTTTGGACTGTAATTTTTTTCAATTGAAACAATTCTAGTGAATATCTACATTTTTTATTGTAAAATCATAATCCAAAATACATCTACTAAAATCTTAAAAAATCCATTATGCGTTTCTTTTTTTGCAGAGTATATTTCCATAGACTAAAATTTTTTGTTAAACAAAAATTGAATACTAAAAATCACTTTTGAGATCTTTTACAGATCTTACACTAATATCTCTAAATAAAAAGAGCATTTCGTTTTGATATCAACAAATTTGACAAATCAAAAATGTTTTTGTACACTCTGAGCGCCTTCTTAATTATAATATATTCACACGGTATGTATATTATGATTACACGGTATGGACCCCGTGGGGATCCGGGTTAGAATGGATCCTCAGTACCCCTTGCTTGTCTTAAGAGGCGACTAAATGGGGCGGTCCTTTGGATGAGACCGCAAAAACCGAGGTCCCGTGTCACAGTAGGTGTTGCACGATAAAGATCCCTCCCTACTCGAAGGCCCTGAGCGCAGAGCATAGGCCTAAATTTTGCAGCCCTTCACCGGCAATGGTGACGTCTCCATATGAGTGAAAATTTCTCGAGCGGGACGTTAAACAGTATATAATCAATCAATCACACGGTATATTTTTTTTCAATATGTTATAGAAATGTTCAGTATTATACAAGTTTCTTATACAAGTTTCAATCGTTATCAAATACCGCCTTTTATTCAGCTTTCAGAACAAAGAGATTTGAATTATATTGAAAGAGATCATTATTCCAGATGAACTCGGTTAAAAATTGGTTTCTCTTTAAACTGCAAATTTGCTTATTCTTTTTACATTTGTTGAAGGTAGAAAGAACTTAACAATAAAAATATGGTATTTTTATCATCTTAAAAAATACTGTCTTTTCAAAATCGCAGACATGTTTTTTTACAACATTTTTTATTTCATTATTAGATATTTTCTTACTAGTGAATATTGAGCTATAAAAACTAAATAAACATGCCAAAATTGGTACCGTTTATGTTTTATATTACAACCACTGGGTCAATGTCTCTGCTGGTAGACTGTTAGTCACCGAGGGTATTCCCCAGCCCAGTTGCTAAGTACTTCGGTACTAGCATGGATTACGGATAAAAAATTCTGTGATAAAATCAAGAAATTCATTTCAAAATTAAGGATTATCTCCCTCATGCATAGCTCTGATCCTTTGCCGGATTCGGCTCCACTATTTGGTATCTTTCAGCTCTTCTAATTTTGTTCTTATTTCCGATTTCCAACATTTTTGACTTGAGTATCACTGAAGAGACATTAATTGTCGAAATGCGCATCTGGTGCATCAAAATTGGTGCCGTTTATGTTTTATATTCATAAAATTATCATTAATTATCACTAATAATAGGCCCATTTTCATCCTTGACTTTAGTTATTGTGTTATTTAATTGCTGGTTTGTTGTTGGTTTTTTTCAAGTCCCAAAAAGTAAGAGTTACTCTTCTCCCCCTTTTTTATCTACAAAGCTCTACATCGTACATGAGCCTCATTACATTTCTGAGTATAATAATTATCTATTTTTTTTTAAGTTGTCATTTGTACCTCATGTTTATTTCAGTATAATGTTTTGAATCCAGATGTTTTAACTGTCTTTCGACAAATTTTATACGCTTTTTTATCGTTAGCTTTACTTTAGAAATAGACACAGGCCCGTAGGAAGCAATTCAAAAGTGGGGGGGGGGGCCAAAATTTAAAATTTGAGAAAAGTGAAGTTTTGTTTTACGTACTCTTGCCGTGTAACTCTCATACCAAGTTCTCGAATTTGATGAAAGAGATCAATTTCTCATTTCCACTTTCCAAACACTGACAATCGGTGTTCGCTGCCAGACACGAATTCGTTTGCAACATCCTTAAGATTCAGTGTATCAGTCTCATTTCTATGTATGTACATCAACAGCAAATTATTCAGTCTGTGCTGTGACATTGTGGAACGGAGGTATATCATGACCCTTCGAAGAACGCTGAATGACCGTTCACTTGTAGCGTTGGTTGCTGGCATGACAAGTATCAGCTGTAAGAGAATTGAAACCTCAGAGAAAAGGACAACTCCGTTTTCTTGAACAAATTCTATGACACTTTCAAGACTTGGGGATTTGCATTTTGGGAAATTCCCCCGAAGTGTTTGGAGTTGGGTCTTTAATTTTGTTGGATCTACATCCGATCCATAGAATTCTGACACAACATCAAAATCCTCCTCATACTCATTTCCGGAAGCTGCAGATAACAGGAGCTTCTCAAGATGAGCATATATCCTGTATCCAGGCTGATCAAAGCGGGAAGTGATGCCATTCATAATTAAATCAAATCCCTCTAAATATATGGACCTATACATTTCTTCAACTGAAGAAAACTGGTAACCCTCTGCACCATCGTCCAGTTTTATTGGAGGTTTCTTTTGACGAGGTAACTTTGGCCCATTAATGTTCAGAGATTCGGCTTGTTCTTTCACTTTCCCGTAGAGACTCTGAAATCCGGCATCTGATCGCATTAACTGTAGTGTGTTAAGTGTACACTTTGCCATGTTTTGACCACCAGCAGCAGACAATTTCTCGTCTGTAAAGCCTTGCTTAAGTTGTCACAGTGTTGGAACAGCTCCTGTGCAAGTGAGATCCCAAACAAATGATCAAACCTGTTCATATATGTGGCCACTCCCCTTCTTCGCCCCTTCATTTCAAGATCCTTTACATATTCCAAGGATTCATCCCACACCTCCTGCAGCGTACAATAGTTGGAAATGATGGACTTGACCGCATCGGCCTTAACTGTCCATCTAGTTGGGCATAATACACGGATTCCTGGAGATGACTTTTCAATGTTGTCAGCAGATTTGATACGCCGGAATATCGCCTCTCGTCTCGGGGATTCTTTAATCAATTTGGTAATTTCTTTTGTGACGTCTAATGCTTCCCTGAGAATTTTGCATTTTCGAACGGAATCCGAGCAAGCGAGACTAAGAGCATAACCGTAGCAGTGCGTGTAGTTTGCTCGAGGTTCTATTTTTCTTATCTGAGCCGCAACGCCATTCTTGACACCAGCCATAGATGCACCCATATCGTAGCACTGGCCTCTGATCTTTGTTAATGGAAGTTTTAATCTTCTCAGAGTGTCTTGGATTGACGAAAATATTGTATTTGCCTCGATGTTTTCAATTTCGTAAAGACCAACAAATTCTTCATGCGGTATGAAATTTTCGTCAAACCATCTGAAACAAATGACCAATTGTTCTTTGCTCGATATATCTGTGGTTTCATCTGCCATCAGAGAGAAAAAAGGGGCATATGTAATTGGCTCTGTAATTTTTCTAAGAACATGCATACCCATTATCTTGATCAGTTCATCTGAATAATCGGGGACGTGTATTTGTTGCCTTTACGGTGCATTCACTCCTTCAACTCCTCGTCATTTTCAGCCTTGAGTAAAAGAAGCTGGTGGAAATTAGAATCAGCTTCGTTTCCGTCTCCTCGAATAGGGATTGACTGTCTACCAAGGAACTTGAGGATGGAAATAATTTTCAGCAAATTTGTCCTGTTTCCCTCTTTATCTTTTTTCATTTGGGACGAAAGTGACTCTACAATGTCTTTCGTTGTTTTTGGCAACTCAAAAGACCTTTCTTTTGCTTCTTTGTGGCATTTGCTTTTTTCATGGTCTGCAAACTTGTTGGTTGCCTTTTTCCAGTTTCTAAACCCTGAAGATATAAACGTTTTCTCAAACAGCTGGCCTCATATTGTTTTTTCATTGTAGGCTTTGATACACATGAGACAGTATGCCTTATCTGACTCTTCATCATAATGTAACCAATCCCATTTGTCAAACCACGACCCCACAAAACACCGCATTCTACCCCCAAACAGAGACGAAGGAAATTTTTTATGCATAGGTTGGAAAGGCTTGTCCCCAATGTTAGGCGTTTCCCATAAAGTGGTGGACATATCATCGTGCTTTGGCTTTTTTGGTGCAGATGGGGGTATGTCGTAATCGTCTGATGTTGCATCCATTGAAGACGTAGTACTATCCTTATGTGGGATTGGAGTCACTACTGGAGATGCTTTGCGTGCAGATGGAGTTGTCTTTTGTGAAAAAGAAGTGGAGTCAGTGGCAGCTGCTGGTGTTGATTCCCGCTTAATACAGGCAACGAAATGGTTTGGTGTCCAGTTTAATGTGGCGTGGTTAGAAGTATGTGTCCACATCAAAGGTAAGGTCATTTTGAAGGGTGAGTTGACAGGCGTTATTGTCTGATTGTGATCGTTTCTGTCGATAGTAGGATTCTCAATATTTGGAAAGATGCTGTTAATTTGGCATTTGATGGAATTTGCCATTGCATAAATGTGAATGAGGGATGCATACTCCCCAGATTTAGCAGATTTCAAGATTTCATTTTGAAGTGATTTAGAATAACTTCCATTTACATAACAATCATTGGAACAGGAGGTTTCCATGACATATTGTAATGAGACTGTGTTGGAAGACATTGATGTCAAAGTCTGCTCTTTCATGTACTCAGGAAAATTGGACACAAGTTCAAAAGTGGCCCTAACTCTCATCTCCACATAGAACTGTTCGTGGCCAAACAACAGTAAGGAAATGGACCGGAATAAACAATTTCCGTCTCCGTACACTTCTACAGGAATGAGGTCTGTTGGAGCATCAGAGGGATATAACCTAAGAGATACCTGATCTTCTTTGCAACTGCTTCGTGAAGGAGCGACAGTTGGGAGTTCGCTTCTAGATAACACGCTCTGTTTTTTCAAACTTACATAAAAAAACAAGGGCCTGTCAACCTTTTTTGGTTACATTAGACAATTCCCCCTGGATTTTGGAGAAAAAGGATATTCTCTCTTGATCAGACATGCTGACGAACCTTGCAAACAACAAAGAAGATATGAAATACAAACAAAATATGTATGTGGAAAATATCACGTGAGCCGTGCGTTCAAGCGAATAAGTGAAATCCGACAGCGAGTGCGATCGCTGTGTCACTGTGGTTATGGGAACGTTCAAAAACTCAAGTGTTGTTTTATTCAAATTCTCAGAATGCAAAAAAAAGTGACTTTCACTTGACGTCACACAATTTTTTACAACCCAAGGTCAGTGAAATATACTGCAATTACAAACAATATTTCGTCAAGGTCATGTGATAAAATTCGAGGTTACTGGTTTCAGTTTGTTAACAGCAGCCTGAGCAAATTTTTCATCTATCCGATGCTGGCAGTTGCTTTAACTTATTAAAATCACTAAAGGTCATTATATACTTGCAGCGAAAAATCCTTGGTAGATGAATTTGTGCACCGTGTCTCCACAGCAAATGAATTTTCGGGTATTGGTAACGTCTCCACATAGGTGAAAAACTCTTGAGCGGGACGTAAATAATAAATCACCAGCCAACGAAGCTTTGTTTGTTTGTTTGTTTGTTTGTTTTTTATTTATAGTCGCCTGAGCAATTTTTCAGCTCTCCGGCGACTGTCACTATTACCGGTGACGGGGCTGCAAATTTAGACCTATGCTTAGCACTAATGGCTTTTAGCAGTGAGGGTTCTTTTACGTGCCACACCTGCTGCGACACGGGACCTCTGTTTATAAGGTCCCATCCGAAAGACCCGTGACTCTCACTTCGTAATGCCGAGCTCTTGGCGAAGGAGCAATCACTACCTATTTTAACGTCTTAGGTTTGACGCGGCCAGCCCGAGCGGGGCTCGAACTCACGACCTTCCGTTCACGAGGCGAGAGCTCTACCACTGAGCCACCGTGATCGGTGCCAACGAAGCAGTAATATAATTAAATTGGAGGTGGAGCAAAGTTTAAATTTGATTTACAATTGTGAATTATCAGTCCAAGTTAGGTAAATGGCTAGGTTGATTGATTGATTATTTATGGCTTTATGCCCCGCTCAAGAATAAGGCTGCAATTTAGGCCTATGCAAGGCGTTCAGGTCCTTTGAGCAGGGAGGGATCTTTATCGTGCTGTGACACGGGACCACGGTTTTTCCTGTCTCATCCGAAGGACCACCCCATTTTGTCGCTTCTTACGAAACACGAGGGGATGTGGAGGATCTATTCTAACCCCGGATCCTCTCGGTAAATGGCTAGGATATTTAAGAAAAAATAATCTTCTGAGTTGAGAGCCCCGCTCAAACCTAATTGTAGTGATTGCTCCTTCGCTAGAGCTCGGTATTCAGAGGAGTTGCAGTAGGTATGACAAGTAAAAGAACACCAACTTTTAAGCGGCAGATACCCGTGAGTATCCCGGTTAGTATAGGTTCTCGGCATCCCCTTGCGTCCCGTAAGACGTGATTTAATGGGGATCCGACCGGGCTAGAATAGGTCCTCCGCATCCCCTTTCAAGTCGCAAGAGGCTACAAACCCCGATCCCTGGGTTACAGCAGGCGTCACTCACTCTACAACGATAAAGATATCCCCTGCTTAATTAGCTCAAAGGCCCTAAACGCCGAGCATTTATGATTTATAGCCTTATTTTTTTAAGCATTTCATCCGTTTGGTGACGTCTCTGTATTTATATGAAAAATATTTTTATGGGACGTAAAACAGCAGATCAATTTATATATATGTAATTTTTTTATCGACAAAAAAGTGGGGGGACCAGCCCCCCCCCCCCCCCCCCCCCACCCCGGTTCCTACGGCCCTGAGACATATAAACATCTCCAATAGATATTTCATACATTCCAATCTTGTTTTTGGATCATTTACCTCTCTCAGTCCTCTATTTCATCACTCATATGTTTAATTAATTTTTCACATAATGTTTAGTCTTTTAGTAATGACCTTCCAATACCCACAACCTCGTAAACTTTCAGAAGTACTAAGATCAAAACATACGCCCAGATGATTGCTCATACGTACTCCTTCAACACTGGGTGTTTTACATAAAGCTATGTGACATAGTGACAGAACATGTTGTCAGTAATAACCATAATCTATTCTGCTTTTTGAAATATTTTCTCCACTACACCAAGATAGACCATTTATTCTTGTTTTCCCGCTAGAAATCCAGCAGTCATTCAGAGCAAAAAAATTTCAATTTTTTTTCTAAAAGTCTTTCCACTTTTGTCACCTTGTTTATAATCTTATCGGCAATGATAACTTAAATGTAAGTTAATGGAACAAAGATGTAAAACCATTGTATGGCTGCTGAGGACAATGAACATCTTTTATATAAGTGTAAACTTTGTGAAATTATTTGGAGATAAATTAATTTGATGGTACGCTTCAAAATTACCTGGGGAAAATATTGGTGCTTGATTTTTACGAAGAAATCAATATAAAAAGAACTAGACTGAATAATTTGTTTTACATTAATTATATATATATATATATATATATATATATATATATATATATATATATCTGTGAAGGTGTCTGTGGATAATTTTCGAAATAAGATAATTCACAGTCTTTATTTACAAAATATGATTCTATGAAGAAAGCACGTATGATTAATGATGATTCGTATCTAGAAGCAGGCAGTTATCTGTAATTTTGATTTATGTATATGTGTGTGTTTCTTTTGATATGATTATGTGATGATAAAAAGCATCCCAATGTATAGGGACAGTTCCTCAACACTATTTACTCGAGGACAGTCTTCGACTGTAAGGTGTGGTGTGCCCTACGGGTATACATGGGTGGTTTTTATATATCGGATATCATTTCTATATTACACACCAATTTCTTTAGCTTTCATATATCATGTACAATCTATTTTTTGATTGTTTATTGTTTTCCGACACACTCAACAATTTTTCAGTTATCTGGTGGCGACCAGTTTTTATTGGTGCAGGAGAGAAACCAGATACAATGCACCTGGGAAGAGACCAGCGACCTTCCGAACTGTATAATTTTAAAATTCTTCGATAATGAGAAAGAAAATTTTAATTAGTTTCGCATATTTGATATTTGTTTTACAATGTATATATTGTAAATAAAAGATAAAAAAAAAAGCATACTTTCAGTATTAGTAATCCTGGCCATGTTTTTTCCAGAGAGTGTCCTATTAATCCAAGTGGTCCTATATTAATTTCTTTTTACACTTTAAATTACATCAACGCTATATATTTTTGTCAGATATCCGATGAGAACAAAACCTGACTTCTGGATTCATGTATACTGATATATTGATCACTAATTAGCTCTGAAGTATCTTAATTAGAATGCCACTATTTTATATGAGGAATCCTGAGAAAGTTGTCATGGGAGCATCACTATGTGCATAATAACCTCTACCGGCGTAAAATTTAACCCACACTCTGTCTCCCTTTTGGAGTCTTAATACTGCCAGATTTGGTCCTGCTTCGTATGCACCGTTGCTATTTGTCTCAGCCACTGCAGTGACTTTCGGGGTCCCATTAAGTATTATATATACATATATAGCATAAGTCGAATAAGATTGCACGTTGACAAAGAAGACAAAGTGTCCGTCGATAGGGGCTGTGAAGACTCCGGTCTTTGGGTCGTATCCCCCTCCTATGTTGTACACGATACGTGGAAACACTAACGTACCGCTGTTCCAGGACGAGTCAGATGAAGACACTCCGGCAGTGAAGGCCACCTTTCTGGTTATATCTACAAAGTTTATATAATTGTAAGTACTAATAGTTATGTGCGGGATCTTTTTTATCAATTATACCAAACAAAGCCATAAAATTATCTGGTATGAATGACAAAATTGAAGTAGATTTAACCAATATTTTGCATGTTCCACTACAGCAAAATTCAAGGTATTAAATAAATGTTTCTTGTCAGGAGAAAATAAACGATTGAATTAGTGAATTGAATTCTTATTACAAACAAAATACCTAAACATTATTAATGGAGCGAATATTTAGAATCTTCCAAATACTTTTTAAGTCTTATATTTGCATACTGCTAATTATTTTTATTAGAATGGACGTCTCCATATGAGTGAAAAATTCTCGAGCGGGACGTTAAACAACGTATAATCAATCAATCATTTATTGGAATGAGCTGTATACAAGAATAAATTAAAATGTTCTATCTCTTATATGTAACAGGGTAACAAAATCTGTTTTTAAACTTGTAGTATCGTATCTATAATGCTTTAGAAATATTAAATTCAAGAAAATGGAAGTCATACTCGCTATTTGTCCACTGACACCGCTCATTCCATCGTTGAAAACCTTGCGTAACGTTGTGTTTAATTGTTCTGTTTTAGAGTGGACGTCCAACAGAGAAAGGCTCGTGTATCTCACCTCGACCTTCAAATTCTCCAGATTACTGACAGCATCATTCAGACGTTTTGTTATGTTTTTGTCGTACTCGTCGTTTGCAGTCAAAGTCTGCACTATTTGTTTCATGTTGCTTAAGTATGCAGACAACTCATCACTGGAAGGAGGCCTTGAGACATTTAGTTTATTCAATTCCGCTTCCAAAAAGAAAACTCGGTTCTGAAGCAGTTGAATTGTTGATCTCTCTCTCTCTCTGTTTGTTGCTTGAGATTCCTCAGCTCGGCAGTCTGGTTCTGAAGGATTTGCACCACTTCTGTTAAATTAATATGGTGTCCAGCAGACATCGTACTGGTAGAATTTGAATGGGTTAACAAAGCAGCATCTTTTCGGATATCAAAAACAAAGAGTAATGTCACTATGCTGAGTGATTTGTCAAAAAACATAATGAAAGATTTGTGCTGTTCAGAACTCAATTCTTTTCGATTCCAAACCGCCTTTGTAGTTTGTATATATATACTTCTCTGCAGGCAAAAATCAATAACTTGTGTGTGCTTTTCGTATTATATCTAAGCATCGGATTAACTTCTCCAAAAGAAAGTAACATTTTTTGGTGAATAATTGTGGCATTATTTGCAATTTATTTTATTTCTTTGACGTTATCTGAAATGAATATTGTCCGAGTTTTATGACATAGTTACGTTGTATGTATACTTGGATAAAACTTCTGTGCAGGGGACTTTCAAAAGCACTTTGCATTGAATGGGTTTTTTTTTCTAGCTTGATTCTCATGTGATGTTTTTCCAGAGAAGATAAAAATGAATCTATACTTTTGCGTTTTAAACTTCCTGTATCGTTCCTGGTATGCATAATTTTCAGGGGATCACAGATTCTATCCATGTAAAAAAGACTTTGCTTCTTTTCTGTTAAACGTATGAAATACTGTTACCAACGCTGTCAAATTACTTCAGTGTATGCATCTCTTAGTTTGCTCATCCCCGTCCAGCGTCGAGTGACGCTGCCTTCTTTTAGCGGTAAGGCAATAAAGGACTCGAACTTAATTCCAAGTTTATCAACATTTGATCATAGAAATGAAATAAGACCTATACATACAAAGGATATATTTACACAAAAAATATGATTAGTTTTTTCAATAGTTCATCGAAGTTTCCTATGTATAAGTATTTTTACCATGGTTCAGATTTGCAACCTTATTTAACAAAACCGATTCCGATTCAATATATGCAATGTAAAAGTAAATTTAGATTGTCCTCTCATAAGCTGGAAATTAAAAGAAGGAGATATTCTAGTGTACATGAATGTAATCGAAAGTATAAATTGTGCACAAATGGAGACATTGAAGACGAATATCATTTTGTATTTATTTGTCCATCATATGAAAATTTAAGAAAATTATATATATTGATAAGTATTATTATGAAAAGCCTTCACTGTATAATTTATTACAACTGTACTCAAATACAAACACAAGTGTTATGTGTAATTTTGGGAAATTTTTATATAAAGCTTTTAAACTAAAACCAGAGTCTACGACATTATGAGGTTTATCCTCAACATCCTCGTGTTCTTTATATTATTTGAAACACTTGCTCTATTTCGTGTTAAAATTGTTATTATAACTTTTCTTATGTCATCTCATATTTGTTATCATTGTAATCTATGTTCTTGTAACTTATAAGCAGTACTGCCTATGGTAATAACAACAATAACATGTATATACAACGTAGCTCCACCCTGAAAATAAGGGGGTGGGGCATAACATACTTCGGCCGAAGAAGTCGCCTCTACTTCAAAATTGTTCGAAACCGTTAAAAATCTTAATATCGTAAGAATGGGGGATCAAAGTAATTGAACAAAAAAACCTAAAATATTTTTTCAGGACATTTTGGGCATGGAAAGAATTAATTTTACTAAAAAATTTAAAAAGTTTAGAAACATGATATGTGTCCTTTAAAAGAAGGTAAAAGTTAGGTAATTATGAGAATAAGAAAATTGTACCATGTATACAAGAACAATCTGCACTTTATTGAACGTAAATGATTAAAAAAAACTAGAGAAAAAGTGTGGCCAAGTTATAATGTACAATACTGTCAACGCGGATCTCTTACTAATCGCGTTCCCGCGTCAATACCAATATAAAGCGGTTTTTTAGTGTCAACTCAGGTAAACCGTGTTCTCATCGCGGGATGATTATCTGCTACCTGTCCCCGTCGCGGAACATTTGTTGATTGATCGGTTTGTACGTAAACGAATGTGAGTTATCTCCCCCGATTTATTACTCGATAGGCTTTCGAGTTGATCTATTCATTATGGATTTCTTTATCCTGTTTTGCTTTGCTTAATTTGTTTGATTATTTCAATAGATTGTTAAATTATCTATTAAGATTACTGATTGTAAAGAAGGTGATTATTTTAAAGTAGTATCGGGTGTTGGATACTTTTAAAAAGGCAAAACGTATTACATCATGAATTGTGTTCATCAAGATTAGTTGTATATTAAACATGGTATGGAAAAATGTTATTTAAAAACGTATATATTCTTGTGCCAGGTTAGCACACAACAACATTCTTGTTGAGAGAGAGAGAGAGAGAGAGAGAGAGAGAGAGAGAGAGAGAGAGAGAGAGAGAGAGAATCCCGTTACCTTGCCAGTTTACGTTCGGAAATTAAGTGGACTCTACTCAGGTACGTTGTATACAAGTAAACTGGCAAACTTTCCCACATATTTCGGTGGATATTTGCGTACAAATTGTGGTAATATCGCAGAATTTGATTAAACATTCAGCCTGAATATTTGCCATTCCCAAACCTACTTATTTTCGAAAAAGTCAACAAAAATATGAAATTAAAATCAGCATGAATTATTTCGCAACGTATCTAAATTATATTGCGATCTCAATATTCATTTTGATTAATATCCCTGTTATCTAATTAGAGGCCCCTACTATTCCCTGTGTATTTCAGTAACTGTCACTAATCTTTATATAGATTACCATCCCTCCAGAACCCAGGAATTCCAGGTAAATAACACCTCTGCTGAATAGACAATGCTTAGTTCTTAGGTAACCAAGAGAGAGAGAGAGAGAGAGAGAGAGAGAGAGAGAGAGAGAGAGAGAGAGAGAGAGAGAGAGGGGGGGGCTGTATGTGTGTGTGTGTGTGGGGGGGGTATCGTGTCTTGCATGTGGTGATTTTCTTTACCATCATAACCGTTGTGTGTATGTCTGTACATCCAAACGTGGTCAATCTCGCAGTAAGAAATAAGGGGTTTTATAGCTAAGATAGCTTTCACATTTTGATAATTTATTCGATCTTTGTCCAAACAGTATATTGAATTGTGCTAAATGAATTTTGAGATACGGCCGGACGTTTTGTTCCCCAGTAAATCGAGAGAGAGAGAGAGAGAATTTGTTTCGGGAGACCCTTTTCAAATCGTGATAGTTGCTTTCTAACAAAAGGATATGTAAGAAAAATGTGTCAAGCATTCTTAAGGTGATGAGAGAAGGAAGGGGAAGGGTTGTGTCTCGAACCTTAGCTTGACAACGTTTTGGGTAATGTCTGCAAAGAAGCCATACCGCTTCAATCACAGGGACAATCAATTCTTTATTCTCATTTCCTCGTAAAACCCGTGTATTCCAAAAGTCAGACCTACAGCAGACAGAAGTATTACGCAACCATAGGCCTACACTATTCACAACGGAACCACAGGCACTTGGGGCATGGATCATTATAATTCCAACCTTATCACTCTATTTTTTCTGATCTGATATAGACAAACTAATTTTTTTTTTGTCTACTTATATTTTGTACATATGCATTAAAGATCACCCAAATATGTTATTTTACGTCTTTGTCACGTATTAGCAAAAATTACGTTATGAGTGATTATAAGAAGAGAAGGCAAGCAACTCTTTTCACGTCGTCTGCCTCACCTGGTTCAAACTTCGCCTGATTTTTCACTCACAGCAAGTTAAGACATTGGATGTTGTAAAAACTTTCCTAAATTATTGAGTTCTTTTGTATTGTTTCACTTGGTTTTTTGTAATAAAAACTTTTTATATATTTGATTCTTAAATCTTTATAAAACGGACACTTTAAAATAAAATGAAATTCATCTTCTATCTCCTTTTGGTTACATAAATTACAAAGTCTACTACTTCTTAATATATTTTGATGTCTACCCTTCTCAATATTCAATGAATGTGATGATGTTCGGAACTCTGTTATATATTTCTTTCCATTGCAATCAATAGGTTTTTTTTTTTTAGATAAAACTGTAAACAGAAATTGTCAATTAAATGTTGATATAAAAAGCACTTGGGTGACGTTGAAAATGAAGATGTAAGACTTTGTATATATCTAATATTTTTTGTTCAATAATCTTATAAGCAATACGATCTATACCAGATTCATCCCATAAATATGCTAAACCTATATTTGCCAATTCATCTTTTATATTCATAGCCCAACTGTCATTATTTAAAACCATATATTCGTAACATTCTATTAAAATGCAGTTGCTTGTGTTTTTAAGTTTTACCCAATATTTAAAGATTCTCAATTTTCTTCTGATATATAGAGGGAATCTACCTAATTCCTTTTATTTACCCCCAATATCTTTTTGCAGATATTAATATGCACTTTTTCAACATCAGGACCCTTATGGAAACTCCATATTTCACATGCATAAGATAGAATACTGTGTACATAAGTATCAAATACAGAACACTGTGTCTCAACATTGAAAAAATGGGTTCTTAAAGTATTAGATATTGCAAATAATTAACATTTAAAGGCACTTTCGTCCTTCTTCAGCTACATGCTTCTGTGTTTGGTGAAATTTCCCATTACAGTTGGAAAACATGCCTAAATAATTAAAATTGTTGAGAATTTCAATATATTGATCATTATACACCCATTTCTCATTTTCTTTTATATTACCTCCGTTTCTAAAAACTACAGTTTTTGTTTTTGTTATGTTTACAGTCAAGTTCCAATCTTTAGTAAAACAATGTAAAGCATTTAGCATTTCTTGCAAACCGGATACTGTCTCTGCCAAGATAACCATGTCATCGGCATACATCAACAGAAAAATGTTAATTAATTGCAATTCAATGCTTGGACAATTGCTTCGTATAAAACTTATTTCAAAATCATTTATACATAAAGCAAAAAGTAATGGTGATAACACTTCACCTTGCATAATCCCCGTATTATTACAAAAGTATTCACTCAAGACACCATCATATTTAACACATGACTTAACATTGCTATATAATGATTTAATGACAGCGAGAAATTTTCCACGTATACCAACATGAAATAATTTATACCATAATTTTTGTCGATCAATAGAGTCAAATGCCTTTCGAAAATCCACAAAACAGCAATATAGTCGCTTCTTATTTTTTAAGGTTTTCTTAATTAATAACTAAAACAAAAATGGCGTCAAATGTAGATAATCCGGACCTAAATCCAACTGAGCATCTGTTACTATGCTGTATTCTTTCTTCCGCTCTAATGTTCTATTATTTAAAACACCAGTAAACAATTTCCCAAAGCAACGTACTAAAGATATACCCCTATAATTATTATCATCATTAATATCACCTTTTTATAAACGGGAACAATACAACTTCTTGACCACAGCTGGGGATATAAACCAGACTCTAAGATTTTATTTAAAAGCTCATACAAAAGTGGAATTAATGTTTCTTCACAATTGATAAAAACTTCATTCAAAATACAATCCTCACTACAACTTTTGTTTAACTTTAATTTTCCTATTGCTTTTTTTATTTCATCATATGTTATTTCTCTGTCTAGTTCATTATAAACCGACTCAGTATTTACAACATTATTTGTAGTATCATTAATATCATATTGGAAAAGTCCCTTGAAATGCGTGTAAAAATCGCTATTTGTCAAAGTACTTTGTACATGTGATCTTTTCTTTCTGGAAAATAAACTATAGAAATGTTTCGGGTTTTGTTTCCAAATATACTCTGCAGAAAAAGAAACGCATAATGGATTTTTTAAGATTTTAGTAGATGTATTTTGGATTATGATTTTACAATAAAAAATGTAGATATTCACTAGAATTGTTTCAATTGAAAAAAATTACAGTCCAAACCTTAGATATTGGTGAAAAGAAGTAAGATCATCACAGTTAAGAACACTTCCTGTCACGTTTAAGTTAGTACCGTGTATGACCACCTCGAGCTGCCAACACAGTTCTGCATCTCCTTGGCATAGAGTCAATCAATGTTCTTGCGTTATTGCGTGGAATTGTTCGCCATTCCTGTTGTAACATTTGACGGAGCTGATCGAGGGTCTGAGGCGGAGGTTGGCGCAGGCGCACACGTTTATCCAGTTGGTCCCATAAGTGTTCAATCGGATTCAAATCCGGTGATTTGGAAGGCCATGGTAGCACATTAATGTTGTTCTGCTGAAGGTAGTCAATTGTTAAGCGGGCTGTGTGAGGCCTAGCATTGTCATGTTGGAATAACTTCCTCTGTCGGTCAATTACGCGCATAAGGTGAGGTTGGAGAATTTCGTCTCTGTACCTTTCAGCCGTTAAATTGCCCGGGACATGTACCAGTTCTGTTTTACGGTCATTAGAGATCGCCGCCCACATCATGACGCTACCTCCACCGAAGCTATCCACTTCTTGGACACACGAGGAAGAGAAACGTTCATTCCTGCGCCGGTATACACGGATTCTTCCATCACGTTTCTGTAGCAGAAAACGGGACTCATCGCTGAACCAGATTCTACGCCAGTTGCGGAATGTCCAGTCCCTCAATCTGTTGCACCATCGGACTCTTTCTCGTCTGTGTAACGGTGTCAAAACTGCTCCAAAATACGGTCTTCTGGGTCTAATGCCATATTGTCGAAGTCGGTTGCGGACTGTCTGCGAGCTGATTCTTCTCAATCCAGGTATTCTGACTGCAGTAGCTGTTGCAGCAACGGTTCGATTCCGTAGATGAAAGACCCGGATGTAGCGATCTTGTCCAGGAGTCGTAATGCGAGGTCGCCCACTCCTCGGTCGGTCATTAGTAGAGCCAGTCTGCTGGAATCTGTTCCACAGCCGAGAAATTGTGCTCTGATTTACGTTTTCAGTTCGTGCAATCTCACTTTGGGATACTCCGGCCTGGAGACGGCCAATGACGATATTTCGAGTAGCAGGGTCCAACCTTGGCATGGCAGCATTTTAACGTTATGATGAATTCAAGCTTCAAACTTCGTCCTTTTATGCGCTTTAATGTAGTGGTTGAATTAAGCACAAAGTTCTCGTGAAAAACGTAAGCCGAATTCCATGGCGATAGAGGTGATGTGCAATTTTAGAGAGTCGCCGAGCTAATTTGGCAGAGAGCCAAATCAAATGAACAGACCTTTAAAGTTTCATACTTACCTGTAAAAAATCAATTACTCAATTGACCATTTCAGTTTACCTGGTAAAATACATAATTTGCATTTTTAAAATTTCAAAAGGGCTATGCGTTTCTTTTTTTGCAGAGTATAGTCTAACATATCTCCTTCATATTGTTTATACCTACGTTTAAGTTTAGATTCATATTTTTTTTTATATTTTTTCTTAGCATTAATACGTTGTGTCCTATTTTCATGTGATTTACATGAATTAAAACAGAAAAGGCGACTTTTATATTCCTTCAACAAATTTTTATATTGTTCATTAAACCAAGGTTTATCTCCCTTATCTTGCTTACGTATACAAAAATTCTTCTTATTGTACATTGGTTTTGAATCTTTGACATCAATAAAAGGTAATACACAACCATTTAAAACATAACAAAAGTTTTCAATACACACATCTATATCAGTAGTACTATTAAAATCCATATCTAATTTACTAAATAAAACATTTCGATTTCGGACCAGTTTATTCTGAATACAACGTGTATTGTCATCTTTCCATTTTACTGATTTACAGTTCACTCTTCCGGAAGTAATACCAACTTCATGGACGGTTGACATTAAATCGATGCCAGATACTTTTATCATGATCCATGCCCCAAGTGCCTGTGAACGGAACCAACAACGAAAATCGAACATTACAGATACCATTGAAATATACATCTTTCAACGAATAAAACGATAAGTTCAAACAAACATGAAGAGATTCAACGAGAATTAAAATTTACCTTTCTTTTTATAGATGAGCTTCATTAATTGAAAACTTGAGTTTTGTTACGGTCTATTATTTTGTTTCAAAATATTTAAGGATTCAATCAAAGGAAATATATGTATTAAACAAATTTAATGTGTTTGCCATGGTTTTCTCCGCTTCCCAACAATTAAATGATACAAATGTATTTCAATGTTTGACACTAGTTTACAAACTGAAGTATTTTAATGTCTTAGTATTATAAATTGAAGTACATATCGGCCTATTTGTATTATCTTATGATGACTCGATGCATGATAAACAGCAAGAAACTAATAATGTAGAATATTTAAGTTTCAGAATTTGGAAATTAGATTTATCTCGATCATTAATATATTCATTAAATACTCTACTGTGAAAGGCGGTTTTTCTTAAGATCGATACAATTCTTTATTTTATTTTATTTGAAATTTAGTTAAATGACGTGTATGCAAAGAGAAAGACGCATGTCCATGCATGTGCAATTTGCATGTTTGATCCAAGTTGACTAGAAAACTACACCGTAAATCACGATCCGGAAAGACAGAACTTTCAAAACGACATGTTATCTAATATTTTCTAAACTTCAGTTTCAAATTCATTTCTAATCTAAATACAGATTGATTGTAGATACTGGATATCAGCACATGCAACTCGTGATCATCAACTTATATCACACTGCTTTGATCTCTGGAGCAAATGATATTTTAAATTGTCGATCACACGGATAACACGTTCTGAAATCGTTCTGAAATGCTGCGAAAATTTTAATTCACAAAATATAAGATTTTAAATGTACTTTTCAATTGATTTTATCCATTTTAAGTAACTGTCATTTGAGACAAGATACAGTATGCAGACCTACTATCACCGGTAGTTTACCCCGCCGCTGTGTAAACGTGGTCCCGTGAAGCCCCGCTGTGAATAACCGCGATGGTGTTATGCGGAAAAGATTAACTTTCCGTCGCGGGAACGCGGTAAATAATGTACCCGCGTTGGCTGTACTCTACTAGTATGCAATTTAAATTGTTAAAAGGTAAAGATAATAATAATAATAATAATAATAATCATTTTATATAGCGCCCTATTCGATCGAAATAATCGCTCTAAAGCGCTGTACATCATAAATCATAAGACAGGTTACATAAATACTAATTTTTAAAAGACAGGTTACATAGTACTAGAAGTAAATGATTTTTTTTTTCTTTTCCGCATAACACCATCACGGTTATTCACAGCGGGGCTTCACGGGACCACGTTTACACAGCGGCGGGGTAAACTACCGGTGATAGCCGGTCTGCATACTGTATCTTGTCTCAAATGACAGTTATCAATTGAAGATAACGAACAGTGATTAATTTAAGAAAACATAAAAAGAATACAAAATTCAGAGCAGGGCAAACATGATCCCAGGGACATGGTAGAAATATGGTTCAGGTGCTTAGGAGAAGTAAGCATCCCCTGTAGACAGGCAGCACCCATAGTGAGTTCTGTATCTTGGTAAGGTAGGGGAGTAATGCGCAGTCAGAATCAGTATATGGAGAAAAAAAGTGGAATGAAACACGACCGATATCATTCGACCTAACGATAGGCTGTATTTGCAAATAAGATCCTTATAATTACCATTGAATCTACGAAACAAAGGCAGGTCACTGGAAAATAGTTACAGGGGTTTCAGCAGTCTACTCTAAAGCATTTATGAGATTGATCATCTTTAAGTATCATGTTCAGGCATTAAGCATATCGAGGGATGCGATGGGATGTAAAAGCCTACGGGTAAACATGTACCTGGAAATAATGTATGGTGACGTCACTGAAGACCATCTGGAGTCAGTTGTAAACGTACATTCGACGAGGTATGATTCAGTGGATAATTCATAAGACACTGTAAGAAACCCTGCTAGGAATTACATTATTTGCAGTTATAGAATTAAACCACGTAGATAAAACGAGATTATTACTTGATTTGTACATGTATTTATATTTAAAAAAAATCAATGATTTTAAAAGTAACTGCATATTTTGTAGACTCCATACAATTTCCTTGCAATGACCGAGTGGTTAGAGCATCGCGCTCAAAATCACAAGGCGTCTCACTCACCTCTAGTCGGCGCGGGTTCGATTCTCGCTCGCGGCGATATATGTGAGAAAGTTTGCCAGTTTATTTTCGGAAGGTCGGTGGTCTCCTCCCGCTTACATTGTATCTCGGTTCTCTCCTCTACCAATGAAAATTAGACGCCACCAGATAACTGACAAAATTGCTGAGTGTGACGGAAAATAACAATCAATAAATCAATGCCAATTTATCTGATATTTTCATGCAGATTAAGATACGTGTGGGTCTATATCAGCTGCAAATCACCCGTAGATAATGTCGGAGGTTTTACATAAATATCCGTTAACACTTGACGTAAAACACAAAATGCTCGGAAGTTATGCATCCTGGTTAATGATTCAAAGATGGAGTAAAATTCGGAAAGGTCATTTTAGAAAACAAATTCCTTATTATAGAAGAAAGTATACACAGAGGAATGATAGAAAGGCCTAACTCACAATACCTGCTAGTTTAGCATTGCCACAATACATGTAGTACAAGCAAGGACAAAATTAATAAATTAAAACAGTCGCCGGATAGCTGAAAAATTGCTCAGGCGACTATAAATAAAACAAACAAACAAAAAACAAAAATAAATTAAAAGCATTTTCATTATACTGTTCTTTGGAAATTTGTTTAAACAATTCAGTCATATAAGGAAACCAGAGAATGTGGTTATAGAACCGTCTGCATAATAACCTGATCCAGAGTATCTTTTAATCCACACCGTGTTTCCCTTCTGAAGAGTTAAAACTACCAAATTGGGGCCCGATTCGTAATATTCACTTCCACCGCCATTATAGGCCATAGTTCTGACTTTTGTTGATCCATTTAACACAATGTCTACATAAATGCTTTGTGTAGTATAACTCTGTACATTCACGAAAAACACGTAGTTTCCGTTGGTAGGAGTGGTAAATATCCCGTTGCTGGGATTGTATCCGTTTCCCACATTAGTGATGACCACGGGAAACACCAAGGTACCGCTGTTCCAGGAACTACTTGATGATGACACGGAGGCAGTAAAGCCCACCTTTCTAGACATGTCTGCAAATAAATATTTCATCAATAAATTATTTTTAAAATGGTTTATCTTTCTGAAGATGCCACTAGAAACACCAAGACGCTGCCACTCCAGGAACTGTCAGCTGATGAAACCGTGACATTAAATTCTACCTTTTTATAGATGTCTACAAATAAAACTTTCACTAAATAAATCATCAAATCGTTTATCTTTCAGATGATAGGAGCACAGCGACCCTCTATTGTGGTCTCACGCTACTCCTAGAAGCCATGATGTGAACAAATTGGAATCTACACTATATCAGGAAGCTTCCCTGTAAATGTCAAGTCTTCTGGTTCAGTGTTTCTTCTCATAACAAAATTCAAATTCATTCAATATCCCAATAAACTCAAAATAAAAGACATCACATAGTCTTTCATATCTGCTTATTATTATTTGGCTATCTTATCAGTCCCCCCGGTTGTGAAACCGAAAGGGACTATTGGTTTCTTCTCCGTCTGTCCGTCCCCCTGTCTGTCAATCTGTCCCATTGGATTTCAGATTTTTTCCGTTATGCTTGTGCGCATTAATTTGAAACATGCAGTGTAGTTTCAAAGTGGCAAACTACAAATCAAGTTCGAATTTCGTAACATTTGATCGACAGTTATGAAAATATTTTTATTATTGTTTTTATATTCAACTGGATCGTATTCCATTGGGAAGGCTGTAAAAGTAGGACTACTGAAGAAAGGTAGTCGCAGAAACTCGGTCGCACATAGTGTAAGTAATCACTCCATTAATTTACTCTTTCAAGCTCATTAATCGCAAAAGGAACTTATCAATAATAATATGTATCAAATTTGTTGATTAATCATGCGAGAATTTTTTCATTAGTCGATGAGTGAAGTCCGATCAGTCGGCAGGCGGTAGTACTCAGTTTTCCGCATTCCTACATTCCGACTGAAATCGTGGGTATTCAAAATCGGAACTCAAACAGTTGATGGTAAGTATTACAGAAGTCTCTCAATATATATTTATGGTGTGACAGTTGAGACGAGCGAAAACCCTTAAAATCCTGGAAAACACGACTTTACATATTAAATTTGCCTATCCGTTTAACGCAGGAAATATAACGCAATCCATGTAAACAGTGCATTGTGACGTCATATTAACTGCGATGCTTTTTCTTTCAAACTGGGGGTCCGGGTTGTTAGAATAGATTTTCAGTATCACTTGCTTGTTGTAAGAGGCGACTAAATGGGGCGGTCCTTCGGATGAGACCGGAAAAACCGTGGCCCCGGCCCGTGTCACAGAAGTTGTGGCACGTTAAAGATAGCTCCCTGCTCAAAGGCTATAAGCGACGAGCATGGGCCTAAATTTTGCAGCCTTTCACCGGTAATGGTGACGTCTCCATAGGAGTGAAAAATTATCGAGCGGGACATAAAACAAATATATAATGAATTAATCAGTCTTTCAAACTAAGCAATTATCAACAACAAAAGGTGTAAAGGTAAGTGAAAGTTTGGAATTTAAAAACTGTTGTGGTACATTCCAAACAATTTATGTATTTATCTACGGGGTTGTCAATGACGGCAACATTTTTCCAGAGCACTATGGGTAATCCTAATCATTTTTTCAGCTGATGAAAAGAAAATCGCGTGACTCAAATGTGTAATCATTGGCACGAGCTCATCGCGTCGCCTTGCGAGTTTCAATTTCTAATATGTATATATGGTGTGACCGTTTGGCCGAGCGAAGCATGATATTGTTATGGCGTGTCTCAAGTGATAATTATTTATAAAATAATTCAGTTAAATACATTAAATTAGATTTATGAAATTCCCCTAGCTCTAAACGCACAGTAACATCCAAACATTAAAGCGGGAATATATAAAGATAATTACACACTTCGCTCTCTAAAAGTAATTAAAATGCAGTTGTAAATGAAAAAGTGAATAAAACGAACAGAGATCAATCTCATAAATCCTATAAGGAATACAAAATAAAAAGCTGGGCAAACATAGATCCTTAGAGATACCAGAGGTGGGAGTAGGTATCTAAGAGGAGTAAGCATCCTCTGTCGACCGGTCACGCCAGCCGTAAGCCCTACATCTTTGATCAGATAAACGGAGTAATCCGTTGTTAGTATCAGTGTGCCAAGAACGGTCTATCAATTGATATGAAACACGTAAGATAGCATTTAGCCCAATGACAGTTGCATAGGCTGTTATAACGACCGTGGAATTTGCGAAATGTTGACTGTAAACGACACGGTTGAAACCCCTGTAACATCAATTTGTTTGTCAGTAGCCTGTCTCGATTTGAAAAGTGATCATAGGCAGAACAATCTCTTGCATATCGAATCGGTTAAGAGATACAAACACCATATGTAGGTGATGAATATTGCTACATAACTATGTGAAGTTAACGGTGGGGAAGTTGAAATCATCCTGTTTGTCAATAAAGTTGAGTTTTCACTTTGCTGTTAACATGTATTTTTAATACAATTTCTAAGTACAAAACAGATGTGGAAGACTCTGTGGTGGCTTTTTATTTCGAGTTCATTGGGATATATCGAATTTACATATGAATGAAAATGATTATTGTTAATAAATAAACGTCGTCGATATATCTAAATGTCGAGTTGTAGTCCGCAGCAAGAGATTTTTTCTTCTCATGTATAAGTTTGGTTTTTTATTAATAAATTCTGCCTGATAAGAATATAAAAAAACCAGGTAAGGTAGGAGTGTAATGTTATTTCGGTGTGTTGTTTTGTGTTATATTTTATACAATTAGTTCCCTCATATAATGTTTGCGGAAACGAGCACCGAGATTTCAAGATTTCTACTAGGTAAACGGTTCATCGCACGGTGACAAAATTCCGAATTTTCTTGATTGTTTTTAAAATGAATACTAGTAGTTATCAAACCCAAATTTAGTATGCGACATTCAGGAATTTACATGTAGGATGTATAGAGTACTACATTTTTATCAAATTATGAACTAAATTAAAAATAATTAAATTCTGAATGAGATTATTCCCTCTCTGATAAAAACTAAATGCATCAAATGTATGAACAACGAAACTTTACCCATAGAATGTCCGTGGGTAAAGGTTGTGCGGTGATTTGGTACCAATAATTTAGGTCACAGTTCAAGGTTAAACAAGATCTTTCGAATTACTTCCGTCGATTAATGGGGATGTCATTAGGGGACTTGTATTGCTTACGCAATACTGTCAAAATGCTTGTTGAATATAGATGTTAAAGGACAAATAAACGACTCCTCTTTATAACAAATGGGGTAACTTCAGCTTCTCCATCGTCAACTTTCCATATCTATTTAGCAATATTCCATTATTACTTACATATGCTGTTTGTCTCTCAACTGATTTTAGACGCAAGAGCTTGTTCTGCGTATGCTTAAAATGTAAATCGAGACAAGCTACTGACAAATACGTTGATATTACAAGGGTTTCAACAATCTCATTTAAAGTCAGCAATTTGCAAATTCTATAGTCGTTATAATTATCTTGTTAAATACAACCAATTATTGGGTTGAATGCTGTCTGAATTTCACACCAATTGTTAAGTCGTTGTTTATATGCTAATGTTGATTAGGAATTAATTCGTTTACCTGATTATGATAGAAACTCCAGTATTTAGTAGTTTAGGTTCTTTTAACGCTTCCTCTTATTATTTCTTATTATTTCCAACATTATTGATTGGAGCATCACTGAAGAGACATTATTTGTCGAAATGCGTATCTGGTGCATCAAAATTGGTACAGTTTATGTTTTACATTATAACCACTAGGTCGATGCCTGTTCTATTGGACTGTTAGTCCCCGAGGATTTTCTCCAGCCCAGTTGCTAAGTACTTCGGTACTAGCATGACAATAGGGATAAAAATTTGCTGTGATAAAATTAAGAAATTCATTTCAAAATTAATGGTTATCTCCCTATTGCGACTGTATTTGATGGATATTGTTTTTTGTCCTGCCCGTCTGAAACTTTAACCTTGCTCATAACGTTTGAATGGTGAGTGATAGGATACTCACATTTCATATGTGTATTTTTTCTGACAGGATCTTTTTTGTACCAATGTATAGTAATCCACGCTTCGACTTTATGAAACTTAAAACTCTTAAATATGCTATGCATATTTTTAGTATCAATTCTGGTCAATTACAATGAATAAAAGAATTACCGATTTAATACGAATATTATTTTTTCTTTGCATGCTATATTTTAAATATGTTAACACCCCATCCCCCACCCCCATGGTTCAGTAGGATATGAAATATATTTTACATGTTCTTCTCTCAAGATAACAGCGTATGTACGTGAAAACATAATCCTAAAGATATACTTGGACATATAACCCCGTACCGAGTTCCCTTGTTTCAGTGAATTTTAAAAAATATCAAATAATTTCCTCCATATAAACAATTTCTATTTTGATAAAAGTGCAATACTTTTATCACTACAATGAATAGTGGTACTGTTCACATATCATTGCTTACCTGTGAATATTTCTAAAGAAAGCTCAAAACGTAATATCTATGAGACTGAAATAGTTCAATTTTCATAAGGATATTCATTAATCCAGTGTCCGTGTTTGTCTCTGTGATTTGTATTTTCCGTAGGAATTAGGAAATCGAATTCTGTTCGTTATCTTAGCCTTTTCCATACTCATCCCCGCTTCCACGCCAAGTGCCGCAACTGAACTCGGTTGGTTGCACATTGCTTAACGTCCAGCTCGAGAATTTTTCACTCCTATGGAGACGTCACCATTCCCGGTGAAGGGCTGCAAAATTTAGGCCTATATATGTTCGGCGCTCAGGGTCTTTGAGCAAGGAGGAATCTTTAACGTGCCACACCTGCTGTGACACGGAACCTTGAATTTTGTGGTCTCATCCGAAGGACCACCCCATTTAGTCGCCTCGTAGGACAAGCAAGGGGTACTGGGGATCTATTCTAACCCGGATCCCCACGGGTATGAAAGATGGATATTAATAGTTTCTAACATGCCTCATATATATATATATATATATATATATATATATATATATATATATATCACAAAGCCGACTGAGTATATAATCGATTAGTTCCTTTAATTCTCTAAGAGTATACTCAATCGGCTTTGTGATATTTTTATCATACTACTTATATATATATATATATATGTGTGTGTGTGTGTGTGTGTGTGTGTGTGTGTGTGTGTGTGTGTGCACGAGGGACACTTTTAAGTTCGTAGAGAAAGCCTATAACTTTTTAACGAGATTATGAAGTTGCGCGATTTTTTACACAGACCTTGCGTAATCATTCCTCTCTCGAACAGTATCACGGTATGCGGCGCACGAAGTCCACGTGCGCGCTGCGCTGGGTATTTTCCACACGTGGTTTTATACACTATAGTAAAATATAGCGTTCAATATAGATGGAAAAAATCTCTGAACAGGGGGTATATTGTAAGATTCGAGCACACCTCGGGTTTCCGTCAACGGAAATTCATGCTGATTTGCAAAAGGTTTATGGGAATAGTGCTTTAAAATATACTACAGTTTGCAAGTCGGTACGTTGTTTTAATTATGGTCGGGAGTCAATTGAAAATGACCCTCGAGTGGGTAGGCCGGTTTCCGTTTTGACGGAAAAGAACGTTGCTACTGTCAAAACGTTAATTGAGGAAGACGCACGTTATACCGTGCAAGAGATAGAAGAATTAAGTGGCATTCATTCGTCAAGTGTTTTGAAGATCTTACGTGAACGACTTGGGCTACGTAAGATCTGCGCGCGCTGGGTGCCCCATTTGCTCAATGACGAGAAAAAACAAAGTCGGGTTAGACTTGCATCGCAAGTTATAAAAAAAATATGATAAATGTGACCCACGTCGTTTGGAAGAGATAGTTACAGGTCATGAAACCTGGATCTATCATTTTCAACCCGATTCTAAGGCTAAAAATAAGGTTTGGGTTTCATCTGAGGGCGACAGACCTGTCATTGCGCGCCGTTGCAAAAACATCAAATCGCATGTTGTATGCGATATTCTTTGATTCGAAAGGTCCAGTCCTTCAAATTCCAGTCCCGAAAGGTAGTTCTGTCACTGGAAAGTTTTACAGAGAAAGTGTTCTTACTCGTTGATTTCTATCAGAAACGCAGACCGCGCACCGGTGTCCGCGGCATCAAATTACTCCATGATAACGCACCAGCCCATAAATCCGCTACGGTACAGGGATATCTGAAAGAATGTGGGCTCGATGTCTTCGATCATCCCCCCATACAGCCCTGACCTGTTCCCCTGTGACTTTTGGTTGTTCCCAAGACTAAAGGAAGTGCTGGCTGGGCACCGTTTTGAATTCCGTTGTCGTATAGGCAGTGCGGTCTACCAGTGTCTGCAACGAGGAGTTCCGGAAATGGGTAGATCGGTGTAAAATGAGTGTTGAGGCAGACGGGGCATATTTCGAAGGTCTTAGATAAATAAAATTTTGATATTTTAAGCGGTTTTAAAAAGACCGCCCTACTTTACGAACTTAAAAACTGTCCCTCGTATACATAACAGAAGTGCTGTTAACCTATAACAAATTTCTATACTAAACAGTATATCGATAAATACAGATGGCACATGAATTGTGATTACACGCAAAAAGATCACTATAAATAAATTTTATTTTAAAGGTTCTTCGTAGAATTCGAGACCTTCATCGTTAAAATGGTTCATGTTTTGTACAGACTGTTAATTTGAAATTGAAGATGTTAATGTAAGCATGTTAAACTAAGGAATAAATATGAATTAAATGCAAATTTTTAATTGAATAAATCTATCCATATCTTGGTGCAACGCATTCTGTTGTCTAGAAGTGGACAGCCAAACACACAAAACTTAGATATGGAAATAGTGACTTGTAAACTATGCAGAAAGACGTTTCTAAATAAAGGCAGAATTAAACAGAAAACTGACATTTTGCGTGAATTCTTTTCATCCATGATGCAATTTATTTGTATAATTAATCAAGCTTGTTAGTTTTTAGTTCGAATAAATTTAACTGAATATACATGTATAATTTCTATTCCAAAATCGGGTGTATGAAGTTTATCATGATACATGTATTTTTTTTATATACATTTATTTAAATTTTCTTTGGCACATGAAATACGATCATCCAGTCAACTTCCAATTCCGTCTATACAAATATCACTACCTACAAGGCAATCTCCATTAAAGAAACCAACATGCAAGTGTGCAACTTGGATTTGTACGTCGTAGATGTTAAACAAAGCTATAACCAAAATATACATATAAGTATTTGTACCTGCCATATTCAAACCAAATAACTTTCGTGTAAGCCAGTTTATTTATCAATATTTGTAATATCTGTAAGGCCACAACGAGCTGCTTCCATGTGTTACATACTGTCAATTCGGGGAAGAGTGTGTAACATATAGAGTACATGTACTTGTTTTAAAGGAATCATTTAAAATCGTAAATTCATAGGGGTTTTTTTTTGGGGGGGGGGAGTTATTTTTATTTTATTTGGGAGGTATTTTTTATTTGTTTTGTTTTTTGTTTTTGATAATAAATAAAAGCGAAAAGTATTAGTTACAATAATCAAGACTTATATATATATATATATATATATATATATATATATATATTCGAGGTCTTTATTCGGAATTTTTATGCATGCCTTTGATAGGAAATTATCTTTACCAAAACAATAAAATAATGCTTTCTCATTTCTCCATGCGCACTTCCTACCAGAACCACAAATAGATCGGCCGCTCCTGCGACCGAAAATGAACATTTTTTCATGAATACAAATTTCCAAAGAATACTATACCAAGCCATTAACGTAAACAAAGCATGATGATCAAATATCATATCAAAAAAAGCTGAATCATACCACACTTGTTTGCTGTCGTATTCATTCGGAACACCTCCAGGGCCGACACTGTAGAGGAGAGCTTCATTTGATCAAACTGAGATTCTTTTACTTCCGCCTTCAAGTCCACAATGGTCTTATTGACTTCATCTAAAAACAATATATATATATATATATATATATATATATATATATATATATATATAATATCACAAAATATCACAAAGCCGATTGAGAATATACTCGACTGGTTTCTTCAATTTTTCAAGACTATACTGAATATTCTGTATACTCCTATACTCCTGATAAAATCAAGAAACTAGTCGAGTATATACTCAACTGCCTTTGTGATATTTTTATTATATTACTATTTGAGTATATTTTCTATATCTATTTCTGGATTATATATATACACCAAGTCAGTATCTTGTAATTGATAAATGCTACTTTTTAAAAAGAATGAATAAAAACATCATGGTAATAAAACAAGAAATAACATGCGAAAAGGTTTGGAATTGGTTTCTGCCATTTATAATCTACATTACATGAAGTTGATTACATATCAGCCTGACAAATTGTGAATCAAATAAAGTCCTATATGGTTCGTGAGAAATTTTGAAATATTTTCCCTATATATTAATTCAATATTTCATCTTAACAATTCTAGAGTTAAGGGTTGAACAGATGTGAATGTTCATTTTATAAAATGTTTTGACTTTTCGTGGTTTCTTAACAAGACATTTTAAACATTTCACCTTACCGTTGCCACTTCGGAATTATTCCCAATGGAAAACAATCCGAACCTTGAATTGAACATTTTTTTTACTCAAGGATATCTTGTAACAAGTTGGTTTGAAATGTTCATTCTAAAGCATTCCAGATAATGAGAAGTTAACAGACAACACACCTGATGGACATCAGTCTAACTTTGATCGGAAACGCTTACCTTGAGCTCTGAGTTGAGGTACGCTTGTGTAACTATACAATATGTAAATTACCAAATACCGAATTTCCTTGAGCTCTAAATTCACGTAAGCTTGTATAACTAGACATTGTGTACCTCACCGAATATTTCATTACCTTGTTCTTTGAGATCAGGTGACCTTGTATAACTACAAAATTTGTAACTTACCAAATATAGAAGTGATTCGAGTTTTCTGCAAGTTTTCAAGGCCAGATATTTTAATGCTCGTTGCTATCAAGTCTTTATTAAGACTCTCCAGAGAATTATTCAGTCCATTAGACAACACTTCATACTTTTCCTCTATCATTTCAGAAATGCCCTTGTCAACTTCTAACGTGTGTTTATTCAGGTCAAGAAGAGTAATTGAGAGATACCGAACTTCCACTTTTAAATCACTGAGTACCGTACTAGTATTTGTCTCAAATCTTTCTCTTTTCTCCTCCATCTGTAACACAAACTCCTGAAAATCTTCGGTGATCTGTGTAAAGTTTTGTTTGACAGTGTTCAAAGTATCCTCATACTTCCTGTTTTCAAGGTCAAGTTTCTGGTTTTCTCGCTTCAGTGCATCCACTTCCTGTTGTAACTCTGTCACTTCTAATTCAGTTTTCTGCTGTGTGGCTTCTAAAGTCTTCATGGTTTGTTTCAAATCGACCATGTCTTTCATCAAGGCGTGCACATTCTTTACAAGAGCCATTCTGATGAGTGTTTCTTGGTTAAGTAGCTGCCGAAAAACGTCCACATTTTCCGAATCGAGTCCACTTACGTCCAGTTGCGTTAAATTGTTATTTTTGTTATCCGTGAGAACGGAAAAAGCAAATGATTGCATGAAAGAAATCAACACTAGCGTAAGTACTAGTGATCGTTTCATCTTGGAAATCAGAACGAGAATTCTGATGAAGGCGGGATTGGATCACTTTTATATGAGTAATGCATGTTCTGTTACGTAAAGTGTTGACCTCTTCAATCCTCAGAGTTATGGATGAGTTGCATAAAATACCAAAGAATCTTAAAAAGATCACTCGTATCATTTTCTTCAGTATCAGCAACGAAGGATTACTCCGGTTTTCGAACGAGCGTGAAATTTGGCTGTCACGCCACAAAGAAAATCTTGTCTTGTGGAACATGAAATTGACATTAAATTTTAAGGATCATTTCAACGTTAGCAAATAGTGTTTACGCATGAGTTGCGTTTATATCTCATATGATAGATTCGCTAAATTACCAATATTTCGTAACGTTAACTTGACCCATATCTCAGATGATAGATTCGCTAAATTACCTACATTTCATGATGTTAAGTTGGCCTTGGTGTCATCATACGTATATATGACTTATGAGCATCATCATGTTAAAATTAAATCATTCTTATCAAGGAAAGCAAACATTTAGGCTAACGAAACGATTTCAACATCTCATTTCCTATTGACCTTGACCTTCGTGCATGATCTTTATTCACAACACATCTTTCGGAATACTAACGAAGTCATATTTGGTTTGTTACTGATTTTTTACCTTCGAGTAGATTAAGCCCATAACCGGTGACGTGGTCGGTAACAAATATAATAACTTGTTTATTTACAAAATAAACTTCATTTTTTAAAAATTACATGAACTGTCACGCTACATACCAGCGTACTTCATGACTCGCGATAGCGCTTCATTAAAAGTATACTGACTAAACCTTTGCACTGTACCCTTATACAGTGTATTTTCCTAATTGATACGTATTCTTTTTATATATTTACAGTCTTTGTATTGTATTGTTTATTGGCTTTAAACCGTATGGCTCATCAGCATAGAACATATGAATACAAAAAATGTGTTTTAACAAGAGAAGTTGTACACAGTATAAATATATAAAAAGTGGCATGAATAAATGTCTACTTTCATTTCTTTGGGGATTCCTAACCTTTAAAACACACGTACTATATTTATCAAAATGCATGCGCATCGGATTCATGAGGAAACGGTTATCATTACAGTTGGGAAAGATATTCAGGGCAAAAACATCGGAAATATAGATATTGTGTGGACGACTAGAAAGGAAATTTATGAATTGTAAGACATGAGTCGTAAATGTCGCCAACGCCACACCATATTTTCATCTATATTTTTACTACTGCGTATGTCTTTTGGTAATTAAATGAAATATCCTTATCGCAGTTACATGATTTAACAGATCAAGAACGGTGATGTATACGAAAGTCCAGAAAGGTCAAATTAGGAGCATTTAGTAAAAAAAAAATGTATCACCAGTTACTAGTCGTCATAACGAGATTTAAAATCACGCATTGTGTAGAACTACATCGCATTCATGAGGAAATGGCTGTCATTACAATATGTAAAGGTATCAAAAGCAAAAACATAGGAATTGTAAATATTTAACTTTATCCAATGATCTCTAAATATTTTCGGATATAATGATGAGAAACATATATTCAACAAAACGATATGTTCAATGATTAAAATGCATATAATTATATTTGAATTGTTGACATATAATAAGAACAACAATACTTGTCAAAATATATCTCATCAGGCGGAAGGTTGAAATTGATGCCACAATTAACATATATCTCGAAATACTTTTTTTTTACTTGATGAAAATAGTTTTGAAAAAATGATTAAATTCTCTGGGAATAGTAGCCTGCATCCCACTACCTATTCTTTATCTGCAAGTACACAAAACGTGGAAAGGGGGAGGTGTCGATTATACGGTACATGTATGTGTCCACAACCGTCAGCCGTATTTACATTAGGCTCAGCTGATTAAACACAATTTAATAATTCTTAATCTCTCGGTTTCTTTTATTTGCCATTATCTATTTATTTTTCTAATTCACTTATTTTATTGTTTGGCTTATGAAGAAATTTCATGAATAAAATAAACCCCACATTCAGAATTATTATACTACGGATGTGGTATGCTTTCTTTTTCAATATTGTATTCTGCTGATTCTTTATTTCAAACTTCTATCGCGTAATAAAAAAAATTTATGTCCTCAAAAATTGTATTCAGAGAACCACTACCTCTCAGATTCTTATTCACTAGTATTAAACATATACGTTTTCTCTAGTAGCCATGCTTTCGGAAGGTCGGTGGTCTCTTCCCGGATAGCTGAAAAATTGCTCAGGCGGCTATAAACAAACAAACAAACAAACAAACTTCTATCTCGTAATAAAAAAATTTTATGTGCTCAAAAATTGTATTCAGAGAACCACTACCTCTCAGATTTTTATTGACTAGTATTAAACATATACATTTTCTCCAGTAGCCATGCTTTCGGTGGAAGGTCGGTGGTCTCTTCCCGGATACATTGTATCTGGGTTCTCTCCTCCACCTACAAAAACTGGACGCCACCAGATAACTAAAAAATTGTTGAGTGTGGCGGAAAACAATCAATCAATCAATCTAGTAGCCATGCGCCTTGGTTATCTGACCGGTATAAAACTTTGTTTAGCCGCACGGACATACCGAAAAAAATAAAAATGAGATAAGCTAGACAAGTTTCTATTTCAAAAGGATTAAAGTGCTTACACATCTGCTATTTACTATGCAAGTAGAGTTTATAAGAAATGTTTAATTGATTATAAAATTTCTATCACAATAATTAAAATTACCTGAAATTTATAAAAAAAAAAAATTTAAGACCTTTTGCAGTAATGTTTGGGAATTTTATTGGTCGGTTTGCAATGCAATACGTGATAGAAAGATAAAATATTCTATGAATAAATCATGATTAGATTAAGAAGATTAGATAATTTTGATAATTAATACAAAGTTTCAGTTATCAAATAAAATAATTCGCCCCATTCATCCTTTTATACACCGAAGATGTTTATAAATGTAGTTTACATCATATTTAGTTTAAAGTTGTATCAGTAGTCTTCATTGCGAAGTAAGAATGTACGTTTTAGTCACGATATTCTGGGGGAAATGCACCCCACCACCAAATTTTTTTTTATAAAGACCATGCCCTTATTGTTTAATATTAATTAGTACAAATGCAAAGATAATACTATCGCATATTCTAGCCTGTCTTGAATATGCGCATTTATCTCCGAGACTGTCTTCTACTAAAGGGAAAGGGGGAGGGGGTATTATTTCCGAAAAGGTAATTCCGCGCTGGAGGCAAATGTAATTTACATTTACTTATTACTTTCTTTCTCGAAACTGTGGTAAATCTGCATGGTCGGAAACTTACAATGAAAAGTACTTTTAAGTCCCACCCACCCACCGCCCTTTTGAGCACCATACTGCTGCTTGTCTTGCTTTCTTTTGCAGGTTGGTTTCTCCGCTCCAAGGCCTGTGTTCGTCGCAGTGATTCCCTGTGGATATCTTTTCGGGGCACTCCAACACAAATGGAGGAGTGCACCCAATATTCTGCAACGTCATGTTATTTCATGAACTTATAGTTTGCAGTATTGATACTTTGATTGCTGATTTGAACAACTGTTTGTTTCCATTGCTGACTGATTTAATTTTTGTATTGCTGACATTGAATTGATTGATTGCTTGATTGATTTTGCATTGGTGACGTTTGTGTACTTGCGTATACCCAGTGCACAATTCGCCCACTTGGCGAAAAACGTGAACTCTGTATAGCCTGCTGTTGTATTGCGAATCAAGCTGAACTCAGGACTAGCTGCATTATTGCTAGTTTTGTGTTTAATACATTTTTGATACTTAAAGCAATACAAGCTGTAACTGACGGTAAATAAATTGAAAACTAAAAGAACAAATATAATAATGTATTTGTGATTGAACATATATAATTTCATGCAATCGGGATGAATCTGAAGCAATAAAGCCATCAAATCAGCAACAAATGTCGATTCATGAATCACTGTCATCCCGATAGTAATTCCTTCTCTTAATCACCGATGTGCACTGACTTCGGAAGTCCCAGTTCGGTAAAATGCAAAAGATAGGAGCTGCGCACATGTCAGATTTGTAAACTATTTAATATGCCATAAAATCAGTTACAGCTTGTACTGCTTTAAAAGTAAAAGCTTTACCAATGATCTCAAAAATATATTTTAAAAGTTGTTGTCCTTTAAAAAAGGATTGCAATTTGTGAACCATAGGCATGTGTTTCTAACAGAAACTTAATATTCTAGGCTAAAATAAAAATGTGTTTTAAATTTTCTTTCTTTCATTTTTTTTTTTTCAAATTTTGTACATACAAATATTTCATTATAGATGTTATAATACTATGAAGTTAAAGTTATAAAATATAAAATAGGTCTAATGGATATGAAAAACTTGTAGTTTTGACCTTAAACCTTAGAATTAGAATTTGATTTGGACCTTAAAGTTCACATTCCACAGTAGACACAGTCTGGTCTAAATAGTAAGTTAACGTTGAGTTTCCTAAAAGTATCTAAAACAGGGGTATAAATCTAACAACAAATTACCTTCATCCAATGACAGTGGCGGATCCATAGTGGTTGCATCCCTTTTTAGTTGATTTTTTTTCTTTGTGGGTTTTTTCTTTGTAATTTTGCGGTGTTCAACAGCCCCCCTCCACCCACCTTTTTTTGGGCAGAAAAGGTACATCCGCAAGCTGACTTTTCCCCATAGCATTCGATTTAGCCTCATTAATGTATACTCTCTGCGTGGATCTCGGGATCCTCGCAATGAAAACGTGAATACGGTTCTGAAAACGAGAGTACGTTTCTATATATTCCTAGAATGCCATATTACAGAATCCAGGCATGCACATAACCTAAACAAACACTAACAATAGTATTGCCCAACGACGCGAGCAATAATGTAAAAGGTTCCCCAATTTCATGCACATCCTTTTATTTCCAGGTGCTTGGACACCTGGTCCTCTATTACAAATGATAGCCCACCATCATAATGTCAAGGATTTATGGACACATAATTACATAACCTTCACATAGTGAGAATATTAATAAACATTAATAATGATTATCTTAAAATATATTTTACTTTTTCACACGTCATAAATCACAGCGAACAGAAGATCTTATGTGGCACTATCCTCTTCACGTTTGCCATAATTACGATAAATTACACAAGTCGCGGTAGCTCAGTAATTAAGCGTTCGGTTCATGACAGAAGGTCGAATATTCAAGCCCCGATCGTGACATTGCCACGTCAACCCTAAGACTTAAACAAATGTAGCATCACCTCCTTCGCCAAACCTATACATTTTCAAGAAAAAAATAAGGGTCTTTTGGATGTGATATTAAAAATGGAGATCCCTTGTCGCAGCAGACGTTAGCATGATAAAGCTAGCGCTCAGGGCCGTAACAGTGAGGGTTCTTTAACGTGCCAACGTCTGCTGCGATACGGGGCCTCTGCTTTTAAGCTCAGAAAGACCTGTAAATGTGGAGCGTTTGTGAAGGAGCAAACATTACCTATATTTACGCCTTAGGTTTTAAGCGGCCGTGACACGAGCGAGGCTCGAACTCACGACCTCCCGGTTATAAATATGCAGTTTTGGACGACGCTCTGATATTTCGGACCGATGGTTGATATCGGCTATTATGACGTCATCTGTATCGCGAAGTGCAGAATTGGCATAATCATTACAAACTATATGATAAATAAAATTATCACACAGCAGTACCGTTTCCGGGTTCATAATACAAGTTTAGAAAAACGATATGAACTTGTAGCATAGGTTGATGACAATGCAAATTATGTAGGGTCATGTGAGGTCAGCGCGTGCTGACATAGATACAAAACTTTTATTACGAACGTTTTTCAAACCAATCATATTTATTCCTGTTTCATTTGTTGTTATGAAAAGGCCAAGATAACTAACAGCAATCAATCTCGTTATTCCTATAGAAATACAAATCAGAGAGATGGGCAAACGGGGGGCCCTGGTCATACCAGAAGTGGGATCACGTTCCTAAGAGAAGTAAGCATCCCCTGTCGTCGACAGGTGACAGCTAAAGATTAAAATCCAGGGATTGAAATTTCAATTTAGCTATCACGTTGACGAGTTTATCTTCAGATGTTATTTCTTCCGCCCAAGGACATTTTCAGATGATGTAAAGAAGCTGAAAATCTCTCCCTTATACAGAAACGAAAATGGAAAGTAACTAAAATATGCACTTCTTGATAGTTGTGTGATAAATAGAATCTTACACTCATGCTTATGACATATGGAATTTACCACTGGGTTGATGCCTCTGCTGGTGGACTGTTAGTCCCCGAAGGCTTCATCAGCCCGGTAGCTAAGAACTTCGGTACTTTCATGAAAATATGGATAAAATTTGCTGTGATAAAATTAAGAAATTCATCTCAAAATTAAGGGGGGCCTCCGTGGCCGAGTGGTTAGAGCATCGGGCTCAAAATCACAAAGCCTCTCACCTCTGTCGGCGCGCGTTCGAATCGCGGCCGCGGCGTTATGTGAGCAAGTTTGCCAGTTTACTTTCGGAAGGTCGGTGGTCTCTTCCCAGGTACATTGTATCTGGGTTCTCTCCTCCACCAACAAAAACTGGATGCCACCAGATAACTGAAAAATTGTTGAGTGTGGCGGAAAGCAATAAATAATCAATCAATTAATAATGAAAATTAAGAATAATCTCCCACATGTATAGCTCTGATCCATAGCCGCACTTGGCCCCAGTATTTGGTATTTTTTGGTGTTCTTTCAGCTCTTCCAAGTTTGTTATTACGGATTTCCAACATTTTCGACTTGACCATCACACAAAGAGACATTACGAGTATTTGTCGAAATGCGCATCTGGTGCATCAAAATTGGTACCGTTTACGTTTTATATGAAATTCGTTACGAGACTTAATATTTCCCTCGCCAAGGCTCTGGAACTATTAAATCTGGCAACTCATTTCATAAATTTTATATGACATAAGCACTCGTTCAAGATCCTCTATAACTTTTACGGATATGATCTACGTTAAAAATACACAAGCATCAATGTAAATGTAGTCAGTTTGCCATAGCGTCAAGTTACTGCCGTCATGATCTTTCAGCTAGCTTCATAGTATCTTCCTTTTTATGCTGTGATGTTTTCTAGTTATTAATGATATTGCAGCTTATACCATTTTCAAACCAACAAACGGTGTATGTTCATAAACACATTTACTTTAATTAACACCATAACAATTGATTAACAAATAATAGCTGTAGCCATCTATTTTAATTAATACCATTACATTTGATTGATAGATAACAACTAAAGCCATTGACAATATATGAGATGATGTATGTATGCTTTGACACCTCGTGATCCAGGTTAAAAGAGGTCTTCAGGACCCCCTTGCTTCTTGTCTTAAGAGGCGACTAAATGGGGCGGTCCATAGGACGAGACTGTAAAAACCGAGGCCCTGTGTCACAGAAGGTGTGGCACGATTAAGATCCCTAACTGCTCAAAGGCCGTAAGCGCCGAGCAGAGGCTTAAATTTTACAGTCCTTCACCGGCAATGGTGACGTCTGCACACGAGGGAAAGATTCTCGAGATGGATTACAATTGCATAAACAGTTTATCAATTATCATGTTTGAAATATTTTCGTCATGTCTTCTTTCAGCACATGAAGCATGCATTATGTAAAATCATTAGAAAATGCATTCAAACATGATCAAGGAGTTTAATGTGTTCGAGATTTGACTTGTATTACCCTCATCGCGAAAATTATTAACAGCTTGCAACACTGGGCACATTTAGTTCCAAATGCATCCCCTCGAACTCGTTACTTGAGATGATCCGTAATCCAAATTAAGAGGATGTAAATTACATATCTGTGATGTTTCATGTAAATTGCATTATATTAGTTTGTTTCTCTGTGCAAAAATTATATGGTATATCCTTAAAAGTACGTAACCATGTTCGTTATCTATTTTCTAGCATCAATATACTAAATGATATAATAACTCAGAATAGGTTGGGTATGTTTTGATATCTGCCTAACGGTTGGATGAACAGATTTCGTTATAGTATCCTTATAAATAATGTCAGTATTAGGAAAGACCTGTGATACAGATGGTTTTTGTTTTATATCAGACTTCTAATGAGAATTTTACGCACTTAATATGGCGCAGTTCAGATGACAGATCTGTACGGAGTAGGAAAATGAAATATAGGGCTACATGTACTTACTGTAATTTAAAAAAAAAAAAAACCTTATAGGATGTTTTCACTATACCCACTTTACATATTCTTATGTCAGATTGTTGAACAGATATAATATCGATGGCTGTTAAGAACATGCGGTACGTCCACGCCGCAAAAGAAATGATCATTTTAAAGTAAAAGATAGCAAAAAGAAACCCTCCCCCTCCCGAAAAAAAAAAATATAGAAACGAAAACAAAGCCAAAGAAGTCTATAAATCGTCACGAGTCTGCACTGAAAGATGGGAATATTTTTTAGTCAACATAACAGCGAATATTTTTGAGTCAACATAACAGCGAATATAAGTGCATATGGGTACGATGACACGATATGTGTAATAAAAATTACCCGTATAACTATTGTTCATGAAAATATGTATTATACACGACAAAACGACATAAAATATATAAAAAGTTATTTTTGCATCGTGTTTGTGCTCTTCTACATTTGCAAACGTTTTCGATTTGTCTTAAATTTGCGCAGACACAGTTGTGTTAAAAGAGAGATGAAGGAGAAAACGGTTTCACACAGTCTTAAATTCCTCCACTGACAAGGGTGAAAGGAATGAAAATAAAACGGGGCGAATATTTCCTTGTATAGAGTAGTCTGTGTAGGCAAGGTGAAATTTCTGAAAGTTCAATTTATTCACAGTGTATTCATGTAAATAAACATAAAGTATGATATACCCTGTAAATGTTTGACTCACGGTGCTTGTTATCGGTACTTGTCAATATCAGCTCCAATAACTGGCAAATTACAAGACATAACAAAATGAATGATTTTAAAAGGGATAGTTAATATTCTTGACTACACAGTACACAAAAATTGTTTAAGCGATTCAGTCATATGAGAAAACCGGAGAATGTGGTAATAGGTCCGTCGATGTAGTAACCTTTTCCTGAGTAATATTTGACCCACACTGTGTCTCCCTTCTGAAGAGTTAAAACTACCAAGTTAGGACCAGCATCATAATAATCACTACCACCAGTATAGGCCATAGTTCTAACTTTTGTTGATCCATTTAACACAATGTCTACATAAATGCTTTGTTTCTCATAACTCTGTACATTCACGAAAAACACGTAGTTTCCGTTGGTAGGAGTGGTAAATATTCCGTTGCTGGGGTTGTATCCGTTTCCCACATTAGTGATGACCACGGGAAACACCAAGGTACCGCTGTTCCAGGAACTACTTGATGATGACACGGAGGCAGTAAAGCCCACCTTTCTAGACATGTCTGCAAATAAATGTTTTATCAATAAATCATTTCAAAAATGGTTTATCTTTCTAGATACACCAATTATAAAAACAAGCACTTAGTCTTATCACGATTAAGAAATTTCTCGTGATGTGACCAGAAATTTTTAAAAACAAACATGGTCTTTCTGGTGTAGACGGAAACGTACATGTATATTCGTACATGTACAAAAGTTTGTAACTTAGGAGAAAATGACTGCATGCTTGGGATTATGGGTTTTATTTTATTCAAATTCTAACAATTTGTGATAAGAATTCAAATCACCATACATATCTACTAAAAAAATGTATTTAAAAAATAGTAAACGACTTTTACACGTTCAGCTATGAGTTCTTGCAGCAACATGCCAGTTTCTTCCAACTTTACATGACGTCATACATCAAAGATGTTTTACTCTTTTTCACAGACTACTCAATTTCACACACCACATCTCATGACTGCTTTCTCCTACTTGTAACACTCATGACTGGTTTCTCCTACTTGTAAAATGTATCTCTATAACATGACTTGTCAGTGATTTATATTTTTTCACGTATTTTAGCTCAGGTAGAGAAGAGAATTCCTGACCATCGCAGGGAGAAATAAGGTAGAATTCATACTTGTGAGATCCAGGATATATATATATATATATATATATATATATATATATATATATATATGAGGAGTTTTGCAGGACTTTCAAACTCAGTCAAAATAGCAGACCTTTCATCGCCTATGACATTCTAGAGTCATGCATTCTATCTCCAAAAACATCAATTACTGCGATTGCTGGTACAAAATTTTACAGAAGTGCGGCGCTTTAAGATGTCGCGTGACGTCATTTTTCAAAACGTCCTCACCCTCCTTAATGAATGATTTTAAAGCGGTAAAATCTTTCTGATATGATTTAAACTTTCACAAAATGACGTTTAATTACTGCTCTGACGTGATGTTAAATATCGTGAGTTTTAATAGTACAATAAATCAAAACATAAAATACTTCTTAAATGAAAACGAGAAAACATATTACGTTCCGTGGTAAGATTTTCAAATATTTCATAAGGTGCAATTTTTTTCAAATCTGCCCGAATATCAGTAAAAAAAAATTACCGGTTTCGGGCGTATAATGCGTCCATGTCCTCATGTGTTTCCAAATAAATGAATAAAAGCTCTAACATATTTTCATTCTTTTTTCGTCACTCCAGGAACGAGCCACGCGAGGAGTCTGGGGGAGTAATCAGTACTCTGTGATGTAATAATCATTAATTATCTCCCGTACTGAATATTTTTGCCTAAAAATACAATACAAACGTATCATTTTGAAACAATCTACAATTTTGATTTTTATATATCTATATAATTTTTTGAGAAATAAATATTGTGCATACAACTCGCCCCTAAATATTTTTTTTTCAATGATGAACAATTGAAAACATAAATATTGTATATACGGGGTGGGTGGGGTGATATGTGCAGTGGTTTATGTATATTACTTTATCTGAATTTATTGAGTTTTTTTATATTCTGGTATTTCACACTATCAGTTGATCACGATAAATGATTCACGTTTGTTAAAATATTTTCAACATGTTTACTGAAAATGCCAACTCGCAAGTGCAAATATGTATTAAAAACAATAATTCTCTGCATTTTCTACTAAATTCAACAGACTTCACACTGCACTTCCTGGGAATGTGCACTACCAAGGAATGACTGCATATTAATAGAATATCCATGGCCCTGCTGTAAGATTTGTTTTGAAAGATATTTCCTATACATTCCTATATAAAACCTTGATTCCCTGTGGTGGCATTACTCTATCCCCAGGGACCACAGTTTGAACAAACTTGAATCCGCACTACCTGGGAATGCCTGCATATTGATATGAGTAATCATGACCCTGTTATTTTTTAGACTAACATTTTTAAAAGACATTTCGTATATGTTCCTATGAAAAACTAAATTGATATCCTATTGTGGCCCCAACCTATCCCCATGATTTGAATAAATTTGAATCTACACTATTCAGGAAGCTTTAAATTTCAATTTTTCTGGCTTAGTGGTTCTGAGGACAAAAATCTTTAAATAACCCCACCCTATATTTGCCTTTTCTTCATTGTCGCCTTTTTCGATGGAGCATGGCCTTTGATTTCAATTAACTTGAATCCCCTTCACCCAACGACTATTTGTGCCTAGTTTGATTAAAATTGGTCAATTGTTGTTGTTGTTTTTCTTTTTAATTTTAAAAGATGCCACAAAATTTTTACTAATTCTTAATTATCTCCACTTCAAAAAGGGCAAGACACTTCATTAGAACAAACTTGAATCCCCTTTACCCAAACATGTTCTATGACAAATTTCAGCTACTGTGAGCTAAAAAACAGTTTCATCATACCACACTTGTTGGTTGTTATATTCATTCGGAACACCTCCAGAGCCGACACTGTGGAGGAGAGCTTCATTTGGTCAAATTGAGATTCTTTTACTTCCGCCTTCAGGTCCACAATGGTTTTATTGACTTCATCTAAAACAATGAAAAGTATAGGTTCCAGAAACACAAGTTCAATATCGATTCATCTCCAACTTAGTTAGGTACTTTTTTGATGAATTATATTTTGTAAAAGATTATATCAAGAACGAATGTTGACAAAAACTGGTAACTAAAGAGAAAACAAAATTGAAACCTGTTTCTGTCATTACTTTCCATGGATTATCAACAAAGTGTGTTTACCTACAAAGCGCAGATGTGATGCGATACCAGTAGCTGTATAGCAGCCATGGCATAGTATGGTTACTTTCAAACTTATCAAGTGATCTTTATACTACGTTATTTTTCCCGAATATAACGAAAACAAATGTTTGATAACGTCAACTTCAATTATCAGTTGATCCTTTGTATTTTGGCTAATTGTTTCTCTTTGACTTCCTAGAAGATATTTGCTTCACATTAGTTTGAACGCCCGGGGCCTCCATGGTCGAGTGGTTGAACCATCGCGCTCAAAAACACAAGGCCTCTCATCTCCGGTTGGCGCGGGTTCGATTCCCGCTCGCGCCCATATAAGTGAGAAAGTTTGCCAGTTTACTTTCGGAAGGTCGGTGGTCTCTTCACGGGTACAATGTATCAGGGTTCTCTCTTCTACCAATAAAAACTGGACGACACCAGATACCTGAAAAATTGTTGAGGTGGCGGAAAACAACAGTCAATCATATTAGTTTGTAAAACTTTTCAGGACATTTCTCAATAACATTATAATATTTCGTGACATTTCAGGTATCTATCTCGTTTCTACAAAAACCTGTTGGGGTATATTAACATGCCTATTTCAGACTTAGCAACTTCGCAACTGATAATGAAAAGTAATTTCTTATGTATTACAGTAAGTTGAATAAATGTACAGGTATTCAACTATAAATGTACAGGTATTCAACTATAAATGTACAGGTATTCAACTGATTCGATACGCAAGATTTTGTCCTGCATATGATCAGTTTTGATATCGAGGTAGGCTACAGACAAACAATTGGATGTTTGACAAACAATTTGATGTTACAGGAGTTTCTACGGTCTCGTCTATCGTCAGCATTTCGCAAATTCTATGGTCATTACAGCGATCTATTTTGTCAGCACAACCTTCCAAAAGGTCAATTGCTGTCTGACGTGTTTCATACCAATTTTTAGGCCGTTAATGGCATACTTATTCTCACTACTGATTACTCCCTTTATCTGATCAAGATACAGGGCTCACAGTGGGTGTGACAGGTCAACAGGGGATACTTACTCCTCCTAGACACCTGATCCAACCCCTTGTATGTCCATTATTCATTACCTTAGCCTTTTCACATTACTGTAGCATATGAGACAAAAATCATTGGAACAATCAGGTATCGAACCCGGGACCCTTACATTACTAGTTAGTTGATCTAACCACTAAGCTACCAAAGCCGATACACAGAGTATGATAATATTACTATTACATAAAACAGAAACCTATTTTGGAAATCATAACAGTACTCTTCAGATTGAGGAGATCAAAACGTAATTTTAGAGAAAGTGTCAGAAACGTCACGTACCCCAAATAACTTGGTTATGGCTTGAACATTCGTGAATCTACAGTATTCAGTCTTTCTAGGTTCTATAGAAGATATCATAAACTCACATCTATTCAATTTCCAATTCCTGATTTTCATCCTTGGAGAGCAGCATAACCTTTATTTGATCAAATTTCATTCCCTTTACTTTGTGAGAATCAGTATTTTAAAGAATTCCAGAGTATGAAAAAGTAATACAAAACAGATAGCAGAAAGATACCTGTTTAACTTTCACCAGAAAAGCTTATGAGAAGTTAGCAGACGACGGGCTCGAGATGGAAGTCAGAAAACCTCTCAGCTCAGATGAATTTGTATAACTGCAAAATTTGTAACTTACCAAATATAGAAGTGATTCGAGTTTTTTGCAAGTTTTCAAGGCCGGATATTTTAATGCTCGTTGCTATCAAGTCTTTATTAAGACTCTCCAGAGAATTATTCAGTCCATTAGACAACACTTCATACTTTTCCTCTATCATTTCAGAAATGCCCTTGTCAACTTCTAACGTGTGTTTATTCAGGTCAAGAAGAGTAATTGAGAGATACCGAACTTCCACTTTTAAATCACTGAGTACCGTACTAGTATTTCTCTCAAATCTTTCTCTTTTCTCCTCCATCTGCAACACAAACTCCTGAAAATGTTCCTTGATTTGTGTATAGTTTTGTTTGACAATGTTCAAAGTATCCTCATACTTCCTGTTTTCAAGGTCAAGTTTCTGGTTTTCTCGCTTCAGCGCATCCACTTCCTGTTGTAACTCTGTCACTTCTAATTCAGTTTTCTGCTGTGTGGCTTCTAAAGTCTTCATGGTTTGTTTCAAATCGACCATGTCTTTCATCAAGGCGTGCACATTCTTTACAAGAGCCATTCTGATGAGTGTTTCTTGGTTAAGTAGCTGCCGAAAAACGTCCACATTTTCCGAATCGAGTCCACTTACGTCCAGTTGCGTTAAATTGTTATTTTTGTTATCCGTGAGAACGGAAAAAGCAAATGATTGCATGAAAGAAATCAACACTAGCGTAAGTACTAGTGATCGTTTCATCTTGGAAATCAGAACGAGAATTCTGATGAAGGCGGGATTGGATCACTTTTATATGAGTAATGCATGTTCTGTTACGTAAAGTGTTGACCTCTTCTATCCTCAGAGTTATGGATGAGTTGCATAAAATACCAAAGAATCTTAAAAAGATCACTCGTATCATTTTCTTCAGTATCAGGAACGAAGGATTACTCCGGTTTTCGAACGAGCGTGAAATTTGGCTGTCACGCCACAAAGAAAATCTTGTCTTGTGGAACATGAAATTGACATTAAATTTTAAGGATCATTTCAACGTTAGCAAATAGTGTTTACGCATGAGTTGCGTTTTTATCTCATATGATAGATTCGCTAAATTACCAATATTTCGTAACGTTAACTTGACCCATATCTCCTATGATAGATTCGCTAAATTACCTACATTTCATGATGTAAAGTTGGCCTTGGTGTCATCATACGCATATATGACTTATGAGCATCATCATGTTAAAATTGAATCATTCTTATCAAGGAAAGCAAACATTTAGGCTAACGAAACGATTTCAACATCTCATTTCCTATTGACCTTGACCTTCGTGCATGATCTTTATTCACAACACATCTTTCGGAATACTAACGAAGTCATATTTGGTTTGTTACTGATTTTTTACCTTCGAGTAGATCAAGCCCATAACCGGTGACGTGGTCGGTAACAAATATAATAACTTGTTTATTTACAAAATAAACTTCATTTTTTAAAAATTACATGAACTGTCACGCTACATACCAGCATACTTCATGACTCGCGATAGCGCTTCATTAAAAGTATGCTGACTAAACCTTTGCACTGTACCCTTATACAGTGTATTTTCCTAATTGATACGTATTCTTTTTATATATTTACAGTCTTTGTATTGTATTGTTTATTGGCTTTAAACCGTATGGCTCATCAGCATAGAACATATGAATACAAAAAATGTGTTTTAACAAGAGAAGTTGTACACAGTATGAATATATAAAAAGTGCCATGAATAAATGTCTACTTTCATTTCTTTGGGGATTCCTAACCTTTAAAACACACGTACTATATTTATCAAAATGCATGCGCATCGCATTCATGAGGAAACGGTTATCATTACAGTTGGGAAAGATATTCAGGGCAAAAACATCGGAAATATAGATATTGTGTGGACGACTAGAAAGGAAATTTATGAATTGTAAGACATGAGTCGTAAATGTCGCCAACGCCACACCATATTTTCATCTATATTTTTACTACTGCGTATGTCTTTTGGTAATTAAATGAAATATCCTTATCGCAGTTACATGATTTAACAGATCAAGAACGGTGATGTATACGAAAGTCCAGAAAGGTCAAATTAGGAGCATTTAGTAAAAAAAAATGTATCACCAGTTACTAGTCGTCATAACGAGATTTAAAATCACGCATTGTGTAGAACTACATCGCATTCATGAGGAAATGGCTGTCGTTACAATATGTAAAGGTATCAAAAGCAAAAACATAGGAATTGTAAATATTTAACTTTATCCAATGATCTCTAAATATTTTCGGATATAATGATGAGAAACATATATTCAACGAAACGATATGTTCAATGATTAAAATGCATATAATTATATTTGAATTGTTGACATATAATAAGAACAACAATACTTGTCAAAATATATCTCATCAGGCGGAAGGTTGAAATTGATGCCACAATTAACATATATCAGGAAATACTTTTTTTTTACTTGATGAAAATAGTTTTGAAAAAATGATTAAATTCTCTGGGAATAGTAGCCTGCATCCCACTACCTATTCTTTATCTGCAAGTACACAAAACGTGGAAAGGGGGAGGTGTCGATTATACGGTACATGTATGTGTCCACAACCGTCAGCCGTATTTACATTAGGCTCAGCTGATTAAACACAATTTAATAATTCTTAATCTCTCGGTTTCTTTTATTTGCCATTATCTATTTATTTTTCTAATTCACTTATTTTATTGTTTGGCTTATGAAGAAATTTCATGAATAAAATAAACCCCACATTCAGAATTATTATACTACGGATGTGGTATGCTTTCTTTTTCAATATTGTATTCTGCTGATTCTTTATTTCAAACTTCTATCGCGTAATAAAAAATTTTATGTCCTCAAAAATTGTATTCAGAGAACCACTACCTCTCAGATTCCTATTCACTAGTATTAAACATATACATTTTCTCTAGTAGTCATGCGCCTTGGTTATCTGACCGGTATAAAACTTTGTTTAGCCGCACGGACATAACGAAAAAAATAAAAATGAGATAAGCTAGACAAGCTTCTATTTCAAAAGGATTAAAGTGCTTACACATCTGCTATTTACTATGCAAGTAGAGTTTATAAGAAATGTTTAAGTGATTATAAAATTTCTATCACAATAATTAAAATTACCTGAAATTTATATTAAAAAAAAATTTAGACCTTTTGCAAGTAATGTTTGGGAATATTATTGGTCGGTTTGCAATGCAATACGTGATAGAAAGATAAAATATTCTATGAATAAATCATTATTATTTTAAGACGATTAGATAATGTTAATAATTAATACAAAGTTTCAGTTATCAAATAAAATAATTCACCCCATTCATCCTTTTATACACCGAAGATGTTTGTAAATGAAATATGAATAATTGTAATATAGTTTACATCATATTTAGTTTAAAGTTGTATCAGTATTCTTCATTGCGAAGAAAGAATGTACGTTTTAGTCACGATATTCTGGGGGAAATGCACTCCACCACCACCTTTTTTTATGGCCATGTCCCTATTGTTTAATATACCAGCCTAGTGGTCTCTTTCCACATTAAATTATTTACTGGAACTTTTAAGTACAAAAAAAACTATTACTACCAAAATTGGTAGATAACAGAAGAGCGGTTTCACGACCTCAGACAGTGTAGCATGGCAAAACAAAATTCTTGTGCCTTTAAACAGAAGCTCGAGCGCATGGTTTTATTTATTTATTTTCATTTATTTTATATTCTCTCTCTCTCTCTCTCTCTCTCTCTCTCTCTCTATATATATATATATATATATATATATATATATATATATATATATATTTGCGAACTTAGTAGTTGTTCAAATCAAAACTTTGTATGTTTTTCTAATTTGGATACAGATCACGAGATCCTTTTATTATTATGAAAGATTTTCCCCCCATTTCACCTTATGGAATTTTCAGATCAGCATCAATTTTCCCGCGTAACGTTACGGAAAAGTACGAATGCAATTACTATCGCATATTCTAGCCTGTCTTGAATATGCGCATTTATCTCCGAGACTGTCTTCTACTAAAAGGAAAGGGGGAGGGGGTATTGTTTCGGAAAAAGTAATTCCGCGCTGGAGGCAAATGTATTTTACATTTGCTTAATATTTTCTTTCTCGAAACTGCGGTAAATCTGTATGGTCGGAAACTTTGCTCAGTCAAAAAACATACTATAAAAAGTACTTTTAAGTCCCACCCTCCCACCGCCTTTTTGAGCACCATACTGCTGCTTGTCTTGCTTTCTTTTGCAGGTTGGTTTCTCCGCTCCAAGGCCTGTGTTCGTCGCAGTGATTCCCTGTGGATATCTTTTCGGGCACTCCAACACAAATGAAGGAGTGCACCCAATATTCTGCAACGTCATGTTATTTCATGAACTTATAGTTTGCAGTATTGGTACTTTGATTTATGATTTGAACAATTGTTTGCTTGTATTGCTGACTGATTTAATTTTTGTATTGCTGACATTGAATTGCTGTACTATTGATTGATTGCTTGATTGATTTTGCATTGGTGACGTTTGTGTACTTGCGTATACCCAGTGCACAATTCGCCCACTTGGGGTTGTCACATTTTGATTGTATTGTTTGTTTGTTGTGAGGGGTGGCCCGAGGTAGTCCCCAAACATCACCACGGCCAAGAGCTCCAAATCAAGCATAATAAAAGTCATTACATAATATCGGTTGTTGTTGTTATTTAAGCAACAGGAATCGGTGATAAATTGTGTATATCCTGTTGCTCTATCAAGATCGATCAGATTGATTGCTTGATTGTTTTCCGTCACACTTAAAAAATTTTCAGTTATCAGGTGGTGTCCAGTTTTTTATTGGTGAAGGAGAAAACCCAGATACAATGTACTCGGGAAGAGACCACCGACCTTCCGAAAGTAAACTGGCAAACTACTTTCTCACATCTATCGGCGCGAGCCAGAATCGAACCCGCGCCGACGAGAGGTGAGAGGCCTTATGATTTTGAGCGCAATGCTCAAAACACTCGGCCACGGAGGCCCCAAATCGATCAGAAAAACGTGAACTCTGTATAGCCTGCTGTTGTATTGCGAATCAAGCTGAACTCAGGACTAGTTGCATTATTGCTAGTTTTGTATTTAATACATTTTTGATACTTAAAGCAATACAAGCTGTAACTGACGGTAAATAAATTGAAAACTAAAAGAACAAATATAATAATGTATTTGTGATTGAACATATATAATTTCATGCAATCGGGATGAATCTGAAGCAATAAAGCCATCAAATCAGCAACAAATGTCGATTCATGAATCACTGTCATCCCGATAGTAATTCCTTCTCTTAATCACCGATGTGCACTGACTTCGGAAGTCCCAGTTCGGTAAAATGCAAAAGATAGGAGCTGCGCACATGTCAGATTTGTAAACTATTTAATATGCCATAAAATCAGTTACAGCTTGTACTGCTTTAAAAGTAAAAGCTTTACCAATGATGTCAAAAATATATTTAAAAAGTTGTTGTCCTTTAAAAAAGGATTGCAATTTGTGAACCATAGGCATGTTTTTCTAACAGAAACTTAATATTCTAGGCTGAAATAAAAATGTGTTTTAAATTTTCTTTCTTTCTTTCTTTTTCTTCAAATTTTGAACATGCAAATATTTCATTATAGATGTTATAATACTATAAAGTTAAAGTTATAAATATAAAATAGGTCTAATGGATATGAAAAACTTGTAGTTTTGACCTTAAACCTTAGAATTAGAATTTGATTTGGACCTTAAAGTTCACATTCCACAGTAGACACAGTCTGGTTTAAATAGTAAGTTAACGTTGAGTTTCCTAAAAGTATCTAAAACAGGGGTATAAATCTAACAACAAAACACCTTCATCCAATGACAGTGGCGGATCCATAGTGGTTGCATCCATTTTTAGTTGATTTTTTTTCTTTGTGGGTTTTTTCTTTGTAATTTTGCGGTGTTCAACAGCCCCCCTCCACCCACCTTTTTTTGGGCAGAAAAGGTACATCCGCAAGCTGACTTTTCCCCATAGCATTCGATTTAGCCTCATTAATGTATACTCTCTGCGTGGATCTCGGGATCCTCGCAATGAAAACGTGAATACGGTTCTGAAAACGAGAGTACGTTTCTATATATTCCTAGAATGCCATATTACAGAATCCAGGCATGCACATAACCTAAACAAACACTAACAATAGTATTGCCCAACGACGCGAGCAATAATGTAAAAGGTTCCCCAATTTCATGCACATCCTTTTATTTCCAGGTGCTTGGACACCTGGTCCTCTATTACAAATGATAGCCCACCATCATAATGTCAAGGATTTATGGACACATAATTACATAACCTTCACATAGTGAGAATATTAATAAACATTAATAATGATTATCTTAAAATATATTTTACTTTTTCACACGTCATAAATCACAGCGAACAGAAGATCTTATGTGGCACTATCCTCTTCACGTTTGCCATAATTACGATAAATTACACAAGTCGCGGTAGCTCAGTAATTAAGCGTTCGGTTCACGACAGAAGGTCGAATATTCAAGCCCCGATCGTGACATTGCCACGTCAACCCTAAGACTTAAACAAAGGTAGCATCAGCTCCTTCGCCAAACCTATACATTTTCAAGAAAAAAATAAGGGTCTTTTGGATGTGATATTAAAAATGGAGATCCCTTGTCGCAGCAGACGTTAGCATGATAAAGCTAGCGCTCAGGGCCGTAACAGTGAGGGTTCTTTAACGTGCCAACGTCTGCTGCGATACGGGGCCTCTGCTTTTAAGCTCAGAAAGACCTGTAAATGTGGAGCGTTTGTGAAGGAGCAAACATTACCTATATTTACGCCTTAGGTTTTAAGCGGCCGTGACACGAGCGAGGCTCGAACTCACGACCTCCCGGTTATAAATATGCAGTTTTGGACGACGCTCTGATATTTCGGACCGATGGTTGATATCGGCTATTATGACGTCATCTGTATCGCGAAGTGCAGAATTGGCATAATCATTACAAACTATATGATAAATAAAATTATCACACAGCAGTACCGTTTCCGGGTTCATAATACAAGTTTAGAAAAACGATATGAACTTGTAGCATAGGTTGATGACAATGCAAATTATGTAGGGTCATGTGAGGTCAGCGCGTGCTGACATAGATACAAAACTTTTATTACGAACGTTTTTCAAACCAATCATATTTATTCCTGTTTCATTTGTTGTTATGAAAAGGCCAAGATAACTAACAGCAATCAATCTCGTTATTCCTATAGAAATACAAATCAGAGAGATGGGCAAACAGGGGGCCCTGGTCATACCAGAAGTGGGATCACGTTCCTAAGAGAAGTAAGCATCCCCTGTCGTCGACAGGTGACAGCTAAAGATTAAAATCCAGGGATTGAAATTTCAATTTAGCTATCACGTTGACGAGTTTATCTTCAGATGTTATTTCTTCCGCCCAAGGACATTTTCAGATGATGTAAAGAAGCTGAAAATCTCTCCCTTATACAGAAACGAAAATGGAAAGTAACTAAAATATGCATTTCTTGATAGTTGTGTGATAAATAGAATCTTACACTCATGCTTATGACATATGGAATTTACCACTGGGTTGATGCCTCTGCTGGTGGACTGTTAGTCCCCGAAGGCTTCATCAGCTCGGTAGCTAAGAACTTCGGTACTTTCATGAAAATATGGATAAAATTTGCTGTGATAAAATTAAGAAATTCATCTCAAAATTAAGGGGGGCCTCCGTGGCCGAGTGGTTAGAGCATCGGGCTCAAAATCACAAAGCCTCTCACCTCTGTCGGCGCGCGTTCGAATCGCGGCCGCGGCGTTATGTGAGCAAGTTTGCCAGTTTACTTTCGGAAGGTCGGTGGTCTCTTCCCAAGTACATTGTATCTGGGTTCTCTCCTCCACCAACAAAAACTGGATGCCACCAGATAACTGAAAAATTGTTGAGTGTGGCGGAAAGCAATAAATAATCAATCAATTAATAATGAAAATTAAGAATAATCTCCCACATGTATAGCTCTGATCCATAGCCGCACTTGGCCCCAGTATTTGGTATTTTTTAGTGTTCTTTCAGCTCTTCCAAGTTTGTTATTACGGATTTCCAACATTTTCGACTTGACCATCACACAAAGAGACATTACGAGTATTTGTCGAAATGCGCATCTGGTGCATCAAAATTGGTACCGTTTACGTTTTATATGAAATTCGTTACGAGACTTAATATTTCCCTCGCCAAGGCTTTGGAACTATTAAATCTGGCAACTCATTTCATAAATTTTATATGACATAAGCACTCGTTCAAGATCCTCTATAACTTTTACGGATATGATCTACGTTAAAAATACACAAGCATCAATGTAAATGTAGTCAGTTTGCCATAGCGTCAAGTTACTGCCGTCATGATCTTTCAGCTAGCTTCATAGTATCTTCCTTTTTATGCTGTGATGTTTTCTAGTTATTAATGATATTGCAGCTTATCCCATTTTCAAACCAACAACACGGTGTATGTTCATAAACACATTTACTTTAATTAACACCATAACAATTGATTAACAAATAATAGCTGTAGCCATCTATTTTAATTAATACCATTACATTTGATTGATAGATAACAACTAAAGCCATTAACAATATATGAGATGATGTATGTATGCTTTGACACCTCGTGATCCAGGTTAAAAGAGGTCTTCAGGACCCCCTTGCTTCTTGTCTTAAGAGGCGACTAAATGGGGCGGTCCATAGGACGAGACTGTAAAAACCGAGGCCCTGTGTCACAGAAGGTGTGGCACGATTAAGATCCCTAACTGCTCAAAGGCCGTAAGCGCCGAGCAGAGGCTTAAATTTTACAGTCCTTCACCGGCAATGGTGACGTCTGCACACGAGGGAAAGATTCTCGAGATGGATTACAATTGCATAAACAGTTTATCAATTATCATGTTTGAAATATTTTCGTCATGTCTTCTTTCAGCACATGAAGCATGCATTATGTAAAATCATTAGAAAATGCATTCAAACATGATCAAGGAGTTTAATGTGTTCGAGATTTGACTTGTATTACCCTCATCGCGAAAATTATTAACAGTTTGCAACACTGGGCACATTTAGTTCCAAATGTATCCCCTCGAACTCGTTACTTGAGATGATCCATAATCCAAATTAAGAGGATGTAAATTACATATCTGTGATGTTTCATGTAAATTGCATTATATTAGTTTGTTTCTCTGTGCAAAAATTATATGGTATATCCTTAAAAGTACGTAACCATGTTCGTTATCTATTTTCTAGCATCAATATACTAAATGATATAATAACTTAGAATAGGTTGGGTATGTTTTGATATCTGCCTAACGGTTGGATGAACAGATTTCGTTATAGTATCCTTATAAATAATGTCAGTATTAGGAAAGACCTGTGATACAGATGGTTTTTGTTTTATATCAGACTTCTAATGAGAATTTTACGCACTTAATATGGCGCAGTTCAGATGACAGATCTGTACGGAGTAGGAAAATGAAATATAGGGCTACATGTACTTACTGTAATTTAAAAAAAAAAAAAAACCTTATAGGATTCTTTCACTATACCCACTTTACATATTCTTATGTCAGATTGTTGAACAGATATAATATCGATGGCTGTTAAGAACATGCGGTACGTCCACGCCGCAAAAGAAATGATCATTTTAAAGTAAAAGATAGCAAAAAGAAACCCTCCCCCTCCCGAAAAAAAAAATAAATATAGAAACGAAAACAAAGCCAAAGAAGTCTATAAATCGTCACGAGTCTGCACTGAAAGATGGGAATATTTTTGAGTCAACATAACAGCGAATATTTTTGAGTCAACATAACAGCGAATATAAGTGCATATGGGTACGATGACACGATATGTGTAATAAAAATTACCCGTATAACTATTGTTCATGAAAATATGTATTATACACGACAAAACGACATAAAATATATAAAAAGTTATTTTTGCATCGTGTTTGTGCTCTTCTACATTTGCAAACGTTTTCGATTTGTCTTAAATTTGCGCAGACACAGTTGTGTTAAAAGAGAGATGAAGGAGAAAACGGTTTCACACAGTCTTAAATTCCTCCACTGACAAGGGTGAAAGGAATGAAAATAAAACGGGGCGAATATTTCCTTGTATAGAGTAGTCTGTGTAGGCAAGGTGAAATTTCTGAAAGTTCAATTTATTCACAGTGTATTCATGTAAATAAACATAAAGTATGATATACCCTGTAAATGTTTGACTCACGGTGCTTGTTATCGGTACTTGTCAATATCAACTCCATTAACTGGCAAATTAGAAGACATAACAAAATGAATTATTTTAAAAGGGATAGTTAATATTCTTGACTACACAATACAGAAAATTTGTTTAAACGATTCAGTCATATGAGAAAACCGGAGAATGTGGTAATAGGTCCGTCGATGTAGTAACCTTTTCCATAGTAATGTTTGACCCACACCGTGTCTCCCTTCTGAAGAGTTAAAACTACCAAATTGGGGCCCGATTCGTAATATTCACTTCCACCGCCATTATAGGCCATAGTTCTAACTTTTGTTGATCCATTTAACACAATGTCTACATAAATGCTTTGTGTATCATAACTCTGTACATTCACGAAAAACACGTAGTTTCCGTTGGTAGGAGTGGTAAATATTCCGTTGCTGGGGTTGTATCCGTTTCCCACATTAGTGATGACCACGGGAAACACCAAGGTACCGCTGTTCCAGGAACTACTTGATGATGACGCGGTGGCAGTAAAGCCCACCTTTCTGGGCACGTCTGCAAATAAATGTTTTATCAATAAATCATTTCAAAAATGGTTTATCTTTCTAGATACACCAATTATAAAAACAAGCACTTAGTCTTATCACGATTAAGAAATTTCTCGTGATGTGACCAGAAATTTTTAAAAACAAACATGATCTTTCTGGTGTAGACGGAAACGTACATGTATATTCGTACACGTACAAAAGTTTGTACAAGTTTGGAAACACTGTAACTTAGGAGAAAATAACTGCATGCTTGGGATTATGGGTTTTATTTTATTCAAATTCTAACAATTTGTGATAAGAATTCAAATCACCATACATATCTACTAAAAAAAAATTATTTAAAAAATGGTAAACGGCTTTTACACGTTCAGCTATGAGTTCTTGCAGCAACATGCCAGTTTCTTCCAACTTTACATGACGTCATACATCAAAGATGTTTTACTCTTTTTCACAGACTACTCAATTTCACACACCACATCTCATGACTGCTTTCTCCTACTTGTAACACTCATGACTGGTTTCTCCTACTTGTAAAATGTATCTCTATAACATGACTTGTCAGTGATTTATATTTTTTCACGTATTTTAGCTCAGGTAGATAGGAAAATTCCTGACCATCGCAGGGGGAAATAAGGTAGAATTCATAGTTGTGAGATCCAGGATATATATATATATATATATATATATATATATATATATATATATACTCTGCAAAAAAAGAAACGCATAGCCCTTTTGAAATTTTAAAAATGCAAATTATGTATTTTACCAGGTAAACTGAAATGGTCAATTGAGTAATTGATTTTTTACAGGTAAGTATGAAACTTTAAAGGTCTGTTCATTTGATTTGGCTCTCTGCCAAATTAGCTCGGCTACTCTCTAAAATTGCACATCACCTCTATCGTCATGGAATTTGGCTTACGTTTTTCACGAGAACTTTGTGCTTAATTCAACCACTACATTAAAGCGTATAAAAGGACGAAGTTTGAAGCTTGAATTCATCATAACGTTAAAATGCTGCCATGCCAAGGTTGGACCCTGCTACTCGAAATATCGTCATTGGCCGTCTCCAGGCCGGAGTATCCCAAAGTGAGATTGCACGAACTGAAAACGGAAATCAGAGCACAATTTCTCGGCTGTGGAACAGATTCCAGCAGACTGGCTCTACTAATGACCGACCGAGGAGTGGGCGACCTCGCATTACGACTCCTGGACAAGATCGCTACATCCGGGTCTTTCATCTACGGAATCGAACCGTTGCTGCAACAGCTACTGCAGTCGGAATACCTGGATTGAGAAGAATCAGCTCGCAGACAGTCCGCAACCGACTTCGACAATATGGCATTAGACCCAGAAGACCGTATTTTGGAGCAGTTTTGACACCGTTACACAGACGAGAAAGAGTCCGATGGTGCAACAGACTGAGGGGCTGGACATTCCGCAACTGGCGTAGAATCTGGTTCAGCGATGAGTCCCGTTTTCTGCTACAGAAACGTGATGGAAGAATCCGTGTATACCGGCGAAGGAATGAACGTTTCTCTTCCTCGTGTGTCCAAGAAGTGGATAGCTTCGGTGGAGGTAGCGTCATGATGTGGGCGGCGATCTCTAATGACCGTAAAACAGAACTGGTACATGTCCCGGGCAATTTAACGGCTCAAAGGTACAGAGACGAAATTCTCCAACCTCACCTTATGCGCGTAATTGACCGACAGAGGGAGTTATTCCAACATGACAATGCTAGGCCTCACACAGCCCGCTTAACAATTGACTACCTTCAGCAGAACAACATTAATGTGCTACCATGGCCTTCCAAATCACCGGATTTGAATCCGATTGAACACTTATGGGACCAACTGGATAAACGTGTGCGCCTGCGCCAACCTCCGCCTCAGACCCTCGATCAGCTCCGTCAAATGTTACAACAGGAATGGCGAACAATTCCACGCAATAACGTAAGAACATTGATTGACTCTATGCCAAGGAGATGCAGAACTGTGTTGGCAGCTCGAGGTGGTCATACGCGGTACTAACTTAAAGGTGACAGGAAGTGTTCTTAACTGTGATGATCTGACTTTTTTTCCACCAATATCTAAGGTTTGGACTGCAAGTTTTTTCAATTGAAACAATTGTAGTGAATATCTACATTTTTTATTGTAAAATCATAATCCAAAATACATCTACTAAAATCTTAAAAAATCCATTATGCGTTTCTTTTTTTGCAGAGTATATATATATGAGGAGTTTTGCAGGACTTTCAAACTCAGTCAAAATAGCAGACCTTTCATCGCCTATGACATTCTAGAGTCATGCATTCTATCTCCAACAACATCCAAAAACATCAATTACTGCGATTGCTGGTACAAAATTTTACAGAAGTGCGGCGCTTTAAGATGTCGCGTGACGTCATTTTTCAAAACGTCCTCACCCTCCTTAATGAATGATTTTAAAGCGGTAAAATCTTTCTGATATGATTTAAACTTTCACAAAATGACGTTTAATTACTGCTCTGACGTGATGTTAAATATCGTGAGTTTTAATAGTACAATAAATCAAAACATAAAATACTTCTTAAATGAAAACGAGAAAACATATTACGTTCCGTGGTAAGATTTTCAAATATTTCATAAGGTGCAATTTTTTTCAAATCTGCCCGAATATCAGTAAAAAAAAATTACTGGTTTCGGGCGTATAATGCGTCCATGTCCTCATGTGTTTCCAAATAAATGAATAAAAGCTCTAACATATTTTCATTCTTTTTTCGTCACTCCAGGAACGAGCCACGCGAGGAGTCTGGGGGAGTAATCAGTACTCTGTGATGTAATAATCATTAATTATCTCCCGTACTGAATATTTTTGCCTAAAAATACAATACAAACGTATCATTTTGAAACAATCTACAATTTTGATTTTTATATATCTATATAATTTTTTGAGAAATAAATATTGTGCATACAACTCGCCCCTAAATATTTTTTTTTCAATGATGAACAATGGAAAACATAAATATTGTAAATACGGGGTGGGTGGGGTGATATGTGCAGTGGTTTATGTATATTACTTTATGTGAATTTATTGAGTTTTTTTATATTCTGGTATTTCACACTATCAGTTGATCACGATAAATGATTCACGTTTGTTAAAATATTTTCAACATGTTTACTGAAAATGCCAACTCGCAAGTGCAAATATGTATTAAAAACAATAATTCTCTGCATTTTCTACTAAATTCAACAGACTTCACACTGCACTTTCTGGGAATGTGCACTACCAAGGAATGACTGCATATTAATAGAATATCCATGGCCCTGCTGTAAGATTTGTTTTGAAAGATATTTCCTATACATTCCTATATAAAACCTTGATTCCCTGTGGTGGCATTACTCTATCCCCAGGGACCACAGTTTGAACAAACTTGAATCCGCACTACCTGGGAATGCCTGCATATTGATATGAGTTTTTTGTTTGTTTGTTTGTTTTATAGTCGCCTGAGCAATTTTTCAGCTATCCGGCGACTGTCACTATTACCGGTGACGGGGCTGCAAATTTAGACCTATGCTTAGCACTAATGGCTTTTAGCAGTGAGGGTTCTTTTACGTGCCACACCTGCTGCGACACGGGACCTCCGTTTATAAGGTCCCATCCGAAAGACCCGTGACTCTCACTTCGTAATGCCGAGCTCTTGGCGAAGGAGCAATCACTACCTGTTTTAACGTCTTAGGTTTGACGCGGCCGGCCCGAGCGGGGCTCGAACTCACGACCTTCCGTTCACGAGGCGAGAGCTCTACCACTGAGCCACCGTGATCGGTATATTGATATGAGTAATCATGACCCTGTTATTTTTTAGACTAACATTTTTAAAAGACATTTCGTATATGTTCCCCACCCTATATTTGCCTTTTCTTAATTGTCGCCTTTTTCGATGGAGCATGGCCTTTGATTTCAATTAACTTGAATCCCCTTCACCCAACGACTATTTGTGCCTAGTTTGATTAAAATTGGTCAATTGTTGTTGTTGTTTTTCTTTTTAATTTTAAAAGATGCCACAAAATTTTTACTAATTCTTAATTATCTCCACTTCAAAAAGGGCAAGACACTTCATTAGAACAAACTTGAATCCCCTTTACCCAAACATGTTCTATGACAAATTTCAGCTACTGTGAGCTAAAAAACAGTTTAATCATACCACACTTGTTGGTTGTCATATTCATTCGGAACACCTCCAGAGCCGACACTGTGGAGGAGAGCTTCATTTGGTCAAATTGAGATTCTTTTACTTCCGCCTTCAGGTCCACAATGGTTTTATTGACTTCATCTAAAACAATGAAAAGTATAGGTTCCAGAAACACAAGTTCAATATCGATTCATCTCCAACTTAGTTAGGTACTTTTTTGATGAATTATATTTTGTAAAAGATTATATCAAGAACGAATGTTGACAAAAACTGGTAACTAAAGAGAAAACAAAATTGAAACCTGTTTCTGTCATTACTTTCCATGGATTATCAACAAAGTGTGTTTACCTACAAAGCGCAGATGTGATGCGATACCAGTAGCTGTATAGCAGCCATGGCATAGTATGGTTACTTTCAAACTTATCAAGTGATCTTTATACTGCGTTATTTTTCCCGAATATAACGAAAACAAATGTTTGATAACGTCAACTTCAATTATCAGTTGATCCTTTGTATTTTGACTAATTGTTTCTCTTTGACTTCCTAGAAGATATTTGCTTCACATTAGTTTGAACGCCCGGGGCCTCCATGGTCGAGTGGTTGAACCATCGCGCTCAAAAACACAAGGCCTCTCATCTCCGGTTGGCGCGGGTTCGATTCCCGCTCGCGCCCATATAAGTGAGAAAGTTTGCCAGTTTACTTTCGGAAGGTCGGTGGTCTCTTCCCGGGTACAATGTATCTGGGTTCTCTCTTCTACCAATAAAAACTGGACGACACCAGATACCTGAAAAATTGTTGAGGTGGCGGAAAACAACAGTCAATCATATTAGTTTGTAAAACTTTTCAGGAAATTTCTCAATAACATTATAATATTTCGTGACATTTCAGGTATCTATCTCGTTTCTACAAAAACCTGTTGGGGTATATTAACATGCCTATTTCAGACTTAGCAACTTCGCAACTGATAATGAAAAGTAATTTCTTATGTATTACAGTAAGTTGAATAAATGTACAGGTATTCAACTATAAATGTACAGGTATTCAACTATAAATGTACAGGTATTCTACTGATTCGATACGCAAGATTTTGTCCTGCATATGATCAGTTTTGATATCGAGGTAGGCTACAGACAAACAATTGGATGTTTGACAAACAATTTGATGTTACAGGAGTTTCTACGGTCTCGTCTATCGTCAGCATTTCGCAAATTCTATGGTCATTACAGCGATCTATTTTGTCAGTACAACCTTCCAAAAGGTCAATTGCTGTCTGACGTGTTTCATACCAATTTTTAGGCCGTTAATGGCATACTTATTCTCACTACTGATTACTCCGTTTATCTGATCAAGATACAGGGCTCACAGTGGGTGTGACAGGTCAACACGGGATACTTACTCATCCTAGACACCTGATCCAACCCCTTGTATGTCCATTATTCATTACCTTAGCCTTTTCACATTACTGTAGCATATGAGACAAAAATCATTGGAACAATCAGGTATCGAACCCGGGACCCTTACATTACTAGTTAGTTGATCTAACCACTAAGCTACCAAAGCCGATACACAGAGTATGATAATATTACTATTACATAAAACAGAAACCTATTTTGGAAATCATAACAGTACTCTTCAGATTGAGGAGATCAAAACATAATTTTAGAGAAAGTGTCAGAAACGTCACGTACCCCAAATAACTTGGTTATGGCTTGAACATTCGTGAATCTACAGTATTCAGTCTTTCTAGGTTCTATAGAAGATATCATAAACTCACATCTATTCAATTTCCAATTCCTGATTTTCATCCTTGGAGAGCAGCATAACCTTTATTTGATCAAATTTCATTCCCTTTACTTTGTGAGAATCAGTATTTTAAAGAATTCCAGAGTATGAAAAAGTAATACAAAACAGATAGCAGAAAGATACCTGTTTAACTTTCACCAGAAAAGCTTATAAGAAGTTAGCAGACGACGGGCTCGAGATGGAAGTCAGAAAACCTCTCAGCTCAGATAAATTTGTATAACTGCAAAATTTGTAACTTACCAAATATAGAAGTGATTCGAGTTTTTTGCAAGTTTTCAAGGCCGGATATTTTAATGCTCGTTGCTATCAAGTTTTTATTAAGACTCTCCAGAGAATTATTCAGTCCATTAGACAACACTTCATACTTTTCCTCTATCATTTCAGAAATGCCCTTGTCAACTTCTAACGTGTGTTTATTCAGGTCAAGAAGAGTAATTGAGAGATACCGAACTTCCACTTTTAAATCACTGAGTACCGTACTAGTATTTCTCTCAAATCTTTCTCTTTTCTCCTCCATCTGCAACACAAACTCCTGAAAATGTTCCTTGATCTGTGTAAAGTTTTGTTTGACAATGTTCAAAGTATCCTCATACTTCCTGTTTTCAAGGTCAAGTTTCTGGTTTTCTCGCTTCAGCGCATCCACTTCCTGTTGTAACTCTGTCACTTCTAATTCAGTTTTCTGCTGTGTGGCTTCTAAAGTCTTCATGGTTTGTTTCAAATCGACCATGTCTTTCATCAAGGCGTGCACATTCTTTACAAGAGCCATTCTGATGAGTGTTTCTTGGTTAAGTAGCTGCCGAAAAACGTCCACATTTTCCGAATCGAGTCCACTTACGTCCAGTTGCGTTAAATTGTTATTTTTGTTATCCGTGAGAACGGAAAAAGCAAATGATTGCATGAAAGAAATCAACACTAGCGTAAGTACTAGTGATCGTTTCATCTTGGAAATCAGAACGAGAATTCTGATGAAGGCGGGATTGGATCACTTTTATATGAGTAATGCATGTTCTGTTACGTAAAGTGTTGACCTCTTCTATCCTCAGAGTTATGGATGAGTTGCATAAAATACCAAAGAATCTTAAAAAGATCACTCGTATCATTTTCTTCAGTATCAGGAACGAAGGATTACTCCGGTTTTCGAACGAGCGTGAAATTTGGCTGTCACGCCACACAGAAAATCTTGTCTTGTGGAACATGAAATTGACATTAAATTTTAAGGATCATTTCAACGTTAGCAAATAGTGTTTACGCATGAGTTGCGTTTATATCTCATATGATAGATTCGCTAAATTACCAATATTTCGTAACGTTACCTTGACCCATATCTCAGATGATAGATTCGCTAAATTACCTACATTTCATGATGTTAAGTTGGCCTTGGTGTCATCATACGTATATATGACTTATGAGCATCATCATGTTAAAATTGAATCATTCTTATTAAGGAAAGCAAACATTTAGGCTAACGTAACGATTTCAACATCTCATTTCCTATTGACCTTGACCTTCGTGCATGATCTTTATTCACAACACATCTTTCGGAATACTAACGAAGTCATATTTGGTTTGTTACTGATTTTTTACCTTCGAGTAGATCAAGCCCATAACCGGTGACGTGGTCGGTAACAAATATAATATAAATGTAAATAAACTTCATTTTTTAAAAATTACATGAACTGTCACGCTACATACCAGCATACTTCATGACTCGCGATAGCGCTTCATTAAAAGTATGCTGACTAAAACTTTGCACTGTACCCTTATACAGTGTATTTTCCTAATTGAAACTTATTCTTTTATATATTTACAGCCTTTGTATTGTATTTTTTATTGGCCTTAAACCGTATGGCTCATCAGCATAGAACATATGAATACAAAAACTATGTTTTAACAAGAGAAGTTGTACACAGTATAAATATATAAAGAGTGGCATGAATACATGTCTACTTTCATTTCTTTGGGGATTCCTAACCTATAAAACACACGTACTATATTTATCAAAATGCATGCGCATCGCATTCATGAGGAAACGGTTATCATTACAGTTGGGAAAGATATTCAGGGCAAAAACATCGGAAATATAGATATTGTGTGGACGACTAGAAAGGAAATTTATGAATTGTAAGACATAAGTCGTAAATGTCGGCAACGCCACACCATATTTTCATCCATATTTTTTATACTGCGTATGTCTTTTGGTAATTAAATGAAATATCCTTATCGCAGTTACATGATTTAACAGATTAAGAACGGTGATGTATACGAAAGTCCAGAAAGGTCAAATTAGGAGCCTTTAGTAAAAAAAAAAAATGTATCACCAGTTACTAGTCGTCATAACGAGATTTAAAATCACGCATTGTGTAGAACTACATCGCATTCATGAGGAAATGGCTGTCATTACAATTTGTAAAGGTATCAAAAGCAAAAACATAGGAATTGTAAATATTCAACTTTTATCCAATGATCTCTAAATATTTTCGGATATAATGATGAGAAACAGATATTCAACAAAACGATATGTTCAATGATTAAAATGCATATAATTATATTTGAATTGTTGACATATAATAAGAACAACAATACTTGTCAAAATATATATCATCAGGCGGAAGGTTGGAATTGATGCCACAATTAACATATATCTCGAAATACTTTTTTTTTACTTGATGAAAATAGTTTTGAAAAAATGATTAAATTCTCTGGGAATAGTAGCCTGCATCCCACTACCTATTCTTTATCTGCAAGTACACAGAACGTGGAAAGGGGGAGGTGTCGATTATACGGTACATGTATGTAGGTGTGTCCACAACCGTCAGCCGTATTTACATTAGGCTCAGCTGATTAAACACAATTTAATAATTCTTAATCTCTCGGTTTCTTTTATTTGCCATTATCTATTTATTTTTCTAATTCACTTATTTTATTGTTTGGCTTATGAAGAAATTTCATGAATAAAATAAACTACACATTCAGAATCATTATACTACGGATGTGGTATGCTTTCTTTTTCAATATTGTATTCTGCTGATTCTTTATTTCAAACTTCTATCGCGTAATAAAAAATTTTATGTGCTCAAAAATTGTATTCAGAGAACCACTACCTCTCAGATTCCTATTCACTAGTATTAAACATATACATTTTCTCTAGTAGTCATGCGCCTTGGTTATCTGACCGGTATAAAACTTTGTTTAGCCGCACGGACATAACGAAAAAAATAAAAATGAGATAAGCTAGACAAGCTTCTATTTCAAAAGGATTAAAGTGCTTACACATTTGCTATTTACTATGCAAGTAGAGTTTATAAGAAATGTTTAAGTGATTATAAAATTTCTATCACAATAATTAAAATTACCTGAAATTTATATTAAAAAAAAATTTAGACCTTTTGCAAGTAATGTTTGGGAATATTATTGGTCGGTTTGCAATGCAATACGTGATAGAAAGATAAAATATTCTATGAATAAATCATTATTATTTTAAGACGATTAGATAATGTTAATAATTAATACAAAGTTTCAGTTATCAAATAAAATAATTCACCCCATTCATCCTTTTATACACCGAAGATGTTTGTAAATGAAATATGAATAATTGTAATATAGTTTACATCATATTTAGTTTAAAGTTGTATCAGTATTCTTCATTGCGAAGAAAGAATGTACGTTTTAGTCACGATATTCTGGGGGAAATGCACTCCACCACCACCTTTTTTTATGGCCATGTCCCTATTGTTTAATATACCAGCCTAGTGGTCTCTTTCCACATTAAATTATTTACTGGAACTTTTAAGTACAAAAAAAACTATTACTACCAAAATTGGTAGATAACAGAAGAGCGGTTTCACGACCTCAGACAGTGTAGCATGGCAAAACAAAATTCTTGTGCCTTTAAACAGAAGCGCGAGCGCATGGTTTTATTTATTTATTTTTATTTACTTTATATTCTCTCCCTCCCTCTCTCTCTCTCTCTCTCTCTCTCTCTCTCTCTCTCTATATATATATATATATATATATATATATATATATATATATATTTGCGAACTTAGTAGTAGTTCAAATCAAAACTTTGAAAACTTTGTATGTTTTTCTAATTTGGATACAGATCACGAGATCCTTTTATTATTATGAAAGATTTTCCCCCCATTTCACCTTACGGAATTTTCAGATCAGCATCAATTTTCCCGCGTAACGTTACGGAAAAGTACGAATGCAATTGCTATCGCAATTCTAGTCTGTCTTGAATATGCACATTTATCTCCGAGACTGTCTTCTACTAAAAGGAAAGGGGGAGGGGGTATTATTTCGGAAAAAGTAATTCCGCGCTGGAGGCAAATGTATTTTACATTTGCTTAATATTTTCTTTCTCGAAACTGCGGTAAATCTGTATGGTCGGAAACTTTGCTCAGTCAAAAAACATACTATAAAAAGTACTTTTAAGTCCCACCGTCCCACCGCCTTTTTGAGCACGATACTGCTGCTTGTCTTGCTTTCTTTTGCAGGTTGGTTTCTCCGCTCCAAGGCCTGTGTTCGTCGCAGTGATTCCCTGTGGATATCTTTTCGGGCACTCCAACACAAATGGAGGAGTGCACCCAATATTCTGCAACGTCATGTTATTTCATGAACTAATAGTTTGCAGTATTGGTACTTTGATTGTTGATTTGAACAACTGTTTGTTTGTATTGCTGACTGATTTAATTTTTGTATTGCTGACATTGAATTGTTGCACGATTGATTGATTGCTTGATTGATTTTGCATTGGTGACGCTTATGTACTTGCGTATACCCAGTGCACAATTCGCCCACTTGGGGTTGTCACATTTTGATTGTATTGTTTGTTTGTTGTGAGGGGTGGCCCGAGGTAGTCCCCAAACATCACCACGGCCAAGAGCTCCAAATCAAGCATAATAAAAGTCATTACATAATATCGGTTGTTGTTGTTATTTAAGCAACAGGAATCGGTGATAAATTGTGTATATCCTGTTGCTCTATCAAGATCAATCAGATTGATTGCTTGATTGTTTTCCGTCACACTTAAAATTTTTTCAGTTATCAGGTGGTGTCCAGTTTTTTATTGGTGAAGGAGAAAACCCAGATACAATGTACCCGGGAAGAGACCACCGACCTTCCGAAAGTAAACTGGCAAACTACTTTCTCACATCTATCGGCGCGAGCCAGAATCGAACCCGCGCCGACGAGAGGTGAGAGGCCTTATGATTTTGAGCGCAATGCTCAAAACACTCGGCCACGGAGGCCCCAAATCGATCAGAAAAACGTGAACTCTGTATAGCCTGCTGTTGTATTGCGAATCAAGCTGAACTCAGGACTAGCTGCATTATTGCTAGTTTTGTATTTAATACATTTTTGATACTTCAAGTAATACAAGCTGTACCTGATGGTAAATAAATTGAAAAATAAAAGAACAAATATAATAATGTATTTGTGATTGAACATATATAATTTCATGCAATCGGGGTGAATCTGAAGCAATAAAGCCATCAAATCAGCAACAAATGTCGATTCATGAATCACTGTCATCCCGATAGTAATCCCTTCTCTTAATCACCGATGTGCACTGACTTCGGAAGTCCCAGTTCGGTAAAATGCAAAAGAGAGGAGCTGCGCACATGTCAGATTTGTAAACTATTTAATATGCCATAAAATCAGTTACAGCTTGTACTGCTTTAAAAGTAAAAGCTTTACCAATGATCTCAAAAATATATTTAAAAAGTTGTTGTCCTTTAAAAAAGGATTGCAATTTGTGAACCATAGGCATGTTTTTGTAACAGAAACTTAATATTCTAGGCTGAAATAAAAATGTGTTTTAAATTTTCTTTCTTTCTTTTTTTTTCTTCAAATTTTGAACATGCAAATATTTCATTATAGATGTTATAATACTATAAAGTTAAAGTTATAAATATAAAATAGGTCTAATGGATATGAAAAACTTGTAGTTTTGACCTTAAACCTTAGAATTAGAATTTGATTTGGACCTTAAAGTTCACATTCCACAGTAGACACAGTCTGGTCTAAATAGTAAGTTAACGTTGAGTTTCCTAAAAGTATCTAAAACAGGGGTATAAATCTAACAACAAAATACCTTCATCCAATGACAGTGGCGGATCCATAGTGGTTGCATCCATTTTTAGTTGATTTTTTTTCTTTGTGGGTTTTTTCTTTGTAATTTTGCGGTGTTCAACAGCCCCCCTCCACCCACCTTTTTTTGGGCAGAAAAGGTACATGCGCAAGCTGACTTTTCCCCATAGCATTCGATTTAGCCTCATTAATGTATACTCTCTGCGTGGATCTCGGGATCCTCGCAATGAAAACGTGAATACGGTTCTGAAAACGAGAGTACGTTTCTATATATTCCTAGAATGCCATATTACAGAATCCAGGCATGCACATAACCTAAACAAACACTAACAATAGTATTGCAAGAGCCCAACGACGCGAGCAATAATGTAAAAGGTTCCCCAATTTCATGCACATCCTTTTATTTCCAGGTGCTTGGACACCTGGTCCTCTATTACAAATGATAGCCCACCATGATAATGTCAAGGATTTATGGACACATAATTACATAACCTTCACATAGTGAGAATATTAATAAACATTAATAATGATTATCTTAAAATATATTTTACTTTTTCACACGTCATAAATCACAGCGAACAGAAGATCTTATGTGGCACTATCCTCTTCACGTTTGCCATAATTACAATAAATTACACAAGTCGCGGTAGCTCAGTAATTAAGCGTTCGGTTCATGACAGAAGGTCGAATATTCAAGCCCCGATCGTGACATTGCCACGTCAACCCTAAGACTTAAACAAAGGTAGCATTAGCTCCTTCGCCAAACCTATACATTTACAAGAAAAAAAATAAGGGTCCTGTGGATGTGATATTAAAAATGGAGATTCCTTGTCGCAGCAGACGTTATCACGATAAAGCTAGCGCTCAGGGCCGTAACAGTGAGGTTTCTTTAACGTGCCAACGTCTGCTGCGATACGGGGCCTGTGCTTTTAAGTTCAGAAAGACCTGTAAATGTGGAGCGTTTGTGAAGGAGCAAACATTACCTATATTTACGCCTTAGGTTTTAAGCGGCCGTGACACGAGCGAGGCTCGAACTCACGACCTCCCGGTTATAAATATACAGTTTTGGACGACGCTCTGATATTTCGGACCGATGGTTGATATCGGCTATTATGACGTCATCCGTATCGCGAAGTGCAGAATTGGCATAATCATTACAAACTATATGATAGATAAATTTATCACACAACAGTACCGTTTCCGGGTTCATAATACAAGTTTAGAAAAACGATATGAACTTGTAGCATAGGTTGATGACAATGCAAATTATGTAGGGTCATGTGAGGTCAGCGCGTGCTGACATAGATACAAAACTTTTATTACGAACGTTTTTCAAACCAATCATATTTATTCTTGTTTCATTTGTTGTTATGAAAAGGCCAAGATAATTAACAGCAATCAATCTCGTAATTCCTATAGAAATACAAATCAGAGAGATTGGCAAACAGGGGGCCCTGGTCATACCAGAAGTGGGATCACGTTCCTAAGAGAAGTAAGCATCCCCTGTCGTCGACAGGTGACAGCTAAAGATTAAAATCCAGGGATTGAAATTTCAATTTAGCTATCACGTTGACGAGTTTATCTTCAGGTGTTATTTCTTCCGCCCAAGGACATTTTCAGATGATGTAAAGAAGCTGAAAATCTCTCCCTTATACAGAAACGAAAATGGAAGGTAACTAAAATATGCACTTCTTGATAGTTGTGTGATAAATAGAACCTTACACTCATGCTAATGGCATATGGAATTTACCACTGGGTTGATGCCTCTGCTGGTGGACTGTTAGTCCCCGAAGGTTTCATCAGCCCGGTAGCTAAGAACTTCGGTACTTTCATGAAAATACGGATAAAATTTGCTGTGATAAAATTAAGAAAGTCATTTCAAAATTAAGAATAATCTACCTCATGTATAGCTCTGATCCATAGCCGCACTTGGCCCCAGTATTTGGTATTTTTTTTGGTTCTTTCAGCTCTTCCAAGTTTGTTATTACGGATTTCCAACATTTTTGATTTGACCATCACTTAAAGAGACATTACGAGTATTTGTCGAAATGCGCATCTGGTGCATCAAAATTGGTACCGTTTATGTTTTATATGAAATTCGTTACGAGACTTAATATTTCCCTCGGCAAGGCTCTGGAACTATTAAATCTGGCAACTCATTTCATAAATTTTATATGACATAAGCACTCGTTCAAGATCCTCTATAACTTTTACGGATATGATCTACGTTAAAAATACCCAAGAATCAATGTAAATGTAGTCAGTTTGCCATAGCGTCAAGTTACTGCCGTCATGATCTTTCAGCTAGCTTCATAGTATCTTCCTTTTTATGCTGTGATGTTTTAGTTATTAATGATATTGCAGCTTATCCCATTTTCAAACCAACAACACGGTGTATGTTCATAAACACATTTACTTTAATTAACACCATAACAATTGATTAACAAATAATAGCTGTAGCCATCTATTTTAATTAATACCATTACATTTGATTGATAGATAACAACTAAAGCCATTAACAATATATGAGATGATGTATGTATGCTTTGACACCTCGTGATCCAGGTTAAAAGAGGTCTTCAGGACCCCCTTGCTTCTTGTCTTAAGAGGCGACTAAATGGGGCGGTCCAGAGGACGAGACTGTAAAAACCGAGGCCCTGTGTCACAGAAGATGTGGCACGATTAAGATCCCTAACTGCTCAAAGGCCGTAAGCGCCGAGCAGAGGCTTAAATTTTACAGTCCTTCACCGGCAATGGTGACGTCTGCATACGAGGGAAAGATTCTCGAGATTGATTACAATTGCATAAACAGTTTATCAATTATCATGTTTGAAATATTTTCGTCATGTCTTCTTTCAGCACATGAAACATGCATCATGTAAAATCATTAGAAAATGCATTCAAACATGTTCAAGGAGTTTAATGTGTTCGAGATTTGACTTGTATTACCCTCATCGCGAAAATTATTAACAGTTTGCAACACTGGGCACATTTAGTTCCAAATGTATCCCCTCGAACTCGTTACTTGAGATGATCCGTAATCCAAATTAAGAGGATGTAAATTACATATCTGTGATGTTTCATGTAAATTGCATTATATTAGTTTGTTTCTCTGTGCAAAAATTATATGGTATATCCTTAAAAGTACGTAACCATGTTCGTTATCTATTTTCTAGCATCAATATACTAAATGATATAATAACTCAGAATAGGTTGGGTATGTTTTGATATCTGCCTAACGGTTGGATGAACAGATTTCGTTATAGTATCCTTATAAATAATGTCAGTATTAGGAAAGACCTGTGATACAGATGGTTTTTGTTTTATATCAGACTTCTAATGAGAATTTTACGCACTTAATATGGCGCAGTTCAGATGACAGATCTGTACGGAGTAGGAAAATGAAATATAGGGCTACATGTACTTACTGTAATTTAAAAAAAAAAAAAAACTTATAGGATTTTTTCACTATACCCACTTTACATATTCTTATGTCAGATTGTTGAACAGATATAATATCGATGGCTGTTAAGAACATGCGGTACGTCCACGCCGCAAAAGAAATGATCATTTTAAAGTAAAAGATAGCAAAAAGAAACCCTCCCCCTCCCGAAAAAAAATAAATATAGAAACGAAAACAAAGCCAAAGAAGTCTATAAATCGTCACGAGTCTGCACTGAAAGATGGGAATATTTTTGAGTCAACATAACAGCGAATATAAGTGCATATGGGTACGATGACACAATATGTGTAATAAAAATTACCCGTATAACTATTGTTCATGAAAATATGTATTATACACGACAAAACGACATAAAATATATAAAAAGTTATTTTTGCATCGTGTTTGTGCTATTCTACATTTCCAAACGTTTTCGATTTGTCTTAAAGTTGCACAGACACAGTTGTGTTAAAAGAGAGATGAAGGAGAAAACGGTTTCACACAGTCTTAAATTCCTCCACTGACAAGGGTGAAAGGAATGAAAATAAAACGGGGCGAATATTTCCTTGTATAGAGTAGTCTGTGTAGGCAAGGTGAAATTTCTGAAAGTTCAATTTATTCACAGTGTATTCATGTAAATAAACATAAAGTATGATATACCCTGTAAATGTTTGACTCACGGTGCTTGTTATCGGTACTTGTCAATATCAGCTCCAATAACTGGCAAATTAGAAGACATAACAAAATGAATTATTTTAAAAGGGATAGTTAATATTCTTGACTACACAATACAGAAAATTTGTTTAAACGATTCAGTCATATGAGAAAACCGGAGAATGTGGTAATAGGTCCGTCGATGTAGTAACCTTTTCCATAGTAATATTTGACCCACACTGTGTCTCCCTTCTGAAGAGTTAAAACTACCAAGTTAGGACCAGCGTCATGATAATCACTACCACCAGTATAGGCCATAGTTCTAACTTTTGGTGATCCATTTAACACAATGTCTACATAAATGCTTTGTTTAATATAACTCTGTACATTCACGAAAAACACGTAGTTTCCGTTGGTAGGAGTGGTAAATATTCCGTTGCTGGGGTTGTATCCGTTTCCCACATTAGTGATGACCACGGGAAACACCAAGGTACCGCTGTTCCAGGAACTACTTGATGATGACACGGAGGCAGTAAAGCCCACCTTTCTAGACATGTCTGCAAATAAATGTTTTATCAATAAATCATTTCAAAAATGGTTTATCTTTCTAGATACACCAATTATAAAAACAAGCACTTAGTCTTATCACGATTAAGAAATTTCTCGTGATGTGACCAGAAATTTTTAAAAACAAACATGGTCTTTCTGGTGTAGACGGAAACGTACATGTATATTCGTACATGTACAAAAGTTTGTACAAGTTTGGAAACACTGTAACTTAGGAGAAAATGACTGCATGCTTGGGATTATGGGTTTTATTTTATTCAAATTCTAACAATTTGTGATAAGAATTCAAATCACCATACATATCTACTAAAAAAATGTATTTAAAAAATGGTAAACGACTTTTACACGTTCAGCTATGAGTTCTTGCAGCAACATGCCAGTTTCTTCCAACTTTACATGACGTCATACATCAAAGATGTTTTACTCTTTTTCACAGACTACTCAATTTCACACACCACATCTCATGACTGCTTTCTCCTACTTGTAACACTCATGACTGGTTTCTCCTACTTGTAAAATGTATCTCTATAACATGACTTGTCAGTGATTTATATTTTTTCACGTATTTTAGCTCAGGTAGATAGGAAAATTCCTGACCATCGCAGGGGGAAATAAGGTAGAATTCATAGTTGTGAGATCCAGGATATATATATATATATATATATATATATATATATATATATATATGAGGAGTTTTGCAGGACTTTCAAACTCAGTCAAAATAGCAGACCTTTCATCGCCTATGACATTCTAGAGTCATGCATTCTATCTCCAACAACATCCAAAAACATCAATTACTGCGATTGCTGGTACAAAATTTTACAGAAGTGCGGCGCTTTAAGATGTCGCGTGACGTCATTTTTCAAAACGTCCTCACCCTCCTTAATGAATGATTTTAAAGCGGTAAAATCTTTCTGATATGATTTAAACTTTCACAAAATGACGTTTAATTACTGCTCTGACGTGATGTTAAATATCGTGAGTTTTAATAGTACAATAAATCAAAACATAAAATACTTCTTAAATGAAAACGAGAAAACATATTACGTTCCGTGGTAAGATTTTCAAATATTTCATAAGGTGCAATTTTTTTCAAATCTGCCCGAATATCAGTAAAAAAAAATTTACTGGTTTCGGGCGTATAATGCGTCCATGTCCTCATGTGTTTCCAAATAAATGAATAAAAGCTCTAACATATTTTCATTCTTTTTTCGTCACTCCAGGAACGAGCCACGCGAGGAGTCTGGGGGAGTAATCAGTACTCTGTGATGTAATAATCATTAATTATCTCCCGTACTGAATATTTTTGCCTAAAAATACAATACAAACGTATCATTTTGAAACAATCTACAATTTTGATTTTTATATATCTATATAATTTTTTGAAAAATAAATATTGTGCATACAACTCGCCCCTAAATATTTTTTTTTTCAATGATGAACAATTGAAAACATAAATATTGTAAATACGGGGTGGGTGGGGTGATATGTGCAGTGGTTTATGTATATTACTTTATCTGAATTTATTGAGTTTTTTTATATTCTGGTATTTCACACTATCAGTTGATCACGATAAATGATTCACGTTTGTTAAAATATTTTCAACATGTTTACTGAAAATGCCAACTCGCAAGTGCAAATATGTATTAAAAACAATAATTCTCTGCATTTTCTACTAAATTCAACAGACTTCACACTGCACTTCCTGGGAATGTGCACTACCAAGGAATGACTGCATATTAATAGAATATCCATGGCCCTGCTGTAAGATTTGTTTTGAAAGATATTTCCTATACATTCCTATATAAAACCTTGATTCCCTGTGGTGGCATTACTCTATCCCCAGGGACCACAGTTTGAACAAACTTGAATCCGCACTACCTGGGAATGCCTGCATATTGATATGAGTAATCATGACCCTGTTATTTTTGAAACTAAGATTTTTACAAGACATTTCGTATATGTTCCTATGAAAAACAAAATTGATATCCTATTGTGGCCCCAACCCATCCCCATGATTTGAATAAATTTGAATCTACACTATTCAGGAAGCTTTAAATTTCAACTTTTCTGGCTTAGTGGTTCTGAGGACAAAAATCTTTAAATAACCCCACCCTATATTTCCCTTTTCTTGATTGTCGCCTTTTTCGATGGAGCATGGCCTTTGATTTCAATTAACTTGAATCCCCTTCACCCAACGACTATTTGTGCCTAGTTTGATTAAAATTGGTCAATTGTTGTTGTTGTTTTTCTTTTTAATTTTAAAAGATGCCACAAAATTTTTACTAATTCTTAATTATCTCCACTTCAAAAAGGGCAAGACACTTCATTAGAACAAACTTGAATCCCCTTTACCCAAACATGTTCTATGACAAATTTCAGCTACTGTGAGCTAAAAAACAGTTTCATCATACCACACTTGTTGGTTGTCATATTCATTCGGAACACCTCCAGAGCCGACACTGTGGAGGAGAGCTTCATTTGGTCAAATTGAGATTCTTTTACTTCCGCCTTCAGGTCCACAATGGTTTTATTGACTTCATCTAAAACAATGAAAAGTATAGGTTCCAGAAACACAAGTTCAATATCGATTCATCTCCAACTTAGTTAGGTACTTTTTTGATGAATTATATTTTGTAAAAGATTATATCAAGAACGAATGTTGACAAAAACTGGTAACTAAAGAGAAAACAAAATTGAAACCTATTTCTGTCATTACTTTCCATGGATTATCAACAAAGTGTGTTTACCTACAAAGCGCAGATGTGATGCGATACCAGTAGCTGTATAGCAGCCATGGCATAGTATGGTTACTTTCAAACTTATCAAGTGATCTTTATACTACGTTATTTTTCCCGAATATAACGAAAACAAATGTTTGATAACGTCAACTTCAATTATCAGTTGATCCTTTGTATTTTGGCTAATTGTTTCTCTTTGACTTCCTAGAAGATATTTGCTTCACATTAGTTTGAACGCCCGGGGCCTCCATGGTCGAGAGGTTGAACCATCGCGCTCAAAAACACAAGGCCTCTCATCTCCGGTTGGCGCGGGTTCGATTCCCGCTCGCGCCCATATAAGTGAGAAAGTTTGCCAGTTTACTTTCGGAAGGTCGGTGGTCTCTTCCCGGGTACAATGTATCAGGGTTCTCTCTTCTACCAATAAAAACTGGACGACACCAGATACCTGAAAAATTGTTGAGGTGGCGGAAAACAACAGTCAATCATATTAGTTTGTAAAACTTTTCAGGACATTTCTCAATAACATTATAATATTTCGTGACATTTCAGGTATCTATCTCGTTTCTACAAAAACCTGTTGGGGTATATTAACATGCCTATTTCAGACTTAGCAACTTCGCAACTGATAATGAAAAGTAATTTCTTATGTATTACAGTAAGTTGAATAAATGTACAGGTATTCAACTATAAATGTACAGGTATTCAACTATAAATGTACAGGTATTCAACTGATTCGATACGCAAGATTTTGTCCTGCATATGATCAGTTTTGATATCGAGGTAGGCTACAGACAAACAATTGGATGTTTGACAAACAATTTGATGTTACAGGAGTTTCTACGGTCTCGTCTATCGTCAGCATTTCGCAAATTCTATGGTCATTACAGCGATCTATTTTGTCAGTACAACCTTCCAAAAGGTCAATTGCTGTCTGACGTGTTTCATACCAATTTTTAGGCCGTTAATGGCATACTTATTCTCACTACTGATTACTCCGTTTATCTGATCAAGATACAGGGCTCACAGTGGGTGTGACAGGTCAACAGGGGATACTTACTCCTCCTAGACACCTGATCCAACCCCTTGTATGTCCATTATTCATTACCTTAGCCTTTTCACATTACTGTAGCATATGAGACAAAAATCATTGGAACAATCAGGTATCGAACCCGGGACCCTTACATTACTAGTTAGTTGATCTAACCACTAAGCTACCAAAGCCGATACACAGAGTATGATAATATTACTATTACATAAAACAGAAACCTATTTTGGAAATCATAACAGTACTCTTCAGATTGAGGAGATCAAAACGTAATTTTAGAGAAAGTGTCAGAAACGTCACGTACCCCAAATAACTTGGTTATGGCTTGAACATTCGTGAATCTACAGTATTCAGTCTTTCTAGGTTCTATAGAAGATATCATAAACTCACATCTATTCAATTTCCAATTCCTGATTTTCATCCTTGGAGAGCAGCATAACCTTTATTTGATCAAATTTCATTCCCTTTACTTTGTGAGAATCAGTATTTTAAAGAATTCCAGAGTATGAAAAAGTAATACAAAACAGATAGCAGAAAGATACCTGTTTAACTTTCACCAGAAAAGCTTATGAGAAGTTAGCAGACGACGGGCTCGAGATGGAAGTCAGAAAACCTCTCAGCTCAGATGAATTTGTATAACTGCAAAATTTGTAACTTACCAAATATAGAAGTGATTCGAGTTTTTTGCAAGTTTTCAAGGCCGGATATTTTAATGCTCGTTGCTATCAAGTCTTTATTAAGACTCTCCAGAGAATTATTCAGTCCATTAGACAACACTTCATACTTTTCCTCTATCATTTCAGAAATGCCCTTGTCAACTTCTAACGTGTGTTTATTCAGGTCAAGAAGAGTAATTGAGAGATACCGAACTTCCACTTTTAAATCACTGAGTACCGTACTAGTATTTCTCTCAAATCTTTCTCTTTTCTCCTCCATCTGCAACACAAACTCCTGAAAATGTTCCTTGATCTGTGTAAAGTTTTGTTTGACAATGTTCAAAGTATCCTCATACTTCCTGTTTTCAAGGTCAAGTTTCTGGTTTTCTCGCTTCAGCGCATCCACTTCCTGTTGTAACTCTGTCACTTCTAATTCAGTTTTCTGCTGTGTGGCTTCTAAAGTCTTCATGGTTTGTTTCAAATCGACCATGTCTTTCATCAAGGCGTGCACATTCTTTACAAGAGCCATTCTGATGAGTGTTTCTTGGTTAAGTAGCTGCCGAAAAACGTCCACATTTTCCGAATCGAGTCCACTTACGTCCAGTTGCGTTAAATTGTTATTTTTGTTATCCGTGAGAACGGAAAAAGCAAATGATTGCATGAAAGAAATCAACACTAGCGTAAGTACTAGTGATCGTTTCATCTTGGAAATCAGAACGAGAATTCTGATGAAGGCGGGATTGGATCACTTTTATATGAGTAATGCATGTTCTGTTACGTAAAGTGTTGACCTCTTCTATCCTCAGAGTTATGGATGAGTTGCATAAAATACCAAAGAATCTTAAAAAGATCACTCGTATCATTTTCTTCAGTATCAGGAACGAAGGATTACTCCCGTTTTCGAACGAGCGTGAAATTTGGCTGTCACGCCACAAAGAAAATCTTGTCTTGTGGAACATGAAATTGACATTAAATTTTAAGGATCATTTCAACGTTAGCAAATAGTGTTTACGCATGAGTTGCGTTTATATCTCATATGATAGATTCGCTAAATTACCAATATTTCGTAACGTTAACTTGACCCATATCTCCTATGATAGATTCGCTAAATTACCTACATTTCATGATGTAAAGTTGGCCTTGGTGTCATCATACGCATATATGACTTATGAGCATCATCATGTTAAAATTGAATCATTCTTATCAAGGAAAGCAAACATTTAGGCTAACGAAACGATTTCAACATCTCATTTCCTATTGACCTTGACCTTCGTGCATGATCTTTATTCACAACACATCTTTCGGAATACTAACGAAGTCATATTTGGTTTGTTACTGATTTTTTACCTTCGAGTAGATTAAGCCCATAACCGGTGACGTGGTCGGTAACAAATATAATAACTTGTTTATTTACAAAATAAACTTCATTTTTTAAAAATTACATGAACTGTCACGCTACATACCAGCATACTTCATGACTCGCGATAGCGCTTCATTAAAAGTATGCTGACTAAACCTTTGCACTGTACCCTTATACAGTGTATTTTCCTAATTGATACGTATTCTTTTTATATATTTACAGTCTTTGTATTGTATTGTTTATTGGCTTTAAACCGTATGGCTCATCAGCATAGAACATATGAATACAAAAAATGTGTTTTAACAAGAGAAGTTGTACACAGTATGAATATATAAAAAGTGCCATGAATAAATGTCTACTTTCATTTCTTTGGGGATTCCTAACCTTTAAAACACACGTACTATATTTATCAAAATGCATGCGCATCGCATTCATGAGGAAACGGTTATCATTACAGTTGGGAAAGATATTCAGGGCAAAAACATCGGAAATATAGATATTGTGTGGACGACTAGAAAGGAAATTTATGAATTGTAAGACATGAGTCGTAAATGTCGCCAACGCCACACCATATTTTCATCTATATTTTTACTACTGCGTATGTCTTTTGGTAATTAAATGAAATATCCTTATCGCAGTTACATGATTTAACAGATCAAGAACGGTGATGTATACGAAAGTCCAGAAAGGTCAAATTAGGAGCATTTAGTAAAAAAAAATGTATCACCAGTTACTAGTCGTCATAACGAGATTTAAAATCACGCATTGTGTAGAACTACATCGCATTCATGAGGAAATGGCTGTCATTACAATATGTAAAGGTATCAAAAGCAAAAACATAGGAATTGTAAATATTTAACTTTATCCAATGATCTCTAAATATTTTCGGATATAATGATGAGAAACATATATTCAACGAAACGATATGTTCAATGATTAAAATGCATATAATTATATTTGAATTGTTGACATATAATAAGAACAACAATACTTGTCAAAATATATCTCATCAGGCGGAAGGTTGAAATTGATGCCACAATTAACATATATCAGGAAATACTTTTTTTTTACTTGATGAAAATAGTTTTGAAAAAATGATTAAATTCTCTGGGAATAGTAGCCTGCATCCCACTACCTATTCTTTATCTGCAAGTACACAAAACGTGGAAAGGGGGAGGTGTCGATTATACGGTACATGTATGTGTCCACAACCGTCAGCCGTATTTACATTAGGCTCAGCTGATTAAACACAATTTAATAATTCTTAATCTCTCGGTTTCTTTTATTTGCCATTATCTATTTATTTTTCTAATTCACTTATTTTATTGTTTGGCTTATGAAGAAATTTCATGAATAAAATAAACTACACATTCAGAATCATTATACTACGGATGTGGTATGCTTTCTTTTTCAATATTGTATTCTGCTGATTCTTTATTTCAAACTTCTATCGCGTAATAAAAAATTTTATGTCCTCAAAAATTGTATTCAGAGAACCACTACCTCTCAGATTCCTATTCACTAGTATTAAACATATACATTTTCTCTAGTAGTCATGCGCCTTGGTTATCTGACCGGTATAAAACTTTGTTTAGCCGCACGGACATAACGAAAAAAATAAAAATGAGATAAGCTAGACAAGCTTCTATTTCAAAAGGATTAAAGTGCTTACACATCTGCTATTTACTATGCAAGTAGAGTTTATAAGAAATGTTTAAGTGATTATAAAATTTCTATCACAATAATTAAAATTACCTGAAATTTATATTTAAAAAAAATTTAGACCTTTTGCAAGTAATGTTTGGGAATATTATTGGTCGGTTTGCAATGCAATACGTGATAGAAAGATAAAATATTCTATGAATAAATCATTATTATTTTAAGACGATTAGATAATGTTAATAATTAATACAAAGTTTCAGTTATCAAATAAAATAATTCACCCCATTCATCCTTTTATACACCGAAGATGTTTGTAAATGAAATATGAATAATTGTAATATAGTTTACATCATATTTAGTTTAAAGTTGTATCAGTATTCTTCATTGCGAAGAAAGAATGTACGTTTTAGTCACGATATTCTGGGGGAAATGCACTCCACCACCACCTTTTTTTATGGCCATGTCCCTATTGTTTAATATACCAGCCTAGTGGTCTCTTTCCACATTAAATTATTTACTGGAACTTTTAAGTACAAAAAAAACTATTACTACCAAAATTGGTAGATAACAGAAGAGCGGTTTCACGACCTCAGACAGTGTAGCATGGCAAAACAAAATTCTTGTGCCTTTAAACAGAAGCGCGAGCGCATGGTTTTATTTATTTATTTTTATTTATTTTATATTCTCTCTCTCTCTCTCTCTCTCTCTATATATATATATATATATATAGAGAGAGAGAGAGAGAGAGAGAGAGAGAGAGAGAGAGTAGTAGTAGTTCAAATCAAAACTTTGTATGTTTTTCTAATTTGGATACAGATCACGAGATCCTTTTATTATTATGAAAGATTTTCCCCCCCATTTCACCTTACGGAATTTTCAGATCAGCATCAATTTTCCCGCGTAACGTTACGGAAAAGTAGGAATGCAATTACTATCGCATATTCTAGCCTGTCTTGAATATGCACATTTATCTCCGAGACTGTCTTCTACTAAAAGGAAAGGGGGAGGGGGTATTATTTCGGAAAAAGTAATTCCGCGCTGGAGGCAAATGTATTTTACATTTGCTTAATATTTTCTTTCTCGAAACTGCGGTAAATCTGTATGGTCGGAAACTTTGCTCAGTCAAAAAACATACTATAAAAAGTACTTTTAAGTCCCACCGTCCCACCGCCTTTTTGAGCACGATACTGCTGCTTGTCTTGCTTTCTTTTGCAGGTTGGTTTCTCCGCTCCAAGGCCTGTGTTCGTCGCAGTGATTCCCTGTGGATATCTTTTCGGGCACTCCAACACAAATGAAGGAGTGCACCCAATATTCTGCAACGTCATGTTATTTCATGAACTTATAGTTTGCAGTATTGGTACTTTGATTTATGATTTGAACAATTGTTTGCTTGTATTGCTGACTGATTTAATTTTTGTATTGCTGACATTGAATTGCTGTACTATTGATTGATTGCTTGATTGATTTTGCATTGGTGACGTTTGTGTACTTGCGTATACCCAGTGCACAATTCGCCCACTTGGGGTTGTCACATTTTGATTGTATTGTTTGTTTGTTGTGAGGGGTGGCCCGAGGTAGTCCCCAACCATCACCGCGGCCAAGAGCGCCAAATCAAGCATAATAAAAGTCATTACATAATATCGGTTGTTGTTGTTATTTAAGCAACAGGAATCGGTGATAAATTGTGTATATCCTGTTGCTCTATCAAGATCGATCAGATTGATTGCTTGATTGTTTTCCGTCACACTTAAAAAATTTTCAGTTATCAGGTGGTGTCCAGTTTTTTATTGGTGAAGGACAAAACCCAGATACAATGTACTCGGGAAGAGACCACCGACCTTCCGAAAGTAAACTGGCAAACTACTTTCTCACATCTATCGGCGCGAGCCAGAATCGAACCCGCGCCGACGAGAGGTGAGAGGCCTTATGATTTTGAGCGCAATGCTCAAACCACTCGGCCACGGAGGCCCCAAATCGATCAGAAAAACGTGAACTCTGTATAGCCTGTTGTTGTATTGCGAATCAAGCTGAACTCAGGACTAGTTGCATTATTGCTAGTTTTGTATTTAATACATTTTTGATACTTAAAGCAATACAAGCTGTAACTGACGGTAAATAAATTGAAAACTAAAAGAACAAATATAATAATGTATTTGTGATTGAACATATATAATTTCATGCAATCGGGATGAATCTGAAGCAATAAAGCCATCAAATCAGCAACAAATGTCGATTCATGAATCACTGTCATCCCGATAGTAATTCCTTCTCTTAATCACCGATGTGCACTGACTTCGGAAGTCCCAGTTCGGTAAAATGCAAAAGAGAGGAGCTGCGCACATGTCAGATTTGTAAACTATTTAATATGCCATAAAATCAGTTACAGCTTGTACTGCTTTAAAAGCAAATGCTTTACCAATGATGTCAAAAATATATTTAAAAAGTTGTTGTCCTTTAAAAAAGGATTGCAATTTGTGAACCATAGGCATGTTTTTCTAACAGAAACTTAATATTCTAGGCTGAAATAAAAATGTGTTTTAAATTTTCTTTCTTTCTTTTTTCTTCTTCAAATTTTGAACATGCAAATATTTCATTATAGATGTTATAATACTATAAAGTTAAAGTTATAAATATAAAATAGGTCTAATGGATATGAAAAACTTGTAGTTTTGACCTTAAACCTTAGAATTAGAATTTGATTTGGACCTTAAAGTTCACATTCCACAGTAGACACAGTCTGGTCTAAATAGTAAGTTAACGTTGAGTTTCCTAAAAGTATCTAAAACAGGGGTATAAATCTAACAACAAAATACCTTCATCCAATGACAGTGGCGGATCCATAGTGGTTCCATCCCTTTTTAGTTGATTTTTTTTTCTTTGTGGGTTTTTTCTTTGTAATTTTGCGGTGTTCAACAGCCCCCCTCCACCCACCTTTTTTGGGGCAGAAAAGGTACATCCGCAAGCTGACTTCTCCCCATAGCATTCGATTTAGCCTCATTAATGTATACTCTCTGCGTGGATCTCGGGATCCTCGCAATGAAAACGTGAATACGGTTCTGAAAACGAGAGTACGTTTCTATATATTCCTAGAATGCCATATTACAGAATCCAGGCATGCACATAACCTAAACAAACACTAACAATAGTATTGCCCAACGACGCGAGCAATAATGTAAAAGGTTCCCCAATTTCATGCACATCCTTTTATTTCCAGGTGCTTGGACACCTGGTCCTCTATTACAAATGATAGCCCACCATCATAATGTCAAGGATTTATGGACACATAATTACATAACCTTCACATAGTGAGAATATTAATAAACATTAATAATGATTATCTTAAAATATATTTTACTTTTTCACACGTCATAAATCACAGCGAACAGAAGATCTTATGTGGCACTATCCTCTTCACGTTTGCCATAATTACGATAAATTACACAAGTCGCGGTAGCTCAGTAATTAAGCGTTCGGTTCATGACAGAAGGTCGAATATTCAAGCCCCGATCGTGACATTGCCACGTCAACCCTAAGACTTAAACAAAGGTAGCATCAGCTCCTTCGCCAAACCTATACATTTTCAAGAAAAAAATAAGGGTCTTTTGGATGTGATATTAAAAATGGAGATCCCTTGTCGCAGCAGACGTTAGCATGATAAAGCTAGCGCTCAGGGCCGTAACAGTGAGGGTTCTTTAACGTGCCAACGTCTGCTGCGATACGGGGCCTCTGCTTTTAAGCTCAGAAAGACCTGTAAATGTGGAGCGTTTGTGAAGGAGCAAACATTACCTATATTTACGCCTTAGGTTTTAAGCGGCCGTGACACGAGCGAGGCTCGAACTCACGACCTCCCGGTTATAAATATGCAGTTTTGGACGACGCTCTGATATTTCGGACCGATGGTTGATATCGGCTATTATGACGCCATCTGTATCGCGAAGTGCAGAATTGGCATAATCATTACAAACTATATGATAAATAAAATTATCACACAGCAGTACCGTTTCCGGGTTCATAATACAAGTTTAGAAAAACGATATGAACTTGTAGCATAGGTTGATGACAATGCAAATTATGTAGGGTCATGTGAGGTCAGCGCGTGCTGACATAGATACAAAACTTTTATTACGAACGTTTTTCAAACCAATCATATTTATTCCTGTTTCATTTGTTGTTATGAAAAGGCCAAGATAACTAACAGCAATCAATCTCGTTATTCCTATAGAAATACAAATCAGAGAGATGGGCAAACAGGGGGCCCTGGTCATACCAGAAGTGGGATCACGTTCCTAAGAGAAGTAAGCATCCCCTGTCGTCGACAGGTGACAGCTAAAGATTAAAATCCAGGGATTGAAATTTCAATTTAGCTATCACGTTGACGAGTTTATCTTCAGATGTTATTTCTTCCGCCCAAGGACATTTTCAGATGATGTAAAGAAGCTGAAAATCTCTCCCTTATACAGAAACGAAAATGGAAAGTAACTAAAATATGCACTTCTTGATAGTTGTGTGATAAATAGAATCTTACACTCATGCTTATGACATATGGAATTTACCACTGGGTTGATGCCTCTGCTGGTGGACTGTTAGTCCCCGAAGGCTTCATCAGCCCGGTAGCTAAGAACTTCGGTACTTTCATGAAAATATGGATAAAATTTGCTGTGATAAAATTAAGAAATTCATCTCAAAATTAAGGGGGGCCTCCGTGGCCGAGTGGTTAGAGCATCGGGCTCAAAATCACAAAGCCTCTCACCTCTGTCGGCGCGCGTTCGAATCGCGGCCGCGGCGTTATGTGAGCAAGTTTGCCAGTTTACTTTCGGAAGGTCGGTGGTCTCTTCCCAGGTACATTGTATCTGGGTTCTCTCCTCCACCAACAAAAACTGGATGCCACCAGATAACTGAAAAATTGTTGAGTGTGGCGGAAAGCAATAAATAATCAATCAATTAATAATGAAAATTAAGAATAATCTCCCACATGTATAGCTCTGATCCATAGCCGCACTTGGCCCCAGTATTTGGTATTTTTTGGTGTTCTTTCAGCTCTTCCAAGTTTGTTATTACGGATTTCCAACATTTTCGACTTGACCATCACACAAAGAGACATTACGAGTATTTGTCGAAATGCGCATCTGGTACATCAAAATTGGTACCGTTTACGTTTTATATGAAATTCGTTACGAGACTTAATATTTCCCTCGCCAAGGCTCTGGAACTATTAAATCTGGCAACTCATTTCATAAATTTTATATGACATAAGCACTCGTTCAAGATCCTCTATAACTTTTACGGATATGATCTACGTTAAAAATACACAAGCATCAATGTAAATGTAGTCAGTTTGCCATAGCGTCAAGTTACTGCCGTCATGATCTTTCAGCTAGCTTCATAGTATCTTCCTTTTTATGCTGTGATGTTTTCTAGTTATTAATGATATTGCAGCTTATCCCATTTTCAAACCAACAACACGGTGTATGTTCATAAACACATTTACTTTAATTAACACCATAACAATTGATTAACAAATAATAGCTGTAGCCATCTATTTTAATTAATACCATTACATTTGATTGATAGATAACAACTAAAGCCATTAACAATATATGAGATGATGTATGTATGCTTTGACACCTCGTGATCCAGGTTAAAAGAGGTCTTCAGGACCCCCTTGCTTCTTGTCTTAAGAGGCGACTAAATGGGGCGGTCCATAGGACGAGACTGTAAAAACCGAGGCCCTGTGTCACAGAAGGTGTGGCACGATTAAGATCCCTAACTGCTCAAAGGCCGTAAGCGCCGAGCAGAGGCTTAAATTTTACAGTCCTTCACCGGCAATGGTGACGTCTGCATACGAGGGAAAGATTCTCGAGATGGATTACAATTGTATAAACAGTTTATCAATTATCATGTTTGAAATATTTTCGTCATGTCTTCTTTCAGCACATGAAGCATGCATTATGTAAAATCATTAGAAAATGCATTCAAACATGATCAAGGAGTTTAATGTGTTCGAGATTTGACTTGTATTACCCTCATCGCGAAAATTATTAACAGCTTGCAACACTGGGCACATTTAGTTCCAAATGCATCCCCTCGAACTCGTTACTTGAGATGATCCGTAATCCAAATTAAGAGGATGTAAATTACATATCTGTGATGTTTCATGTAAATTGCATTATATTAGTTTGTTTCTCTGTGCAAAAATTATATGGTATATCCTTAAAAGTACGTAACCATGTTCGTTATCTATTTTCTAGCATCAATATACTAAATGATATAATAACTCAGAATAGGTTGGGTATGTTTTGATATCTGCCTAACGGTTGGATGAACAGATTTCGTTATAGTATCCTTATAAATAATGTCAGTATTAGGAAAGACCTGTGATACAGATGGTTTTTGTTTTATATCAGACTTCTAATGAGAATTTTACGCACTTAATATGGCGCAGTTCAGATGACAGATCTGTACGGAGTAGGAAAATGAAATATAGGGCTACATGTACTTACTGTAATTTAAAAAAAAAAAAAAACTTATAGGATTCTTTCACTATACCCACTTTACATATTCTTATGTCAGATTGTTGAACAGATATAATATCGATGGCTGTTAAGAACATGCGGTACGTCCACGCCGCAAAAGAAATGATCATTTTAAAGTAAAAGATAGCAAAAAGAAACCCTCCCCCTCCCGAAAAAATAAATAAATATAGAAACGAAAACAAAGCCAAAGAAGTCTATAAATCGTCACGAGTCTGCACTGAAAGATGGGAATATTTTTGAGTCAACATAACAGCGAATATTTTTGAGTCAACATAACAGCGAATATAAGTGCATATGGGTACGATGACACGATATGTGTAATAAAAATTACCCGTATAACTATTGTTCATGAAAATATGTATTATACACGACAAAACGACATAAAATATATAAAAAGTTATTTTTGCATCGTGTTTGTGCTCTTCTACATTTGCAAACGTTTTCGATTTGTCTTAAATTTGCGCAGACACAGTTGTGTTAAAAGAGAGATGAAGGAGAAAACGGTTTCACACAGTCTTAAATTCCTCCACTGACAAGGGTGAAAGGAATGAAAATAAAACGGGGCGAATATTTCCTTGTATAGAGTAGTCTGTGTAGGCAAGGTGAAATTTCTGAAAGTTCAATTTATTCACAGTGTATTCATGTAAATAAACATAAAGTATGATATACCCTGTAAATGTTTGACTCACGGTGCTTGTTATCGGTACTTGTCAATATCAACTCCATTAACTGGCAAATTACAAGACATAACAAAATGAATTATTTTAAAAGGGATAGTTAATATTCTTGACTACACAATACAGAAAATTTGTTTAAACGATTCAGTCATATGAGAAAACCGGAGAATGTGGTAATAGGTCCGTCGATGTAGTAACCTTTTCCATAGTAATGTTTGACCCACACCGTGTCTCCCTTCTGAAGAGTTAAAACTACCAAATTGGGGCCCGATTCGTAATATTCACTTCCACCGCCATTATAGGCCATAGTTCTGACTTTTGTTGATCCATTTAACACAATGTCTACATAAATGCTTTGTGTATCATAACTCTGTACATTCACGAAAAACACGTAGTTTCCGTTGGTAGGAGTGGTAAATATTCCGTTGCTGGGGTTGTATCCGTTTCCCACATTAGTGATGACCACGGGAAACACCAAGGTACCGCTGTTCCAGGAACTACTTGATGATGACGCGGTGGCAGTAAAGCCCACCTTTCTGGGCACGTCTGCAAATAAATGTTTTATCAATAAATCATTTCAAAAATGGTTTATCTTTCTAGATACACCAATTATAAAAACAAGCACTTAGTCTTATCACGATTAAGAAATTTCTCGTGATGTGACCAGAAATTTTTAAAAACAAACATGATCTTTCTGGTGTAGACGGAAACGTACATGTATATTCGTACACGTACAAAAGTTTGTACAAGTTTGGAAACACTGTAACTTAGGAGAAAATAACTGCATGCTTGGGATTATGGGTTTTATTTTATTCAAATTCTAACAATTTGTGATAAGAATTCAAATCACCATACATATCTACTAAAAAAAAATTATTTAAAAAATGGTAAACGACTTTTACACGTTCAGCTATGAGTTCTTGCAGCAACATGCCAGTTTCTTCCAACTTTACATGACGTCATACATCAAAGATGTTTTACTCTTTTTCACAGACTACTCAATTTCACACACCACATCTCATGACTGCTTTCTCCTACTTGTAACACTCATGACTGGTTTCTCCTACTTGTAAAATGTATCTCTATAACATGACTTGTCAGTGATTTATATTTTTTCACGTATTTTAGCTCAGGTAGATAGGAAAATTCCTGACCATCGCAGGGGGAAATAAGGTAGAATTCATAGTTGTGAGATCCAGGATATATATATATATATATATATATATATATATATATATATATATATATGAGGAGTTTTGCAGGACTTTCAAACTCAGTCAAAATAGCAGACCTTTCATCGCCTATGACATTCTAGATTCATGCATTCTATCTCCAACAACATCCAAAAACATCAATTACTGCGATTGCTGGTACAAAATTTTACAGAAGTGCGGCGCTTTAAGATGTCGCGTGACGTCATTTTTCAAAACGTCCTCACCCTCCTTAATGAATGATTTTAAAGCGGTAAAATCTTTCTGATATGATTTAAACTTTCACAAAATGACGTTTAATTACTGCTCTGACGTGATGTTAAATATCGTGAGTTTTAATAATACAATAAATCAAAACATAAAATACTTCTTAAATGAAAACGAGAAAACATATTACGTTCCGTGGTAAGATTTTCAAATATTTCATAAGGTGCAATTTTTTTCAAATCTGCCCGAATATCAGTAAAAAAAAATTTACTGGTTTCGGGCGTATAATGCGTCCATGTCCTCATGTGTTTCCAAATAAATGAATAAAAGCTCTAACATATTTTCATTCTTTTTTCGTCACTCCAGGAACGAGCCACGCGAGGAGTCTGGGGGAGTAATCAGTACTCTGTGATGTAATAATCATTAATTATCTCCCGTACTGAATATTTTTGCCTAAAAATACAATACAAACGTATCATTTTGAAACAATCTACAATTTTGATTTTTATATATCTATATAATTTTTTGAGAAATAAATATTGTGCATACAACTCGCCCCTAAATATTTTTTTTTCAATGATGAACAATGGAAAACATAAATATTGTAAATACGGGGTGGGTGGGGTGATATGTGCAGTGGTTTATGTATATTACTTTATCTGAATTTATTGAGTTTTTTTATATTCTGGTATTTCACACTATCAGTTGATCACGATAAATGATTCACGTTTGTTAAAATATTTTCAACATGTTTACTGAAAATGCCAACTCGCAAGTGCAAATATGTATTAAAAACAATAATTCTCTGCATTTTCTACTAAATTCAACAGACTTCACACTGCACTTCCTGGGAATGTGCACTACCAAGGAATGACTGCATATTAATAGAATATCCATGGCCCTGCTGTAAGATTTGTTTTGAAAGATATTTCCTATACATTCCTATATAAAACCTTGATTCCCTGTGGTGGCATTACTCTATCCCCAGGGACCACAGTTTGAACAAACTTGAATCCGCACTACCTGGGAATGCCTGCATATTGATATGAGTAATCATGACCCTGTTATTTTTGAAACTAAGATTTTTACAAGACATTTCGTATATGTTCCTATGAAAAACAAAATTGATATCCTATTGTGGCCCCAACCCATCCCCATGATTTGAATAAATTTGAATCTACACTATTCAGGAAGCTTTAAATTTCAACTTTTCTGGCTTAGTGGTTCTGAGGACAAAAATCTTTATATAACCCCACCCTATATTTGCCTTTTCTTAATTGTCGCCTTTTTCGATGGAGCATGGCCTTTGATTTCAATTAACTTGAATCCCCTTCACCCAACGACTATTTGTGCCTAGTTTGATTAAAATTGGTCAATTGTTGTTGTTGTTTTTCTTTTTAATTTGAAAAGATGCCACAAATTTTTTACTAATTCTTAATTATCTCCACTTCAAAAAGGGCAAGACTCTTCATTAGAACAAACTTGAATCCCCTTTACCCAAACATGTTCTATGACAAATTTCAGCTACTGTGAGCTAAAAAACAGTTTCATCATACCACACTTGTTGGTTGTCATATTCATTCGGAACACCTCCAGAGCCGACACTGTGGAGGAGAGCTTCATTTGGTCAAATTGAGATTCTTTTACTTCCGCCTTCAGGTCCACAATGGTTTTATTGACTTCATCTAAAACAATGAAAAGTATAGGTTCCAGAAACACAAGTTCAATATCGATTCATCTCCAACTTAGTTAGGTACTTTTTTGATGAATTATATTTTGTAAAAGATTATATCAAGAACGAATGTTGACAAAAACTGGTAACTAAAGAGAAAACAAAATTGAAACCTGTTTCTGTCATTACTTTCCATGGATTATCAACAAAGTGTGTTTACCTACAAAGCGCAGATGTGATGCGATACCAGTAGCTGTATAGCAGCCATGGCATAGTATGGTTACTTTCAAACTTATCAAGTGATCTTTATACTACGTTATTTTTCCCGAATATAACGAAAACAAATGTTTGATAACGTCAACTTCAATTATCAGTTGATCCTTTGTATTTTGGCTAATTGTTTCTCTTTGACTTCCTAGAAGATATTTGCTTCACATTAGTTTGAACGCCCGGGGCCTCCATGGTCAAGTGGTTGAACCATCGCGCTCAAAAACACAAGGCCTCTCATCTCCTGTTGGCGCGGGTTCGATTCCCGCTCGCGCCCATATAAGTGAGAAAGTTTGCCAGTTTACTTTCGGAAGGTCGGTGGTCTCTTCACGGGTACAATGTATCTGGGTTCTCTCTTCTACCAATAAAAACTGGACGACACCAGATACCTGAAAAATTGTTGAGGTGGCGGAAAACAACAGTCAATCATATTAGTTTGTAAAACTTTTCAGGAAATTTCTCAATAACATTATAATATTTCGTGACATTTCAGGTATCTATCTCGTTTCTACAAAAGCCTGTTGGGGTATATTAACATGCCTATTTCAGACTTCAACTTCGCAACTGATAATGAAGAGTAATTTCTTATGTATTACAGTAAGTTGAATAAATGTACAGGTATTCAACTATAAATGTACAGGTATTCAACTGATTCGATACGCAAGATTTTGTCCTGCATATGATCAGTTTTGATATCGAGGTAGGCTACAGACAAACAATTGGATGTTTGACAAACAATTTGATGTTACAGGAGTTTCTACGGTCTCGTCTATCGTCAGCATTTCGCAAATTCTATGGTCATTATAGCGATCTATTTTGTCAGTACAACCTTCCAAAAGGTCAAATGCTGTCTGACGTGTTTCATACCAATTTTTAGGCCGTTATTGGCATACTTATTCTCACTACTGATTACTCCGTTTATCTGATCAAGATACAGGGCTCACAGTGGGTGTGACAGGTCAACACGGGATACTTACTCCTCCTAGACACCTGATCCAACCCCTTGTATGTCCATTATTCATTACCTTAGCCTTTTCACATTACTGTAGCATATGAGACAAAAATCATTGGAACAATCAGATATCGAACCCGGGACCCTTACATTTACTAGTTAGTTGATCTAACCACTAAGCTACCAAAGCCGATACACAGAGTATGATAATATTACTATTACATAAAACAGAAACCTATTTTGGAAATCATAACAGTACTCTTCAGATTGAGGAGATCAAAACATAATTTTAGAGAAAGTGTCAGAAACGTCACGTACCCCAAATAACTTGGTTATGGCTTGAACATTCGTGAATCTACAGTATTCAGTCTCTCTAGGTTCTATAGAAGATATCATAAACTCACATCTATTCAATTTCCAATTCCTAATTTTCATCCTTGGAGAGCAGCATAACCTTTATTTGATCAAATTTCATTCCCTTTACCTTGTGAGAATCAGTATTTTAAAGAATTCCAGAGTATGAAAAAGTAATACAAAACAGATAGCAGAAAGATACCTGTTTAACTTTCACCAGAAAAGCTTATGAGAAGTTAGCAGACGACGGGCTCGAGATGGAAGTCAGAAAACCTCTCAGCTCAGATAAATTTGTATAACTGCAAAATTTGTAACTTACCAAATATAGAAGTGATTCGAGTTTTTTGCAAGTTTTCAAGGCCGGATATTTTAATGCTCGTTGCTATCAAGTCTTTATTAAGACTCTCCAGAGAATTATTCAGTCCATTAGACAACACTTCATACTTTTCCTCTATCATTTCAGAAATGCCCTTGTCAACTTCTAACGTGTGTTTATTCAGGTTAAGAAGAGTAATTGAGAGATACCGAACTTCCACTTTTAAATCACTGAGTACCGTACTAGTATTTCTCTCAAATCTTTCTCTTTTCTCCTCCATCTGCAACACAAACTCCTGAAAATCTTCGGTGATCTGTGTAAAGTTTTGTTTGACAGTGTTCAAAGTATCCTCATACTTCCTGTTTTCAAGGTCAAGTTTCTGGTTTTCTCGCTTCAGCGCATCCACTTCCTGTTGTAACTCTGTCACTTCTAATTCAGTTTTCTGCTGTGTGGCTTCTAAAGTCTTCATGGTTTGTTTCAAATCGACCATGTCTTTCATCAAGGCGTGCACATTCTTTACAAGAGCCATTCTGATGAGTGTTTCTTGGTTAAGTAGCTGCCGAAAAACGTCCACATTTTCCGAATCGAGTCCACTTACGTCCAGTTGCGTTAAATTGTTATTTTTGTTATCCGTGAGAACGGAAAAAGCAAATGATTGCATGAAAGAAATCAACACTAGCGTAAGTACTAGTGATCGTTTCATCTTGGAAATCAGAACGAGAATTCTGATGAAGGCGGGATTGGATCACTTTTATATCAGTAATGCATGTTCTGTTACGTAAAGTGTTGACCTCTTCTATCCTCCGAGTTATGGATGAGTTGCATAAAATACCAAAGAATCTTTAAAAGATCACTCGTATCATTTTCTTCAGTATCAGGAACGAAGGATTACTCCCGTTTTCGAACGAGCGTGAAATTTGGCTGTCACGCCACAAAGAAAATCTTGTCTTGTGGAACATGAAATTGACATTAAATTTTAGGGATCATTTCAACGTTAGCAAATAGTGTTTACGCATGAGTTGCGTTTATATCTCATATGATAGATTCGCTAAATTACCAATATTTCGTAACGTTAACTTGACCCATATCTCAGATGATAGATTCGCTAAATTACCTACATTTCGTGATGTTAAGTTGGCCTTGGTGTCATCATACGTATATATGACTTATGAGCATCATCATGTTAAAATTGAATCATTCTTATTAAGGAAAGCAAACATTTAGGCTAACGAAACGATTTCAACATCTCATTTCCTATTGACCTTGACCTTCGTGCATGATCTTTATTCACAACACATCTTTGGGAATAGCACCAAAGTCATATTTGGTTTGTTACTGATCGTCTTCCTTTGGGTAGATCAAGCCCATAATCGGTATGTCTTTTACTAATTAAATGAAATATCCTTATCGCAGTTACATGATTTAACAAATTAAGAACGGTGTTGTATACGGAAGTCCAGAGAGGTTAAATTAGTAGCATTAAGTAAAAAATTTGATGTTATTACCAGCTACTAGTCGTTATAACGAGATTGTGTAGAACTACATCTCATTCATGAGGAGGGCCTCATTGGCCGAGTGGTTAGAACATCAAAATCACAAGGTTTCTCACCTCTAGTTGATTCTCGCTCGCGCCTATATATGTGAGAAAGTTTGCCAGTTTATATTCGGAAGGTTTGTGGTCTCTTCCCAGATGCATTATATCTCGGTTCTCTCCTCCACCAATGAAAAACTGGATGTCACCAGATAAGAACAACAGTACATGTCAAAATATATGACCAAGCGGAAGATTGGAATTGATCCAGAATTAACACACATTTCGATATACTAATTCTTTTACTTGATGAAAATAGTTTTGCAAAACGAAAATTTAATCAAATTCTCTCTAAAGAGTAGACATCGTCCCACTACCTGCTATTTCTTTGCAGGTCCACAGAACGTGGAAGGGTGGGTGGGGTTCTATCATACGGTACATGTAAACAAAATTTGCACCCAACCGTCCCCTAACTTACGTTTGATTCAGCTAATTAAACACAAATTAATTATTCTTAACCTCTGAATTTCTTTTTTCCATTATTTGTTCATTTTTCGATTTTTATTTTTTTTTTACTTTCAAAAAAAGAAATTTCACCTTTTCCCCACATTCTGAATTGTGATGTGCTTTCATTTCCAAAGTTGTTTTCTGCTAATCCTCTAAATTTATCACATAATGAAATTTCATGTATGAATTCTCGAAAATTTTATTCAAGTCCCCCCCCCCTCCCTTTTGCTCTCCCATTTTTAATCATCAGTATCAAACAAACATTTATATTTTCTCTAGTAAGCAGGTGCGTGGCTTATACCGGTATAAAACTCCATTAAATTCTCTCCTATCACAGCACAGAGATAACTAAAAATTTATACTTTTCCCAAAATTGTGAAGTCCATGGCCCTATGGTCAGGGGTCCAGTATAGAACCAATATGACTATGTACACTATTACAAGTAAATCTTATAAAATCTTCTTCTCTACTTTCAGACAAGTGTGCGAAAAACTAGATGCATGGTTATGATGCCGATGAATATATCTGCCTAAATTGTAAAAATCATAGCCCCGGGAGTAGACACTAGGGTGGGGATTGTCTAGTGAAAATGTATTAAATTTTAGAAAATCTACTTCTTTACTCTCAGACATGTATGAGGAAAAATTAAATGCATGTTTAGAATGTCCATGAAGCTCAAGACCTACACTGTGAAATATTTAAGACCTCTGGGTTTGAGAATTTGCGCCCTAAGGTGGGATCAATATCATCATATAGTAAAATGTCTTAAATCTTATAAAATCTTTTCTCCTCCCACATACGTATGAAAAAACTAAATGCATAGTTATGATGTCCATGAGGCCCTCTAACTAAATGAAATTAATGGCACCTAATATGGCTTCATGCAGTTGAAATGTATTAAATCTTATAAAAGATATCTTTGCTCCTCACGAAAATATTAACTGCTGTGAAGGAGAAATTTCAAACGTACTGTGCCACTATATATGCCAAAAGTGGTGTAAATCAGATGTGGATTCTTAAAAATTCTAAAGAACTTTTAGTGAATTAGTGAAATCACAAAACTTTGCAGAAATTAACAACTTTAAAACGTATGATATTACACTTTACACGACCACACTTCACGATAAATTAAATACTAGACTTTTTGACATCATAGACAGTTGCTTCGTCAACAAAGATGAGAAAAAGGAAATATTCTTATCTGGTGATCGGTCATCCCAAAACTTATTCTATTAAACACCATTCCGACTCCACGCACAAGTACTTCGAAGTTGATATTAAAAAAGATGCTAAATTTCCTCATTGACAATATCTTTGTAGTCTTTGGTGAACAGGTCTTCCAACAGTCGGTTGAAATTCCTATGGGCACGAATTATACTCCTTTGTTAGCTGATCTGTTTTTATATTCTTAGAGGCAGAATTTATTCAAAATCTTCACATGAGAAGAAGCAATTTATTGCTGTGGCCTTCTCTTAGACATTTAGATGTATCGACGACGTTTTATCTATTAACAATGATTATTTTCTTTCATATGTCGATTCTATATATCGCAGTCAATTGAGATAAAAGACACCACAGAGTCTTCCATATCTGCTTCGAACTTGGATATTTGCTAAAATTAGATGCTAGAGTCAAACTAACAACTCAGCTTTATGACAAATAAGATGATTTCAATTTCTCCATGGTCAACTTCCCATATCTATGTGGCAATATTCCATCATCGCCTGCATATGGTGTTTATATCTCCCAACTGATTCGATACGCAAAAGCTTGATCTGCATATGATCAGTTTTGAAATCGAGGCATGCTACTGACAAAGACATTCATGTTACAAGGGTTTCTACAGGGCAAATGCTATCTGACGTGTTTCATATTAATTGTTAGGCCATTCTTGACATACTGATTCTGACTACGGATTGCTCCGTCTACCTGATCGGGATGTAGCGCTCACGGCGGTGTGACGGTCGACAAGGGATGCTTACTCCTCCTAGGCACCTGATGCCACCTCTGGTATGTCCAGGGGTCCTTGTTTGCCCATCTCTCTCTGATTTGTATTTTCTGAAGAAATTACGAATACTGTTAGTTATCATAGCCATTTCTTTCTTTACTTCCATAGTAGCGAAGATAAACTGAATGCATGGTTATGATATCCATGAAACCTTAATCGACATGTACTTAAATTGTGAAATGCATTGTCCCTGGCCGGGTCAGGGGTTCAGACATAGGGCGGGGTCATGTGGCTATATTATGAAAATGTATTAAATCTTAGAAAATCTTTTTTCTCTCTCAATTGCTAGTCTTGTATTAGAACATTTTTTTGTATTTAAAAGTAAAAATTGGAACAATGGTGTCAAGAATACGTTACATGGAAATGAGAATAAAGTTTTATGTTTTCCAGAATGCTGCATTATGAAACCCAAGCATGCGCATTATCTAAACCAATGGCCGAGTGTTTAGATTGATTGATTACTTGTTGCTTTCCGCCACACTCAACAAGTTTTCAGTTATCTGGTGGCGTCCAGTTTTTGTTGGTGGAGGAGAGAACCCTGATACAATGTACCTGGAAAGAGACCACCGACCTTCCGCAAGTAAACTGCCAAACTTGCTCACATAACGCCGCGGCCGAGATTTGAACACGTGCCGACAGAGGTGAGAGTGGTTAGAGCATCGTGCTCAAAATCACAAGGCCTCTCACCTCTAGTAGGTGCGGGTTCGATTCTGGCTCGCGCCGATCTATGTGACAAAGTTTGCCAGTTTACTTTCGGAAGGTCGGTGGTCTCTTCCCGGGTACATGTATCTGGGTTCTCTCCTCCACCAGTAAAAACCGGACGCCACCAGATAATTAAAAAATTGTTGAGTGTGGCGGAAAACGACAGTCAATCAATCGCTAGCTAAACCAACACTAACTATAGTATTGCTAGCGTGTCCAATTTCGTGCACACTTTATATTCCCGATCAGTGTATTATTTAGTGTCCGACGTGACATCAATTAAAAATTGCGTCACAAAAAATACTAAAAGACGCACCTTTTCTTGTCTTGATTATATCACACAGAAGAACAGTTATTGTGCATCCTTGGTGACAATATTGAAATGTTTATTCATTTTTATCAATTTCATTACTTTGAAGTTAGCTATGGCGTGTTTGTGAAATGTCCAACAGAAATTAATCGTTTGTGGGGACCGTTTATGATTGAAATGGTTGTGTATATCAGGCTTCAAATGAGAGGAAAAGGTGAATTTCAGAAAACGAAGGCTGTTCGATATGCAATGTGTATTGTGCCACAGCGTGATAACTCTTTGTATGATTTCGTAGATCATGATACTCGTGAATAGCTCTATCTAATATCTTTCCAATGGTATAAACACGAACAGCTCCACATAGCTTTAAACATATAGTCATTTCAATAGAGCCAGTCGTTGACCACTGTTGTAAAAATGGTTGGGAAATGGGTTGGGAATATTGAAGAAATTAGGGCTTATGTAAAAGTTCGCACAAAACTCTATCATTCGGTAATGAAGATTTTTACTGAATTGGGGGACTTTTATGGGTCTGCTAAGTTATCTTATAAGGCAGTTCATAGGTAGAGAAAGAAATTTCTGACTGGCACAGAGGCTGTCAAAAATGCAGCAAAATCTGGTCAACCTGTGACTGTAACAGGCAATGCAAATGTCTCAAAAGGAAATAATTGAAAGTTTTGGCAAGTACACGATTCGTGATATTGTCAAAGCTGTTGGCATATCGCTATCACGGATGTATTTCATTTTGAAGCGTGTTTTGAAAGTAAGAAAGATTTCTGCAAGATGGATACCACGGATATTGACAGATGACCAAAAACGGGTACGAGTACAAAACGCTAAACAGTTTTCTCAAAACGTTTCCCAAATTCAATCAAAGACAATATGTAAATATTGTTACTGGTGACAAAACATAGGTTCACATTTTTGAAGCAGTAAGCAAAATTTGAAACAAAATATGGCTAACTAAACACGGTAGAAGGCCTGTAATTGCCAGAAGAACTATATGCACAAAGAAGGTTCTTTATTGCATATTCTTCTCATGTGCTGGTATAGCCGTACAAATCCTGGTGCCGAAGAGCAAAAGTTTTACAGGTCGGTATTACCTAGATGTTATACTAAAAAAGCTCAAGAAATATTATCATAAACGACGCCCTGTGTCAGGATTTAGGCATGTTCGTCTAATTCATGATAATGCTCCATCACATACATCTGAGCTTGTGAAGCAATTTTTGAAGTCGGAGAAGGTTACTGTCTTGCCACACCCATAATATTCTCCAGATCTAGCGACTTTTTCCTTTTTCCAAAACTTAAAACGTTCTTTTCTGGACGTCATTGCAAGTCCCGACAAGCCCTCGGTTCCGCCATCAGTCAGTGCCTCAGGGGTCTACCTAAATCAGCGTACCCTGACACATTTCAAAAATGGATTCAGAGATTGAAATTATGTATTTCAATGAATATTTTGAAGGGATGTAATGTTCATTACACTATTCGAGTCGAATGCTTTGAGATATCGTACAATATACATTACATATCGAAAAACCCTCGTACACCTTTATATGTTAATTCAGTTTATCTGATACATATTACTGTCCCTGAGGTACAATTAGGAAGCCGTTGTTTGTTATACAACGTCAATGTTATTGTACCTGCACTTCTTAGTTATAAGGCTTACTATATGATATAATATATAATGGAACATTTCATCGTGTATAGAATAGTTAAATGAATTTTACGGATATGATCTACGTTAGAAATACTTGAGCATCAATGTAAATGTAGTCATTTTGTCACAGCTCTGAAAAAAGGTCCTAGGGTAAAATCATTGCCGCCATGATCGTTCAGCTAGCTTCAAATTAAACAAGCTTCTCGGCATAAAAAACAGGTAATTAAGAACCGTTCTAATTATGAACGAGAAACCAGCTAATCCCATTTTCATTCGAGAACACGGTGTATGTTCTTAAACTCATCTATTTTATTTCATACTATTACAAATGATTAATAAAAAAATAATTATAATTATAACCATTGAGCACATTTGAGATAAATGTATGTGTAAACTATGACACCCCGATAAACTCTTAATTAAATACCGTATATCGGGTAATTTTGGCGTCGGAAATATTTAGCGGATTTCTATCAAAATATATAGTTTGAAATCTTAACACATCATTATTTGGTGCATTTTCATTTAACAAGAGTATATTATTTATATGGAAAGAAATGTTGGCACTTTCAGTTTTTGCGAATTTTCTTCATCCACCAAAAATTGGCCAAAATATTATATATTTTTATTGGCTAAAAATGGAATTTAATGCATCATAACAAAAAATAACTTTCATAAAAAGTTTAAGAACAAGCTAATACATATTATTGACATTACTGTGAGGGAACATCAATGTGCACTAACACTGTTCGCAATCGAACATATCGGTGTGTGTGTGTGTGTGTGTGTGTGTGTGTGTGTGTGTGTGTGTGTTTCATTAATTTTTTCGGTTCTTGAAGACTGCATCGTATAATACAACTGTTTGTATGTTATGAATGTCGACGAAAAACATGGCCCCTGTTACTGAAAATAAATTGATCTTTACGGATTAAAGGCTTCTTAGTCTTCCTACACGTCTCATCTGGAGGTATTAAATTCTATATATTGATTTGAATAATATAATGGGGATTATCTAAACTGGAAAAGCCAGGCTTTTTCCTTTACTATTGCTAACATCATGTTTAAAGATCGATAACTCTTACTAAGTCTCCTCGGACTCGGCCTTCCAGTGTTGGCATCTGTGATGCCATTTTTACTTTGTCACTGAAGAAGAGAAGACGTTCAAAAAACTCAACAAAAACAAACAAACAAACGTGGATATCTACTCAATTTGCGTCTAAATTTTCCTTAAAAATGCTTCCGACCAATTGAGTTTTAAAGTCAAAACGCCCTTATTACAGAGGAAATCTCCTAATAATGCACCCTTGACATCTTGATGTCCGTACTGCGGATTCAGTCGTGCAGGTGGTAGAAATGAGTGCCGATCTAATTAATGGCCAATAATTTGAGTACTTTCGCACCTACTCCCGAGCCTCTCTGGGAACCTATGGTCAATTAAGTGCACCCACACCGGCTCCCGAGCCTCATTGGGGCCCTGGTGCAGCTCAGAATATTGCATGTATAAGTACTCCTACAGCTTTCTTCAATTATGACCCTTTAGACATATTGCAAAACTCTTTTAATAGTCCCCTTACAGTTTTGCCGAAAGGGACTATCAGTTTACCCTCAGTCTGTCTGTCGTGCTGTCCGTCGTGCCGTCTCTCCATCATTCCGAATCAGTTTTCCGGACTTTTCGCAGCATTGTATGAAGATATCTAATGATATTTTATAATGTGACTTTGTCTTAGATAGTTACAGATCAAGTTTGAATTTCGTTATGCTTGACCTACTTTTGACTTAATTATCCCACCGGTAGGGAACTTTGTATTGCCTGCAACACACTCAGAATGCCTGTTAGTCCCCTACCGGCTTTGCGGAAGGGGATTATTAGTTTACCCTCGGTCTGTCCGTCTGTTTGTCTGTCTGTCCATCTGTCGGTCATTTCGTTTGAGGTTTTCCGGATCTTTTTTTTTTTTGCATTGGATAAAGATATCAAAATGAAATTTTATGCATGGCTTTGTCTTGGATAGTTACAGATCAAGTTTGAGTTTCGTTATGCTTGACTCATCTTTGACTGAACTATCCTACCGGTAGGGGGGCTTTGTATTGCCTTCAATACAATCAGAATGCTTGTTAGTTATGTTTCCCCGTTAGTGGCTCAATGCTTCAAAGTGTCAATGATAAGATCACTGATGACCAACGTTAAATGTGGTGCTCTTCTGTTTCACGACACCACTGCAATACATCAAAATCACATAGGTATTTTTTAAGATGGGAGTTTTCTGGTCAAAGCTAAATATCCGAGTCCTGTTCGTGATTAAGATCAACGTTTAACATTGTCGACTTTGTCATTCTGTCTGTAAAATCTATACTGTATCGTGTAAGATACGCACCAGAATATTATGCACGTGTAACACAGTATAAAGTTTCTTGGTCAACAACATTTTGGGACATAGCTAAATTAATGTTCGGTCTTAGTTGTCAGTTCTTTGGTCAAATGGGCCACTGAGTAAAGTAAAATTGATTTACATTTGTGTTTATACGTTTTGGAGGGAAACGGTTTTATCTAAGTCCTAATCTTCAATTCCCGAAAGAAGAAAAGGTCATGATGACTTTATTGATATAAATTTTGATATTTTTGTAAATCCACATTTTAGCGACAATCCAGAGATATTTTCAAAACTCATGTATCAAGGCGTTAGCTCGAGGCCACATATATTCTTAGTTCTATATTACAAGGATTTCAGCAGTCTCGTTTGAAGTCAGCATTTCGCATATTCTATGGTCGCTATAATGATCTAATTTGTAAATACAAGCTGACAGAGGGTCAAATGCTGTCTAACCGATGGTCAGGTCTTTTAAATTTTGAAGTTGACTACGTAATGCTCTGTTTATAGGGCTCACGGCTGGTGTAACAGGGGTTGCTTACTCGCTCTAAGCATCTGATCCCATCTCTGGTATATCCAGATGTCTGTGTTTTGTATTCTTTATGGGATTTGTGAAATTGATCACTGTTCGTTATCTTCACTTGTTCATCTAAAAAGCTAGAGACATTGCAAGAAAGTTTGTAGACCAAGCATGTAGTGAAATACGTGTTCTAAATTTTACGACAACAGAGAGTAATGACGCCATGAATAGAAATTTTAAAGCAGGGGATGTTCACTTCTCATAGGTACCTGATCCCATCGCTGGTGTGCCCAGGGGTCCGTGCTTGTCCAACGCTTATTTTGAATTTTGGTAGGAATTATGAAGTTGGTAGCTGTTCGTTTTCTTCACCTTTACGCATATATCCGAAATTTAGCATTGCTAGGGTAAAACGCTTCCCTTTTATGTCACCAGCTTCGGCAAAACATTCAAGATCTCGGTTATGTCAAAGAAAGTAGACTTAACAAACTGAGGGTGTTTGTATTACTAGATCATCTCGTGCCCCATATTGCCTTTACGTTCTTCTTGCATTCTTTTACCTCATCGCTTTTCTCATTCAGGAACTGTCATTTTTTCCAGACATTTAGCAAACTAGGAAATTGAAATTGTTTTCTGTTGGATTAGATCTATCATGCTTCAAATTTCGTGGATCATACATATGTATTAAAACGGTCAGACTTACACTGTGTAAAATTCTCCTTTTATGTTTGGCATTATAATTGTATAATCAGTTAGCTTATCTATTATTATGTTTGAAATATAAGTGAATATGAGTACGATGACACAATATGTGCAATATAATTTACGCGTAGTGTCAAAAGTCAGAACTATTGTTCATGAAATATGTATCACACGATAGAAAATGACATGTACTGTACGCATAGTTATTTTTGCATCGTGGTTTTCGTCTTCATACTCTTTTAAATATTTTCAAACTGTTTTAAATTCGCGCAGACACAGATATGTTGAAAGAAAGATAAATAGAAAAACGGTTTTCTCCAGTCTTAAATTCATTCACTGACCAGGGTGAAAGGAACGAAAATAAAACGGGGCGAATATTCTCTTGTATACAGTAGCCTCTAAGAATTTTATTACATGGGTACAGGTAATAGCACAAACGCTTGGTAAAATGTTGAAAGCTTAATTTATTCACAATTTATGTAAATAAACATGAAGTATGATATGCCCTATAAATGTTAAACTCAGGTGCTTGTCGTCGGTACATGGCCCTATTTACACCAACAGTTGGCAAATTACAAGAAATAGCAAAGCCAACTAAGAGGGAGAGTTTATATCATTCATTACACCTATATTATATTCTCATGAATCAAAGTTCATTCAAAAGCTCTATATGAGAAAAAAGTATCTTGCTGTGGCATTGAAGTCGATATATAGATATATCGACGACGTTTTATCTATTAACAATGATCATTTTCACTCATATGTCAATTCCATATATCCCTGTGAACTTTAAATAAAAGATACCACAGCGTCTTCCACATCTGCTTCGTACTTAGATATTTTATTGAAAATAGATGCTGACGGCAAACTAAAAACTCAGCCTTATGTCAAACGGGATGATTTCAATCTATCCATCCTCAACTTTCCTTATCTATGAAGCGATATTCCATTATCATTTGTATATGGTGTTTATATCTCTCCACTAATTCCATACGCAAGAGCTTGTTCTGGATATCATCTGAATACTCACAAACAAGTTGATGTTACAGTGGTTTACATGGTCTCGTCTAACGTCAGCATTTCGTATATTCTATGGTCGTTATAGCGATCTATTTAGCCAATACAACCTTTCACTGGGTCAAATGCTGTCTGACGTGTTTCATAACAATTGTTAGGCCGTTCTTGGCAACTTATTCTGACTACGGATTACTCCGCTCTCCTGATCAAGATATTGGGCTCATAGTGGGTGTGACCGGTCGACAGGGGATGCTTACTCCTCCTGGGCACCTGATCCCACCTCTGGTATGTCCAGGGGTCCGCGTTTACCCATCTCTCTGATTTGTATTTTCTACAGGAATTACGATATTGAGTAATGTTCGTTATCTTAGCCTTTTCACTTACAGAAAATTTGTTTGAACTATTTAATCATATGAGAAAACCGGAGAATGTGGTAAGATATCCATCGGTGTAGTAACCTTTTCCTGAGTAATATTTGACCCACACCGTGTCTCCCTTCTGAAGAGTTAAGACTACCAAGTTAGGACCAGCGTCATGATAATCACTACCACCAGTATAGGCCATAGTTCTAACTTTTGGTGATCCATTTAACACAATATCTACATAAATAGTTTGACTACCATAGCTCTGCACATTTACGAAAAACACGTAGTTTCCGTTGGTAGGAGTGGTAAATATTCCGTTGCTGGGGTTGTATCCGTTTCCCACATTAGTGATGACCACGGGAAACACCAAGGTACCGCTGTTCCAGGAACTACTTGATGATGACACGGAGGCAGTAAAGCCCACCTTTCTAGACATGTCTGCAAATAAATATTTCATCAATATATTATCTTTAAAATGGTTTATCTTTCTGGTGATGTCACTAGAACTTTAAAGATGGACTTAGTCTTATTACGATTTACAATTTTCTTGTGATGTCACCAGAAGTAAAAAAAAAGAATTTTCTGGTCATACAGAAAGCACTTTTATTAAAATTTAAAACTGCGAAGTCCTGAAGAATCTACTGAATGTGTATAGTCGTACAAGTATATATGTATAGTCGTACACGTATATATGTATAGTCGTACACGTATATATGTATAGTCGTACACGTATACATGTATATGTATAGTCGTACACGTATATATGTATAGTCGTACACGTATATATGTATAGTCATACACGTATATATGTATAGTCGTACACGTATATATGTATAGTCGTACACGTTTATATGTATAGTCGTACACGTAATATGTATAGTCGTACACGTATATATGTATAGTCGTACACATACAAATGTGTACGAGTACTGTTTGAAAAGTTTGCATAAACTGTCAATTACGAGAGAACGGCTGCGTAATTGGGAATGTGGGTTTTCTTTTATTTAAATTCTAACAATTCGTGACAAGAATTCAAATTATCATACTTATCTACTGCAAAATAAAAAAAGATGCAAGGTTGCGACTTCATGGAGCAACAGCTCAGTTTCTTACAACGTTACATGAAGTTGAACATATTTTATCCGTTTTGAAAATGCGTTGTACACACCATTCAATTTCATGCACCATATCTCATGTCGTTTGACATACTTTTAAATGTATCTCTATAACATGACTTCGGAACTTCATATTTTGTTTGGTTGGTTGTTTTACACCTCTTCGAGAATTTTTCACTCATATTGAGACGTCACAAATTGTAGGTGAAGTACTACATATCAAACCTATGCTAAGCGCTTGCGGCCGTAGCAGTGAGGGTTCTTTAACGTGCCTACGCCTGTCACGAGACGGGACCTCCATTTTTAAGATCATATCTGACAGGCCCGTCATTTTCACTTCCAAATGCCAAGAGTTTGGCGAAGGAACAATCAATATACTAACGTTTACACACCATTTCTTCCATTTGATGTGGCCATGGCACAAGTGGGACTTGAACTCAGGACCTCCCGCTTTCTACCGCGACCGGTGCTTTATACTGTTGTTTTCCCCACATTTTTAACTCAGAAAAGAGAATCGCTGACCACGCATAGCAGATTTTCCACGGGAAAATAAGGTGGAATTCATAGGTGTGAGATGAAATAAGGCAGATCCACTATATATATATATATATATATATGTGTGTGTGTGTGTGTGTGTGTGTGTGTGTGTGTGTGTGTGTGTGTGTGTGTGTGTGTGTATTATTATGTATGAATGTATTATGTGTGTGTGTGTGTGTGTGTGTGTGTGTGTGTGTGTGTGTGTGTGTGTGTGTGAGAGAGAGAGAGAGAGAGAGAGGTTGTAGGACTTTGAAACCAGTCAAAATAGCAATTCTTTCAAAGGTCATGTCATCTTAGAGTCATGCAGTCCATCTTCATCAGTATTCAATAGTATTTTTGTCTCGATTGCTGATAAAAGTGCGGTGCTTTAAGACGTGGCGTGATGTTGCCGTTTCTTAAACCGCCCTCCAAATCCAAAGTGAACGATTTTAAAGCGGTAATATTCCTGATGTAATTTAACCTTTCACAAAATGACGTCTAATTTCTTTTGTGACGTGATATTAAATATTATGAGTTTTAATAGTGAAATGAATCAAAACGTAAAGTACTTTTTAAATGAAAACGAACGAAAAACATCACGTTCCGTGAAGCAAATTGATAAGCTGTAAAACTGGTCGGAAATCAGATCTGTGCATATTCATTAGAATTTCCCCGAAGTTTAAGTAACCAAGCTGTGTTGGCTTCGGGCGTATAGTGCGCTCATACCTTCATGAATTTTCAAAAATAAATATTATATTTACATTCTTCTTTCCACCCATTGATATAAACGTACTACATGTGTATCTATAGAGATTCATACCCACATTATTTACAACTGCAGAGCGTTCATGAGGAAATTTCTATCACTACAATTTCATAAAGATATTAAAGACCAATAAATAAATATGTATGTCAATACAGAGGGATATTTGATGACTTTAAAAGTTGGTGCGAGTAAAGTGTAAGGGATTCCGACTGGTCCGAGGTACGAGCCATGCGAGGAGCCCGGAATGAATCATTAGTACTTTGACATTGTGGTGTGGTAATCATTGAGAATCTCCCGAACTGAATATTTTGAAGCAATCCAAACAGGTTTGTTTTTTATAATATTTATCTATGTTTTTTGAAAAATAAAAATTATGCACACAGCTCGCCCTAAAATATTTTTCAAAGTAACCTACTTCAAATATTCAAGGCAAGACGTGCATTTTTTTCTTTATATCTACATTTTCTGCGAATTTATGTTTTCTGAATAGTGGTGTTTCAACCTTTCAGTTGACCAAAATAAATGATTCACGTTCGCTAAATATCTTTAACATGTTTAGTGCAAATGCTTGCGTGTACGTGCTATTATATATTATAAATACTTCTTCTCTGGTTTTTCTACCAAATTGTTCATGTATTTTGAATACAATACTAATGTTCGACAGTTTTAGTATTCTTTTGAATTTTGGCGTAAAATTTTACGACACCATTTTAAATATTTCTCATCCTCAATACATTACGATATCGGAGATGTGCACTGTTCAAATCCAGCTAGAAAATCAGTCAGGTTTGACAAATGCATGATGGATATAAATGGGCGGAGAGAGACAAAATATTTGAAAGAAATATGGCGGACTTCCTCCTTTGTTCATTACAGTTATGTCTATGTATGATGTCAATAAAATTTTAATTACAGATATCTGGGATTGAAAACAACTGACAACATGAATAAAACGAAATGATCGTAATTTTGCCTGATAAACATTCTACTTGCAAATTTTCTAATAAATGCTATACCAAACTTAAACTTTTCACTTTAAAATCAATCATGCAAAAAAGCGGTGTGATAGTTTAATCATACCACATTTGTTGGTTGTCATATTCATTCGGAACACCTCCAGAGCCGACACTGTAGAGGAGAGCTTCATTTGGTCAAATTGAGATTCTTTTACTTCCGCCTTAAGGTCCACAATGGTTTTATTGACTTCATCTAAAACAATAAAATGTATAGGTTCCAGAAACACAAGTTCAATATCGATTCATTTCCAACTTAGTTAGGTACTTTATTAAAGTGATAAATGATCTTTTTAAAAACAATATGTACAGAAGGAATGGTGACGAAAACTGGTAATCAACGAGAAAAAAAAAAGAAATATGTTTCATAGATACCAAAGAAATGTGATGCATAAGAAAGGGCATATATATATATATATATATATATATATATATATATATATATATATTCAAACTTACTATATGGCCTTTATACCACGTTATTTTTTTTTTCCGAATAAGACGAAAACAAATGTTAAATAACATCCTTTGTTTTGATTTTTATAGTTATTTTTGTTGTTGGTTTTTGGGGGGTTTTTTTGTTGGTTTTTTTTTTTTTTTTTTTTTATTTTTTGTTGGGTTTTTTTTTTTTTTTGTTTTTTTGTTTTTTTGTTTTTTTGGGTTTTTTTTTTTTTGGTTTGGTTTGGTTCTCTTGTACTCTTTCATTCACAGAAGATATTTCCTTCCTATTAGTTTGTGGAACTTTTTTCCGTCCTAACTTCTTTTTTTTTTTCTTTTTTTTTGGGGGGGGGGGGGGGGGGCGGAGTTGTTGTTGTCGCGGTATCTACACTACATGAAGATGCTTATATTTTAATTTTACAAATTGTGAATTAAATTGGTCTTGAGTAGATTTTTAAAACTTTTCTCTATTCAATCGTATACAAGACTTTAATCCCAAACATCCCTTGGTCATGGTTTGAACAATCCACTTCAGAATATGAAGAAGCTTTCAAACAGTTTGGCCTTTCAAGATTCTTTATAAGGTATCAGAAATTAGCAACTATGCAATCTTTATTTCCCAATATTACCCTTGGAGAGCAGCACGACTCTTGATTATGATCACATTTCATTCCTCTTCAAAACTTCGTTGAAATGCTGATTCTAGAGAAGTCCAGGTTATGACGTAACAGAAGACAGATAAAAGATGCCTGGAAAAGCGTACTTGGGCTTTTACTTCAGGTAAGCTTGTATACCTAGAAATTTTGTAACTTACCAAATATAGAAGTGATTCGAGTTTTCTGCAAGTTTTCGATGCCTGATATTTTATTGCTCGTTGCTATCAAGTCTTTATTAAGACTCTCCAGAGAATTATTCAGTCCATTAGATAACACTTCATACTTTTCCTCAATCATTTCAGAAATGCCCTTGTCAACTTCTAACGTGTGTTTATTCAGGTCAAGAAGAGTAATTGAGAGATACCGAACTTCCACTTTTAAATCACTGAGTACCGTACTAGTATTTGTCTCAGATCTTTCTCTTTTCTCCTCCATCTGCAACACAAACTCCTGAAAATGTTCCTTGATCTGTGTAAAGTTTTGTTTGACAGTGTTCAAAGTATCCTCATACTTCCTGTTTTCAAGGTCAAGTTTCTGGTTTTCTCGCTTCAGTGCATCCACTTCCTGTTGTAACTCTGTCACTTCTAATTCAGTTTTCTGCTGTGTGGCTTCTAAAGTCTTCATGATTTGTTTCAAATCGACCATGTCTTTCATCAAGGCGTGCACATTCTTTACAAGAGCCATTCTGATGAGTGTTTCTTGGTTAAGTAGCTGCCGAAAAACGTCCACATTTTCCGAATCGAGTCCACTTACGTCCAGTTGCGTTAAATTGTTATTTTTGTTATCCGTGAGAACGGAAAAAGCAAATGATTGCATGAAAGAAATTAACACTAGCGTAAGTACTAGTGATCGTTTCATCTTGGAAATCAGAACGAGAATTCTGATGAAGGCGGGATTGGATCACTTTTATATGAGTAATGCATGTTCTGTTACGTAAAGTGTTGACCTCTTCTATCCTCAGAGTTATGGATGAGTTGCATAAACTGTAATCTTTTTTAATGATCTTTTTAAGATACAGTATCTTAAAAAGATCATTTGTATCATTTTCTTCAGTATCAGGAACGGAGGATTACTCAAATTTTCAAACAAGCGTAAAATTTGGCTGTCACGCCACAAGAAAATCTTGTCTTGTGGAACATGAAACTAACGTTCAATTTAAGGGGTCATTTTGGCGTTCGTAAATAGTTTTACGCAAGAGATACGTTCAAATCTCAGATGATCGATTCGCTAAATTACCGACAACATGGCCCATATCTCCTATGATCGACTCGTTAAATTACCGACAACATGGCCCGTATCTCCTATGATCGATTCGCTAAATTACCGACAACATGGCCCATATCTCAGATGATAACTTACACTTCTTTCACATTTGTCCGGACGCAGTAGCTCAGTGGTAGAGCGTTCGCTTTGTAACCGGAAGCTTGTGAGTTCGAACCCCGCTCTGCCATGACGCGTCAAACCTAAGATATTTACATACGTAATGATTCCACCTTCAGCAAACGTTCGGTAATCACAGGTTTTTCGGATATGACCTTAAAACGAAGTTTCCGTCTTGCGGCAGGCGTTAAAGAACCCTCACTACTACGGCCATGAACACTAAGCATAGGTCTAAATTTGTGGTACTTCACTTACATCTGGTGACGTCTCAATGTGAGTGAAAATTTCTCAACGTAAAACAAGCAATCAATCAACTTTGCACATTTGGCAGAGCTCGCCATATTGCCATCTGTATTTTTTACTCAGGATTGTGTATATCTTGTATAACTGAAAAGTAAAATGTCCTCATCGCAACCAGTCATATAAATCACGTGATTTAACAACTTCATAATGGTATAACACTACATACCGGGCCACAACGACATTGTATAACAATGACACTGTATAACATCGACACTAAACTACATGTATCTACCTTTCATGCGTGTGTAAGAGTCGAATCATTTTTTTTTTAGCTAATCCTTACCTTCCTTCCTAGAGTAAGAACCACGATTACTCACCTCTATTGGGTTAGAGTCACGATGGTAGGTCTTGTATTGCCCTCTTTGGAGTCACGTGTCGCTCACCTTCCTCGGGTCAGAATTACGATTACTGGTGTTTTGTCGTTCACCTTCCTCGGGTCAGAATTAAGATTACTGGTGTGCTGTTTTTAATACATACATGAATTCTAGATTAAAAATTTATGACTGTATGTAAAACGCTGAACTCCGACCGGTATTGTGACCCCACCATATCCTTGAGGCTCATAATTTGAGCAAACTGGAACCTTCCTTATACAAGGATTGATTGATATTTGTTTTCTGCCACACTCAACAATTCTTCAGTTATCTGGTGGCGTCCAATTTTTACTGGTGGAGGAGAGAACCCAGATACAATGTATCCGGGAAGAAACCACCGACCTTCCTAAATTAACTGGCAAACTTTTTCACATATATCGGCGCGAGCCAGAATCGAACCCGCGCCGACAAGAGGTGAGAGTCCTTGTGATTTTGAGCGCAATGCTCTAACCACTCGGAGGCCCCCTTACCTGATGTTAGGAAGCGTTCATACAAGTCTTAACTTGCTCAGTATTTCTTGACAAGCAGAATTTTGAAACACATCACTGCATTCTCACTATTTTTTATTAATTATCTATCGTAGAAAGGAGACATTGTTCTTCATTCATGTATTTGCTAAGTTGATCATATATAGAAATAAATCCAACAATCTTGTGACGCCTTTTATCCAACAACAGAGCAACACAAGTAGAAATACAATTTCGCCAGGGATTTCTGACAGAATTGTTACAATGACATTTCTTTCCCAATTTCAAGCTGTTGCATTTTTTTTTAATATAAAATCGTTACTTGCATTAACACACATCTGTAGCAGAAATGAGGTACCAGTGCTTTTGGTCTAAATTACATGTACATCTACAGAGTTCATTTTATGGAACAGTTACAGTCTCGGGATTTTTATCCACTGTCTTCACTATTTTTTTTTATCCATTACAGAACTCTTAATTAGCTAATAGGCCATGATATAAATTTATGAATCATATGAGAAACCCGGAAAAAGTTGTTATAGGTATTCCCTCGCTGTAATAAGACGATCCGCTGTGACACATAGCCCACACTTTGTCACCTTGGTTGAGCTTCAAAGTCACTAGGTTAGATCCAGAATCGTAGAAATCTTTACCCCGCCCACCATCTGACATCGTCATGACTTTCGCCCCTCCATTATGTGCAATAGTCACATACAACGTGCTGCTACCATATCCCTGACCACTAACAAAGAAGACGTATTGTCCACTTGTAGGGGCGATGAAAACCCCCGTGTTTGGGTTGTATCCACCTCCTTCATTGCTGATGACAACCGGAAACACTATGGTACTCCCACTTCCGGTACCACCAGGTCCTGTTGTTCCTGCGGTGAAAGCGACTTTTTTCGAAGAATCTAAGAAAAATAAACAAAAATAAAAGTTGATATTTAACAGCCATTCACTGTACGTATCTGGATTTTTGTACTGAGAGTATGGATCACATGATCACGTGTGTATATCCCTTTCACTTCATACGCACAAAAACTGGACGCCACCAGATAACTGAAAAATTGTTTAGTGTGGCGGAAAGCAAACAAACAAATCATACGTACTGCAAGACAACCCATTGCTTGAAACCGTGCTAACAAGAGTAGTTCAATTGCACAATTTTAATTATAATTGTTTAATGCAAAACTGTATCTGTTATTCATTAATAGGATCTATTATTATATAGCTGTATCTACACTAAAATACAAGATGAATAAGTACATGTAAATTGGTAATTTCATGAACACCAAAGTATGACAAAAATATTATCACACTGAAGGATGAGTGTATGATCCAGTAGAAAATGATATGATAATAAAATGTACAGAACGCTCCAGTCTCTTGGGGCTTCGCTTCCACCCGACCATCACAAGGACAAATAATCTGATGAACACCAAAATATGACTTTCTAGAATAGAGCTTGATTTATATTATTGAGTAACTCCGAGCTTAAGTTATATCTTCCAGGTGAATATAACATATGAATTTCTGACATCGGACCAAAAATAAATTGTGAATTTCCAAATTTATATGATTTTTGGTCTTCCAGTCCTCCAGTGAAAACTCAAATCTCTAATCACTTTCGAGTAGGTCTTGCACTCTAGCTGTAAACAAATAAGGTCGAATAGATATCGTTTGTTAAGCTCTAGTGGCTGGTGTTCAATAATTACATATGTAATCAAAGTACTGAAAAGCGCTAAGCTGACTATAAATTCTGTATGTAATGTTCACAGGGAGGAACAACAGGAGAAGAAGTCCATGCATTATTCTTTATTTTCACACAACTAAATAATACATGTTCTGTAAGGATTGATTGAATGATTATTTATTGCTTTCCGCCACACTTAACAATTTTTTTAGTTATCTGGTGGCGTCCAGTTTTTGTTGGTGGAGGAGAGAACCCAGATACAATGTACCTTGGAAGAGACCACCGACCTTCCGCAAGTAAACTGGCAAACTTTCTCACATAACGCCGCGTCCGAGATTCAAACACGCGCCGACAGAGGTGAGAGGCCTTGTGATTTTGAGCCCTATGCTCTAACCACTCGGCCACGGAGGCCCCTTTCTGTAAGGAAATAACAGAAATAGATGGGAAACGATGTCCTGAAACTGATAACCATGTTAAAATATGAACTCTATATGATGTTGATAAACACAAAAGTCACTATAAGAATTCTGGCCCCACTCGGGAACCAAAACATCAACAGCATTCAAGAAGATGCTATTGAAATGATTTATACTTAAACTCTATATACCAAGTTTGGCTCCACCCTGAAGTCAGAACCTCAATTCCAAAGATCATGAAATTTACAACTTTGGTAAAAGGCCTTCCTGTTCTACATTACTATGCAATTATTTTAAGACGTGAAGTTGTAAAGAAGAAGATTTTTGAAAATTTGTGGAGTTTTGGCAGTGTTTAAAAATTTGTAAAGGGTTGTAATGTAGTTATCGGAGGTTAATAATGTCCAGCTGTTAACGCGCGACGGATGCCAAGTACAATATAAATGAATGGAAACATTCAAGCCTATAACTCGCACCAACTACATAATAATAGATTACTACTATGTTGTGGTTTGACTACACTGAAACATTGAAGCCTATAATAATGCACGAAACATTTTTTTTTTTAGAATACAACTAAACTGAAACTGATACACAGTCTGATACATTTGTCACGCAAGAAAGAAGAACAAATGACTGAACAAAACATATACACACGTCATATTCATTATATATACCAAGTAGCAAGTGCCAAACATTTATGTCAAAACACACCAACATAATAATGAAGGGCTATGAAACACTTTCCAGAAATCATGAACATGAGAATGTATTTTTATGACATGCACAATAGAGTTTAGTGCATAGTTACCGACAGCAATCAAAAGATGAAAGTAGAGTTCATTTTCTGTAATCAATAATGAGGTTGAATTCACTTCAAAATCAAGTTATAGAGAATGCGAATCCAAACAAGCCAGAGAAATACATGTACAATTGAAAGGAAAATTTAGGTAGTTATTAAAAAAAAATTTTTTTGTTCATTATACGTGTGCAAAATTGATAACTTTAAAAGTGAATGTTGCTTATCAACAACACTCGCTTGTTAACATGAAAGTTGTGCAGTTCATGCTACAAGTGCAAGAGGATATACCAACAACATTCAAAAGTTTATATTGTAAAATTCAACAAAACACGTTTCTACTTAAGTTCATATGGCACAAAAACACAACCATATTATTTTCATAAATCATACTTCAATCTTCTACGAGTTTCTTAAAAACATGAATGATGATTTACGTATATAACTTCAAAACTGACATAATAAAAAAGACTAACAAACATGTATATGAATTTAATGTTATGCTCTGTAGTGATTGTTCGCGATATGTAAATTATTGAAAGAAACAACATCTATGTATCACAATTTCTCAATTTTTCTTAAAACAAAGCTCAAATATCTCATTTATTGCAACACGTAGGTGCTAATATTTCAAGATATTATTTGAAATATTGAAAACTCTCATCAAAATACAGTGCTTAACAGTCAGATTCATTGATAGATATTAAACTTGCCCATGCTGTTATCTCAAGAGGTTCACATTTCTTTTTCTGTAGCATATAATTATTTCTCAAGCTTGTCAACAGCTGATTAATTCATTAACCTGATAAATCAGAAAGGAAACGTAACGGTAATTATGATACAGACCTATCTCAATTATCTCCGTCTTTTAAGAAGTTATCTAAGCATTTTCAACAACTCGTCGAAAACAAAATATCACAAGCTATAACAGATCCTCAGATAATATGAAGATCTCAGAATTTCCTAATTCCCAAGTTCTACCGAGATGATTTACGGTATTATGATATTATATATCTAATAGTGAAAATTTCATCTCTAACCTGATAGACAAGTCAGCCGATAGGGGGCAGTTATCCGGTGTAACGACGAAAAGTGACCCCCGTAGAATAATGACCGGGGGGTCAAATTTCTACGTAGAAAAATGACCCCCCGGTCATTATTCTACGGCAAGTAGGGTAATTTTTCGACTGTAGAAAACCCTTCCAGACCGTTTATTCTACGACACCACACACGTTGAAAAATGACCCCCATAGAAATATGACCCCATACTTTTTCACTATATTATACAATAATATCTTACGAAATGAGATGTAATACTCAATATTCGTTCATCCCAGGGTTGGATAGGGTCGGTGAAGATAACTGTGTCTCCTGTTTTTGTTTTTTGTTTTTTTTAATTATCCTTAAATGTCGTGGAAGCAAATTTAACACCACTTCTTATGGGCCCCATAAAATATGATTTAATAATTCCTATTTCTTTGTGATTGGCTGAGATTCACCAATGTAGAAAAATGTTACTTCTATATTTATCTGCACATGACTTTCAATGTGTACGGGGTTGGGAAGGAGGTGGTGCGAGCTAATAAATTTTTTTAGCTCTCACTTTCCCCTGATAACGCCCCCTCCCCCCCCCCCCCAAATCTATCCCATGAAAGAGCCTGGCATATGTGTCCTCAATGGGACAAGGGGACATTTAATCTCATTCGTCTGCAAGTCTGTCTGTTTAAATTTGTCACAAAAACTTTAACCTTTGTCGTAACCTTTGAATGAGATAGGGCTTTCGTATTTCACATGTATATTACCTGCTACAAGAACTTACCAAATATACTATGATTTTTAAAAAAGAAAGAGATATGGCTATCATTTTATATATGTATAATCCTTTCTAAAACTACGTTTTCTGACCCTGTGACCTAGACCTTGAAGGTTGACCTACTTTTCAAAAATGGTATATTTCTATATATTTCTAGATTGGGAAAAGATAGGGGTTTCGTATTTGCATTCCTGAAACAAGACGTTCTCGAGCATGCTATGGTTTTTTACCCCTTGACCTTCATGTTTGACCTAATCTGCCAAAAAATCGCTGGAAATTACTTTTGAATGACATAATTATATGATAGGGTGTTTATATTTGACACAACATGCCATGAATAATGGTCTCCCATCCACTGACACCGGAAGCGGAGATCACAATTCTTTGATTTCATTTCAAAGCAACTAAAGTACATTAAAGAATTCCAAATTGATATATATTTTCATATATTTATTTATTACAACTACAACTATAAAAAGGGCACAGAAACTTGCCACTAACTTTAATGTATTTTCAACGTTTACTAAGGGGTATCATATTTCGATTTTTTTGCAACAAACTTGTCTTCCAAATCCTCCCATTCACACAATAAATTGAACACATTTGGATCTATTTCCTCGCTTAATTTTTCTAAACCTTTTACTTGATGGGGAAAATCTTTGAACTTCAATACGTATACGTCTTCTGGTCGTTCTAATTCTCTGACAATATTGGAGTCGGTTTCATTGTTTACCAGTGCAGCTTCAAGCATTCTTTTTGAAATATACTGGTGGTATTTCTTTGGCACGAAGTTTTTAATGTAGATGTAAGGTGTTCTGCTGTAAATATCCTCTATTACATCCAATACAGCTTCGTAATGGTTTCCAATATTCATAATAAAAATGCATTTCGAATTGGATTCGTTTTTTTCCCTCGTGTAGGGGAGGGTACGGCAGCCAGACGTAATTGTCGTTGTTTTTGTCATTCATCCCGTGCTTGCAGTAAACAAAGATCGTTGTATTGCAAATTGTAGCGAATGTACGGATTTCTGTATCAGTACCCCAGGAACCTTCATGTTCCATCCGCGAACGTTTCAAATATTTTGGATCCGCTTCCATGGTTTGCAATAGATGTTTATTCTCCTTCATAAAGCCAACAACTTTATTTCGTACATCATTGTGATATGATTTTTCCACGAAAAGCGATATTTCCGTATATTCTTTCGAGTCCATGGTGTGAAGCAAAATGACGAACAGAATTGTTGTTTTTGAAACTTCAAAGAACCCCGCCTATTTGATGGCATCATTTTATCCTAAACAAAGTGATTGATGTTTTAAGCCTATAATATTTTTCCCATGGGAGCAAAGTTTTGAAATCAGACTGTGTTGTCACAATCACTAACAAAGGCAGCTGGTAAACGATCAAAAATAGCCAAAATAAATAAAACGCTAGAATTTGAAAGGAATTTGTGAATTGAAAATATGAAGTTTAATTGCTTTAGTCTGAGCCCCAAATCGGGTGAGCTCATATTTATATTGATATAAGAAATCTCGGATTAGCAATAATAATTTTATGTACATGCATTAGGTATCCCTTGTCCCCCCCCCCCCCCCCCCCCCCAAGAAAATGTTTCATCCGATTGAATCAGTTATTCAAAAACAAGTAATGTTTTATATTTGTGCACACCCAACATCAAATGTTGTAATATTGCTAATCATACTCGGGGAAAAAAATTATGTATATTAGACTGGGAAGATTTTTTATGCTGCAGACATTCGGTTTTTCTATTGGTAAAAAATATTATATATAAATAAAAAGGAAAAAGGCAATATAACTGTGTATAGACTTCTGTAATTTTTTTTTAATATGAAATACTTCTTTTATATGCATCAAATCTTTTGATATAAAATGTCTCAATTTGTTTGTGCTTTGGTGATACTAGCAAACGACAAAAGACATAATCAGGTATAAAAAAAAAAAAAAAAAAAAGAGGGATCTCAGGGGAAAAAAAAGACAAAAAATCATTATCTGTCCAAATACTGGAACTTCCTAGTGATCAACCTTGAAGCAATAAAAAGAGAACGTGTATTAGCAGAGGATGGGGGGGGGGGGGGGACATCTAAAAGAAAATTTACTCTAATACAATACTATACTCAGAAAAGTTAATCACAGTTTGTGCCCCTGATGTTGAAGATATTCATGAGATATAATTTTTTTCAACAATTGCCCGTTTTTCATGCAAATTTGGTGGTTCAGAAACATAAACTTTTCTTGTAATTTGTGAAGAAAAAAAATGAGACTTTTTTGGGGATATTTTGCACATAATTTACCCAAAGTAAAATCAAAGAGGATAACAATTATTGAAACTGAACATTTTTTTTTTATGGATGATCTTGATTTTTTAAAAATAATAACAAGTATGGAAATATATTTTATAAATTAAATTTGATAAAACAAATCTAAGAACGTGGTATTCTTGCTCTATAGTCATGGAACTGTTATTCGCTTTCCTTTAATTGGGATAAATCATCTTGTTTTATTGATTTTAGGTATAGTGGGTAGAACGCATGAAATAAACACTTCATATCAGAAGACTGCGTGATTTTACCCCTATTTATTTTCCGACAAGAATATTCTTACCAAAACCAGCCTTTTGCATCAAAAAATGACATAGGGTCATTATTCTACGAGGTCATTTCTCTACAATCCACACGGAGAAAAATGACCCCAAAGCCATATTTTCTACGAAAAAAGTGGTCATTTCTCTATGTAGAATATTGACCAGGGGGTAAAATTTCTACGTAGAAAAATGACCCCCGGTCATTATTCTACGGGGGTCATTTTTCGTCGTTACACCGGAAACGCTTAAATATGAAAGTACAAATGTAGCGACAAAAAGCGCTCAGCCAGCGCTTTAAAAACTGTAAAAGTAAACAAGTATGTACTGGTCCCACCTTTCTTCGCACACCAACGGCCCTGTGAAACAATCGGTGATTCTCTCTCTCTCTCTGCTTTGTTGACAACTTCCTCCCTCCCCCTTTCATCGATCTCTTCCCTCCCACTTTCACCCTATGCTGTCTGTCCCCACCTATATACATTTATAGCTATATTTTGCCGAGTCTGGAAATTTGAATTTATAATTACATCTAATCAATAACGATACAGATTGAAAGCCAACGCCAGCTCACCAGCTCGAGGAATGAGCTGAAAAAAACCCCACTTACCCTCAATTATTTTTAACAGATTCTGATTTGCTAAATTCAGATCTTCCACGTTCTTCACTAGACCAAGATATAAAGTAAACAAAAAAGCGAGAATCAAGACAAGAATAGCTTCTCGGAACATATCGCCCTGTTAATTAGACAAATTGCAAGTCAGGTCAAGTTAGCAGAATGTTTAAAGGGACAGTCGATGTAAATAATATCTGTATTTAAAAGCAGCGGGACAGCCTAAATGGAAAAGAGTACCAATTCATTTCCCATAGACCTCAATACTAACATTTGGTCTTCTCACTAATTAACGAAATTAATTTTAGATAAATGACCGCCAAGATTCCAAGTGCTAATAAAAAACGACATAAATTATATAGGGTCCCGTTGCTTTTATAGGTCATATTTGTACTTTTTTACAACAAATAGCAATCTGCAGTAAATTACACCTTTCATTTCAAACACACCCCTACCATGGCAATTTCCTCAGTCATTTCTCGATTTTGTCCAGTATTTTCCATCCCCACTTTTATATTATTTCTCTCCATTTCAAATAATTTCACTCTTGATTGATTGATTGATTATATTTTGTTTAACGTTCCGCTCGAGAATTCTTCACTCTTATGGAAACGTCACCATCGCCGGTGAAGGGCTGCAAAATTTAGGCCTATGCTCCGTGCTTATTGCCTTTGAGCAGGGAAGGATCTTAACGTGCCACAACTGTTGTGACACTGGGCCTCGGTTTTTGCGGTCTCATCTAAAGGACAGCCCCATTTAGTCGCCTCTTACGACAAGCAAGAGGCTTCTAACAACCAGGATCCCCACGGGGCTTTCACTCTTGATATTAGCCAATCACGCTACACCTAAACATTTATACCTCCGCTCAGTCTTGGTAAACTGCGTTCGAGTTACGCATCCGGGGGTTTGGTACTCTCATTCCTATAGTGATCAGCGGGAGATTCTATATACAACGGAAGGTAAATTCGAACAGAAGAATCCTGGGTATTTATAATCGAAAAGAGGCACGGCCAACTCGGCGCCAACCAAAGTAGAGTTCACCCCACATCTTCATCTGTTTATATAAACATTCTAAATCTTACATGCAGTTAAAAAAAAAATCACTTTTGAAAATACACGAGAGTACATGTATGAACTGCTACGCGTTACGCCGGTGTAACATTAAATAGTAACCCCATTGAAAAATGACCCCAAGGGTCAGTTTTGAAATAGTGACCCCGTTGAAAAACAACCTCAGGTATCATATCTTAACGTTAAAATTTGACCCCGACCAAAATTTAATGTTTTTTATCAAAAGCGGCCGTTGAAAAGTGACCGACGTTAAATTTTGATCAGTATAATGGGGTCATTTTTTAACGGCTACTTAAATAATACATATACATATATATAATGTAAATGTTTAAATTTGATAGACCACAATGTATAATAAGTTTTCTGTACAGCCCATATCCAAGTCACGTGGTGGGGTTTCATTTCAACGTTGAAAAATGACCCCAAATGTATGAATTTTTTGGGGCAATCCATATCCCAGTCAGGAAGAAGAGGGTCATATTTCAACATTGCAAATTGCCCCAAAGATTTTCTGTACACTCCTAATCTCGGTCACGTTGTTGAATCATATTGATTTTTTTTTTCTGTGCAACCCCTATCTCAGTCAGGTAGTAGGGGGTCGTGCCTAATATACAAAAGGTTTTCTGTTCAGTCTATATCTCAATAACAAGGTGGGGTCATATTTCAACATTGAAAAAATGCCCTGATTATACACATTGACAATGTTTTTGTGTAATCCATATTTCAGTCAAAAAGTAGGGGTCAAATATCAACATTGAAAAAACATCCCAGCGTACTTGAGGTTTTCTGTATAGTTCATATCTCAATCACGTGGTGGGGTCATATTTCACCTTGAAAGATTGTGTATATTTGGGGTATTCTTTCATTATTAAAATATAACCCCACCACTTGACCGAAATATGGACTGTACGGAAATCCTTTTGTATATTCGGGGCATTCTTTTCATGTTGAAATATGACCCCAACTACCTGAATGATATATGGATTGCACCGAAACATTTTGTAAATTAGGGGGGTCATTTACGATGATGAAATTTGACCCCACCACTTGATCGAAATATGGACAGTACAAAAAACCTTCGGGGCAATCTTTCAATTTTGAAATATGGCCCCTACTACCTGTCTGAGATATGGATTGCAAAAAAATATTGTGTAGATATGGGATCATTTTCAATGTTGGAATATGACCCCACCACTTGTCCCAGATATGAACTGTACAGAAAACATTTTGTATATCTATTATCATTTTTCAATGAAATTTGCCCCCACCAGAAATGATTTTTTAGGATTACTTTTTAACAAGGTTAAAAATGTCATGCTTGGGACGGTAGTTAATTAACGGTCTGGGTCAAATTTCAACGTTGAAAATTGATCAAACATCCGTTGAAAAATGACCTTGGGTTGTTTTTCAACGGGGTCACTTTTTAATGTTACACCTGCATACTTCATGAAGCGCATGAGTTTGGAGTGCCAAATTAGCACAATCTAAAATAATTGAAGATATCTTTAATTATTCGAAGATATCAATTTATTTGATACATGCAACAATTCATTTAAAGATCTCTTCAAGTAATATTAATAATATCTTCAATTCTGAATAATTGTGCGCATTAATTGAATTATTGATAGCATTAATTATTCTGCTGAATTGATGCGCGATATAATTGAACTGGTGCTCTCTTCACATGAATTTATTATATCATGATCAATAATAGAATTGATGCGCTCTACAATTCAACTGAAGAGAGCAATAATTTAGTTCATGTATATAATAACTGAATTATTGTTCTCTTTAATTGAATTAATAATTATATCATTAACTCAGTTGATGCACGCAATAATTGTTTTAAAGAGAGCAACTATCTAATTAGAGATATCTTCAATACAACACGTCCACAATTCAATTGATAATCTCTTTAACTGAATTTTTGATTTTTAAAATTAATTTTTAAAAACAAAATATTTGATGCGCGCATTAATTCAGTTATATTGCGCGCAATAATTCGTTGATGATATCTTCAAATAATAATAAAGATATCTTTAGTTATTTGAGTTTATGTTAATTTGACGCTCCATACACTAGCTCCTCGTGAAAGGTATGCTTGTGTGAAGTGTTGCAGTTCACACCCTCACATATTTTCAAAATGTAGGTGTTTTTTTTCCATATTTAATTCTACTTTAATTTCGATCGGAATTCCAAGCCGTTGATATAGACGTGATATATTTATCAATATTCATACGCGTATTCTTTTCAATAGCATTGCATTCATGAAGAAATGGTTATCACAACTGATAAAAATATCAAATGCAAAAACTACAATGAATTTGAATTACTATGCTGTAAAAACGTAACTGTACTATTTAATGAAATGCTCGATCATGTTTATATAGCACACAGGAGTACATAGGTTCAAAATTAATGTCTGACGTGTTTCATACCAATTGTTAGGCGGTTCTTGGCACGCTAATTCTTACTACGGATTACTCCGTTTACCTGATCAAGATATAGAGCTCACGGCGGGTATGATCAGTCGACGGGGGATGCTTTCTCCTCCTAGGCCCCTGATTCCACCTCTGGTATATCCAGGGGTCTGTGATTGCCCAACTCTTTATTTTGAATTGAATTTCCTTATAAGATTTGTGAGATTGATCACGGTTCGTTATCTTCATCTTTTCAAAATAGGAATTTTCCGTATGGTATTATGGTGGCATATGTTAGATAATTATGGCGATTTGTCATATAATTTTGTCCATATATCAAATGATAAAAAATTAGAAAGTAACCGTAATAATGTTTTCACGCTCAAATTGATCCATTCACTTACCAACAAGTCGACATAACTAACCAAGATCATTTTGTTGACTTGTCAGATCTTATTGTTGACCTGTCAGAACTTATTGTTGACTTGTCATATCTTATTGTTGACTTGTCAGAACTTATTGTTGACTTGTCAGATCTTATTGTTGGCTTGTCAGAACTTATTGTTGACTTGTCAGATCTTATTGTTGACTTGTCAGAACTTATTGTTGACTTGTCAGATCTTATTGTTGACTTGTCAGAACTTATTGTTGACTTGTCAGAACTTATTGTTGACTTGTCAGAACTTATTGTTGACTTGTCAGAACTTATTGTTGGCTTGTCAGAACTTATTGTTGACTTGTCATATCTTATTGTTGACTTGTCAGAACTTATTGTTGACTTGTCAGATCTTATTGTTGGCTTGTCAGAACTTATTGTTGACTTGTCAGATCTTATTGTTGACTTGTCAGAACTTATTGTTGACTTGTCAGAACTTATTGTTGGCTTGTCAGAACTTATTGTTGACGTGTCAGATCTTATTGTTGACTTGTCAGATCTTATTGTTGACTTGTCAGAACTTATTGTTGACTTGTCAGATCTTATTGTTGACTTGTCAGAACTTATTGTTGGCGTGTCAGAACTTATTGTTGACTTATCAGAACTTATTGTTGATTTGTCAGATCTTATTGTTGACTTGTCAGAACTTATTGTTGACTTGTCAGAACTTATTGTTGACTTGTCAGAACGTATTGTTGACTTGTCAGATCTTATTGTTGACTTGTCAGATCTTATTGTTGACTTGTCAGAACTTATTGTTGGCGTGTCAGAACTTATTGTTGACTTGTCAGAACTTATTGTTGACTTGTCAGATCTTATTGTTGGCTTGTCAGAACTTATTGTTGGCTTGTCAGAACTTATTGTTGACTCGTCAGAACTTATTGTTGACTTGTCAGAACTTATTGTTGACTTGTCAGAACTTATTGTTGACTTGTCAGAACTTATTGTTGGCGTGTCAGAACTTATTGTTGACTTGTCAGAACTTATTGTTGACTTGTCAGATCTTATTGTTGGCTTGTCAGAACTTATTGTTGGCTTGTCAGAACTTATTGTTGACTCGTCAGAACTTATTGTTGACTTGTCAGAACTTATTGTTGACTTGTCAGAACTTATTGTTGACTTGTCAGAACTTATTGTTGACTTGTCAGATCTTATTGTTGACTTGTCAGATCTTATTGTTGACTTGTCAGAACTTATTGTTGACTTGTCAGAACTTATTGTTGACGTGTCAGAACTTATTGTTGACTTGTCAGAACTTATTGTTGACTTGTCAGATCTTATTGTTGGCTTGTCAGAACTTATTGTTGACTTGTCAGAACTTATTGTTGACTTGTCAGATCTTATTGTTGACTTGTCAGAACTTATTGTTGACTTGTCAGATCTTATTGTTGGCTTGTCAGATCTTATTGTTGGCTTGTCAGAACTTATTGTTGACTTGTCAGAACTTATTGTTGACTTGTCAGAACTTATTGTTGACTTGTCAGAACTTATTGTTGACTTGTCAAATGATTGTCAGATTATGACATTGACTTGTAAGATATTAAGAGGGAAAGTAGATATCACAAAATTTTATGGCGTTATCCAATCAGAATTAAAAGATAAGAAATGACATAACTGTTTGACAAGTCAACATAATAATTGACAAGTCGGCATAGTTATCTGACAAGTGGTGGCACCATAGTGCCAGATACACCAGTAGAAATTTATCAAATACACGAGTTCGATATGCCACAAAGTACTTTGTACGCAAGCCTTTTTAACTTAACGGTCAGGAGTGTGACAACTAATTGAAAAGTCATTAATTAACATTGCTATCGACCCAAAGTTGATTTAGTTCTACTCGTGATGAGCAGAAAGATGAATCCAGCTGCAACCATATATGTCTCCGATAATATTAATGATTTGATAATCTATGTATAACACTGTTATGCAATTTCGAGTATAGATCTCAAAATTGGCAATGTTGTAGAAATATTTTGTATGGAACTAAGAATACAAAGGTTGGGATGCATCAGTTATTGCAAGATATCTTTGAATAATTAAAGATATCTTCAACATTTGAGTTTATTATAATCTCTCAATCAATCTCTCTCTCTCTCTCTCTCTCTCTCTCTCTCTCTCTCTCTCTCTCTCTCTCTCTCTCTCTCTCTCTCTCTCTTGGGTGAGTTATTGATTTATTGACAACTCCAGATTCACCAAAAAAAACTAATAAAAAAAAAAAAAAAAAAAAAAAAAAAAAAATTGGGATAAGATAAATATGGTGGGTGTGGTGGTGTAGAAGGTGGAGAGGGGTTAAATGGATATGCTTTTTTTTTTTTTTAGGTCCAGAATTTGTAAGCTCAAAGTAAAGAAGTGACAGGTATTGAATAGATACGAAAGCCTAATGAGGTCAAGTTGAAAGTGTTTAAAAAATGAAAAGTCGTTATTACGTACGGAAGCCCATTTAGGACCTCTAAAAAAAATTTTTTTTTTAATTTGAAATAACGAATTCCAGAATTCATCATTTCAAATTCAATTTGTTATTTCAAACTTTAAAATTCGTTGTAATGGATTAAATTTGTTATAACTAATTTGTAAACTTCATAATAACGGATTCCACCATCTGATATAACGAATTAAATTTGAAAGAACTAATTCTGAAATTTGTTATATCAAATTGCCTGATGCGTTATAACAAATTTTCATAATTTGTACTAATCTTGCGATATATTCGTCAAGCTACAAGTATCACGAAAAACTTTTTATGAGAACTACTCGTTTTAACAGATTCTATTAATTCGGGGGTTTTTTTCCCTGCAATTCCTTAATTATCACGAATTATATACTATTTTGGTATCAACGATTTTATAACCGTTATATCGAATTTGGTAATTTAATATAAACATTTCTAAAATTCGTGTTTTCAAATTTAATTCGTTAAAATGAATTTTGAAATTTGCTATAATAGATGCAAGGAATTCGTTATAACATATTTAATCCGTTATAACGAATTTACATCTTTGAAATATCAAATTAAAAATTCTTGGATTCGTAATTTCAAATTCGAAAAATATTTTGATAGGTCCTAAATGGGCTTTCGAGATATATAGTCGTAATAATGAGATAAAAAGTCGTTATTACGAGATAAAAAGTCCTAATAACGAGATTCTGCAATATATACCGAAGTAAAATGACTAACAAATGTTTCAGGCTGGGAACGGAAGAAATAGTACAGTATTTCAATCTCGGTTTATACCGGAAGTTCTTGTTTTTCTTGCTGTAGCCCATCATGTTATGATTAGCTTTTCAGCGTTAATGCGTATCTTTCGACGCTTATATTTAAAAAGAAAAGACTATAGTGATTATTAAATAAACTTTTATAGGTACTCCTATAGTTATATACGGAAGCCCATTTAGGACCTATTAAAAAATATTTTTGAATTTGATATAACGAATTCTTGAATTTGTTAAAACGAATTTAAATCGTTATAACGAATTGTTGAATCCGTTATAACGATTTAAATTCGTTATAACGAATTCCTGGAATTCGTTATAACGAATTTAATCTGTTATAACAAATTCGCTGAATTCGTTATTTCAAATTTTGAAATCTGTTTTAACAAATTAAATTTGAAATAACGAATTCTTGAATTCGTTATTTCAAAGATTGAATTCGTATTTTCGGTTTTTTAAAATCTGTTATAACGTATTTTCATCCAATTCGTGATAACAAATTCCATAAATTGTGGGAACAAATTAAACAGTGTCAAAATGTCAATGTTTATTTGTTATCACAGATCACAGTCCGTGATAACGGATTTATAACATTGAAATTTTGACACTCTTTAATTTGTTATCACGAATTGGATGAAAATACGTTATAACAGATTTTAAAAAACCGAAAATACGAATTCAATCTTTGAAATAACGAATTCAAGAATTCGTTATTTCAAATTTAATTTGTTAAAACAGATTTCAAAATTTGAAATAACGAATTCAGCGAATTTGTTATAACAGATTAAATTCGTTATAACGAATTCCTAAAATTTGTTATAACAAATTAAATTCGTTATAACGGATTCAACAATTCGTTATAACGATTTAAATTCGTTTTAACAAATTCAAGAATTCGTTATAACAAATTCAAAAATATTTTTTGATAGGTCCTATATGGGCTTCCGTAGTTATACATAACATAGAACTTTTTTTGTCTTTAAAATAACGAATGTGTGTATATTCTTCTAGACACTGTGAGGACGTTCTCACTTTACAGGTTGGTTTGGCCGGGGGGGGGGGGGGGGGGGGGGGGAGAGAGAGAGAGAGAGAGAGAGAGAGAGAATTTTAAATGAAACATTAAATGATCAATAAATATGAATTCACGTTGTTGAATAATTAGAATGATATGTCTACGTAAACTCTCACCCAGCTTTTTGCAGGTAAATATAAATATGTTTCTCAACAGTAAAGTTCAAGGAAAACTGTTATATCATGAAACGGGAATGCTTGTGAAATGGACGGATTTCTTATTACTAATTTTAGTATTAAACCTATATGTGCATTATTTCAGCAAAAGTGAACCTTGTTAGTTGTTGATGTGGGGAAGGGGTGTCACACCTGCATTAAAACAAAGTTTTAATTCAAGAACTTTCAAAACAATATTGTTGGTGTTGACCGGTGGCGGCCGGGGATTACATTGTTCAAGACATAGGACTACTTTGACACCCCCCTTTAAACACACACACACACACACACACACACACACACACACATTAATGCTGAAAATTACGTTTATACAAGTGTCCTTACATAGCAATACACTAAAAAAAAAAAAAAAATGATAGCATAGCAGAATCCGCTTTAGTTTGAGTCTTAAATCCTGTATACAATTCAATTATCTTATGGATTCACTAAACATGTTGGCATACAATTATGTTACACAATATGAGATACATAATGATATACATATATATAAATATATATTACATGTGTACGTGACGTCAAAATGTATGTAATCTATACAACATTAGTATTGCATACAGCATTAGTATAATTATAATACTTTGCTTTTGTTGCGCAATTCAAAACATTCATGTACAAATTCACATAACGTTCTAGCATGAACTACATTGTCAGGGGTGCATGGTACTTTACAATGGTTTTCGTTTGATATATCATCAGTTGAATTGTAGATGTTGAAAGGGTAATACGTCTTTCTTATATCTTTATACATGAAGCAGTCATATAAAAATATATAAGTATACGGATTTTTTTTAAAATTACTAAATTAAACCTGTATATATATATATATAAAACAAGTGTTTCTGTGACATTTTTATTCTTCTAATTAACTGGCCACACAGTGCCAAATTATTTGGTAAAATCACAAGTTATGAAAACAAATGCAATATATATATATATATATATATATATATATATATATATATATATATATATATATTTCTTGAACTTTCATATGGCATATGATTCCAAATACCTTCCATGATGATTCTATAATTGCCATTAGGAATATTTATTCTATTGTACCGAAAGCACTAATTACGCCTTTTTATCTCGTAATAATGACTTTTTATCTCGTGATTACGACTTTTTATCTTGTAATTATGGCTTTTTATATTTTTTTTTAACATTATCAATTTGACCTCACTAGACTTCCGTAAACAGAATATTTATTTATTTTATTTTATTTCCTGAAAAGCTGTGCAGTACTCTTTCGTATATTAGTTTAACCCACTTTGACCTCCGATATCACACTGTTTAAACATGGCAGACGACGAACATCCGTTTTAAAGATTACCCAGATTCTGAGATTGTCCCCGAAAGTTGTTGGTATTTGAAATCCCATGTAAATAATATTACACCAAGTAATGACAGTTTCTGTATAAATGAGGAACGGAGATAATTTACAAGGTGGTAAGTTATACCAATCCACTCAGAAATCACAATTACAGGAAACCATTAGACCTAGAATCAAAAGTGGGGTAAAACAGACGTATCGATGCGATATCACCATAAGCGATTGTTTCCTAGACTTCGCCTTTATCAGCTGATATTATACAGCATAGTTAGCGAAGTCGATGAAACAAGCACCTGTGGATATCACCTGCTTTTAGTTTGAAAAATTGTATAAGTTGAACACCTTCTCAGTTCTCATAACATAAGGGTCCATGGAATATTCGGGGAATCGCAGAAAACAGCACGTAATCACTAAATACACAGTAAATGTACCCTAATCACCAATGTATCATTAAAAAAAACCCCACCTAGAGGAGTTTGTACTTCTCTACATGAAAATATAAAGCTTTATTCATTTGATAGATAATTGATTGATTTATTGGGGGGGGGGGGGGGGTATGTTGGCCAAGCAAAATGCTGTTTTGAGTAGATTATATCAGAAAATTATATTCACAATGTGACTAGAAATTGAAGGCAAAAAATAGTGAATTTCACATTTACACTAAAATTAATATACTTACGATCAAAGTAGAACAGGTATGATATGACTGATGAAATTGATGTAAATAGAACGTGAAGCATCTAGTAGGTCTACATGGCAATGAAAAATAGCTATAAATTGGTTAATTGTGTATCAAAATGTATGGAACTTTAAAATACATATAGGTAAATATGAACTAACACCCTGTAGATGATATTTAATGATATATTGGTGGGGGAGGGGGGGGGGGGTTGGTACATTTATTGTTTTTAGTAATTACCTGTTGTGTTTGGTATTTCTGCTACTTCCATGGACCATATCATAATAATTGGAGACTTGATTCGATATAACAGTAAAAGGAAGTGCCTGAATAATTTGCCATGTTTAATCATGGCTACCTGTAGATAAAATAAGAAATTTTTATCTGTGAGGATCAGTTATAAAGTGTATATAACTGTAATATATCGATGAAGGTACTGTTAGAGCAAGCACAACTATACATCAATATAAGTGAATCCAGAAATTTTTCCCTGAGTAAAGTGAATTGCATCTCATGCATTTTTTTTATGGGTCCAAACTAAGGTGAAACATAAAAGTTTTGTACATCTAATAACATACAAAGGAACATTACTAGTATACCTGTCCCCCAAACTATGGTGCTAAGATAAGTGCCGCCAAAGGTGGTTTAGTGTGTCTGTGTGTCTGTGTATATATATATACATACACGCGCGCATGCACACAATTGCATGAGCATTGTTAAAATGGCAAAAATTTATCAAAATTAAGCCCAAATGAAGTTTTAAAAACTGTTTTTAAACACAGTTGAAACAAAGTGCAAATGATTTAGTTTATGTTTTAAAATAGACAGAATCCATTGTTTAGGAAATTGTTATGTGTGCATTATTTTGCATCATTATCCAGCATTTTCACATCACTGATGTTAATGTAAACAAGCTGAAACTCATCTGAAAGGATATTGATTCTTCCTATTTTACAATAAACATTTTAGCAAATACGACATGGGGGAAAAAATACTTTAAAAAAAAGTAGTTTATCAACAATTTTACAAAATGGGGGGAAAGGCTGCTCCCAACATTCTTGCTTTTATCATCTCACTTTTTTCAATAAATTTAACTTGACTTGTCGTGGGCTTCTGCCCCCAAGCCCCATCTGTGGTATGCTCAAATGCTACAGGGCATTCTAATTAGTTACATGTATTTATTACATGAAGCATTGGCAATTTTTCTTTCTTTCTTTATCATCATCTTTTTTAACATCTACATAGTTTAAATTGCATAATCATCATGACATTTCGGGGCCGTCGACCCTAAACCCCAGCTTAAACACTGCTGGGCTTTCTTTACAATTTTATTACATGAACAGTTATTCATTTTGAAAATTATTTTAATGGGTACAGTGTACCCCTCAGGCAGAAATCAATGGGCCACAACTCAAATGCAATGGGTCAAAATTGTAACCAAGTCCAACAGCTATGAATGTGAAATAAAGTGAAGTTTAATTTTTCAGTCATGTGCATTGATGTTTCTTTAACAAAGAAATTATAAACTGTAAAACAGAACAAAAAAACTGTCATTCAGGGTCTAATCACTTTTCTCTGTCTCTGTCTCTGAACGTGTGACTGGGGGCCTTCGGGGCCAGCTTCACTCTGACTTTGATCAGTGTTGTTAGTATTTTTATCATTGTTATTTACATCGTTGGTGGTACTCACGTGATTGTTTGAATTCAAACAAATATTTAATTTTCTTTCATTAGGCAGAAGTTTAATGTCTTTTTAAGGAGGCATAATGCATCCTTATCTATATGATGTGCCTGTGATTCAAGGAAGGGATAATTTCATTGGCTGCCTATTTCTTTTCAGCCAATCAATTTTTATTTCAACTTAGTTGTAAGCCGATATTTTCATTATTGCATGAGAGGAAAGGGACAATGTGTTCTGATAAACAGAATTTGCGATAAAAATAGAAACTGGAAACTGAGATTTTATTTATGCGTACTTGGGATATTCTTGTCAGAAACCAATGGGTATTTAATGAATGTAATGCGTATAATACGCAAAACGTAGGGCAAAATGAATCGCTGTATGAAATATTGGTGAGTTTCATGTATCAGCATCTGAGGCAAAAATGCAAATGGCATTGTGTTTATATTCCACTTAGCAATGGCAAGGGGAATAACTGGTCATGCAAAGTCACGTGTTCTTGGGGACTGGCATACTGGAATCTTCTCTATATAAGTAGGCAAATATATTTTTTTAAGGAATCGAGATTGCTCAAGAGCCTTCTAGCCATCATGCAAAATTTTTCCTCTTTTTTTTTTTCTACCGCCTTTCAGCCCATCTCAATGTGCGAAATCAAATAGTGCCTATTCATTTGGAATTTTTCTTACGATTCAAGACTTTGAAACATTGGATTTATTTGATATTTGAAAGGCACAATACCATTTCCATTGTTGATGTTGTTTACTATTATACCTTTATCCAATAGTGAAATAAGCATTGTTTGGTAATGAAGTTTATTATTCACGGATAGTTTTACTACAAAACAATTTTTCCTGCAAAATTTGTGTCGTATACTTACAAAATAACATGCTCAAATTTGGTTTTCATTTATATCTATAGTCTCGTAGTTGCACCAAGAATCCTTATTTCAGATCAGTAGAAACAGATGAAACTAAAGTGGTTACGGTTAGGTTGCTATTCCAAAAACACAAGACTATTTCTGGTTTTGTTTTCGGTAATCCCAATCCCGATTTTTAATTAAGCAAAAGGAAAGTAGCATGTGCGTCTTGACGAAAATAACAGGTTAATTTGTGAAGAAACCCAGGCAAGGTAACATTAATTGGGAATTGAATCTTGTTCAGAATTCAGTATTTTATGCAACCTGCTGAAGAACAGTATCCAAATAAAAAATTTTAGTACATATATTATGATTTTTTATAATGTGAATTAATTTCTAATTTTCTCTAGCTTATTTCTTTCATAGTTTCAGTTGTGCGATATTGATTATTTAATAACAAGACTGTGATTATCCAGAAAATTTATCTAGTGATTCTCATTAGCAATGATATTCATATATTTTGATTCAACTCAATAAATAAATTATATATATATATTAAATAATAGTAAATTTTCTACATACATGTAGTTATTCCCACTTTTTTTCCCATAGTTGTAATGGTACTTTGAAATCCATTCACAGGCCTAGAATTGATCAAGTTGATCACTATTATTTAATGTCAAATGTTTTCATAGATAAATGTATAATAATGAGTTGTTATTGTAATTGTCTGTAATAGTATAAGTGGGAAGGTTGATTTTTATTTTCATATGCATGTATGCTAAACTCACTTTTCAGCTCCTAATTGAGATATACCACTGGTTCAGTTGTATTATGGCATCAGAACAGAGACCATGATGTCATGTATCTGTCAGCTCAACATGTTATTACATTTCGCTACACATTAGGCCAAATGCGATACACTGCATTGTGTAGGGGACTACAAGACTAGGATCTAATAGAGATAATCTTATATACATAAGTTTGTAATTTAAGATCAATGAGGTATAGCTCTGCAAGATCTCGGCCATATTTAATGAGAGATTTCTGGGATTATGTCCCCAAAAAAATTTCTAGATAAATATGCAGCTTCAGCTCAAACGTTTTTGCATATTAATTAGTAGTCAAGAGCTTGCATTTCAAGTCAGCACTTTAAGCTAGGTCGCTGTGCTTACTATTAAACTTATAAATAACAATAGATTTTCCAATGAATAACAATAGATTTTCCAATAAATTAAACAATTCACACCAGACACACAACTTGAAAATTGATAAAACTTCCTTACCCTTTTATTGAAGGCATGCATTTCAATGGATTTGTATAAAATTAAGGTATTTGTATATTTAGTAGAATTTGTATCCTTTGTTGCTAGATGGTATTGTCATGTTTATTTGAAAATCAATGTTTTTGTACTCCCTGTCTTTTAAAAACATATCTCACACATTTTCACATTCATTTCTATTGATCAAAATCCAAATCATGACTACATTGGTGAAAGATAGGACACTGAGACAATATTCAGATTCAAGCTTTCTGCTGTCAACATCCATTTTGAATATTAACATTTTGCTTTAAATCCAATCAGACAATGCATACTTGCAGTATTAGAATAGATTACCCATAATTTACTGAATATCAGCCCGAGAGGTCTGTATCTTGATCTGACTATGCTGAGGTGCATCATTTTACCACTGTTGTTTAATTGATCAAAATTGAACTACAAATGACATCTATAGAGTTCTTGAAAAAAAATAGTTCTGTATGGAGTAGGTTTTTTTCCCTCTGGGTATTCACATTGGCCAAGAAGTATACTTTTCACAAATATTCTCTCTTCTTTTTTTTTCTTTTTCTTTTTTTTTTTACGTCAGTGTTGCCATTAAAATTTGTCAAATTACTTTAGTGCATTTGACATTGTTAAAGCATTATAAAAAAGATTTTTTTTAAAAAAATAAAAAATGTATACCTACACCATCTTTGATTATCAACTCACTCATAAAGTAGTAAATTATAGCTGCATACACAGGTGCTCTAGTCTCAAGTGCTGACACATGTAATCATTATGTGTAATTTGACTGACACATGTAATCGTTATGTGTAATTTGATTTACAGTAAAGGGGGCCTCCGTGGCCGAGTGGTTAAAGCATTGCACTCAAAATCACAAGTCCTCTCACCTCTTGTCGGCATGGGTTCAAATCCCACTTGTGCCGATATATGTGAGAAAGTTTGCCAGTTTACTTTCGAAAGGTCGGTGGTCTCTTCCCGGATACATTGTATCAGGGTTTCTCATCCACCTACAAAAACTGGATGCCACCAGATAAGTAAAAAATTGTTGAGTGTGGCGTAAAACAATAAACAATCAATGATTTACAGTAAATTTTAAATTTAATGAATACTCAGGTTCATGAATGTCTGTTCCATCTCTCGTTTAGGTTTTACTTCATACATTTAACATTTGTTTAAGACTAGTGAGATTCAGAAATGACATCGCTAAGAATTTTTGCAAATGTTTATGAAATGTTTTGGACAGTATATATATATATATATATATATATATATATATATATATATATATATATATATATATATATATTGTGTACCATCACTGAATCAGGATAAACAGTAACACAGGATGAGGAAAGTTATACAAATTACCAGCAATATGAGATTTCATAGAAATGTAATTGCATCTAAAATGGATCCTGTGGAGATCCAGGTTAGAATAGGTCTTCAATACCCCTTGTTTGTCGTAAGAGGCGACTGAATGGGATGGTCCTTCGGATGAGACTGCAAAAACTGAGGTCCTGTGTCACAGCAGGTGTGGTAAATTAAAGATCCCTCCCTGCTCAAAGGCCATAAGCGCCGAGCATAGGTCAAAATTTTGCAGCCCTTCACCAGCAATGTTGAAGTCTCTAAATGAGTGAAAAATTCTCAAGCAGGACGTTAAACAATATAATCAATCAATCGATTAAAAATGGAAACTGTCATACTGTGAGATTTGATGATTTTATCCCTAGTGCACATGAATTATAACGTACAAAAGATTTCTGAAATTCCCTTTTTTGGGGGAGTTGGAGGGGGGGGTGGAGCATTTTTATTTCAATTATTTCCATGGTACATATGGTGCCAAATTTAAATTAGAGGGGAACATTGCCCAAGTTCTACATGACACAAATTAACACTCCTTTTTACAACAGTTTCTTAAGGCAATCTTTCATTATACATGCAGTTAAACCCATATAATCAGACACTTGTGTATTCCATTTCACATCTTATTTTCATTCCCATATACTTTCCTTTCATGTTCATTGCACTGTGCAATCTGACATTAAATTTGTCAGACTAGGCAGGTTTCACTACATGTATATCAAAATCCAATCTCTTTTATACATGTGCTGAAGTACAAGTTTTTTCAGAAATACCCTGTTTGGATTTTAAGGATTTATAGTACTAGTGAAAGATATTATCAGACCACTTGCAGCATATGAAAACAAAGTTCAGGGTGTGTTCCAGCTGGAATCTGCTCATCTTTCTGTTGGAATAGGGCCAAATTTTTCTTTCACATATCTGTATATGCATATATTAAATGTTGGACACACATTGTCATTATTGAGCAGTTATGTACTTAAACCAAATGAGTTATATAAAGGATTGGAAATTTTGCAATATTGTCCAACTAAAGGAGATCTAAAAATATTTGAATTTCAATCTTTATTTAATTCCTGAGATAATGACATACATATATGTTGTATATATAAGTACTGTATAATACAGGGCATTAAAAAAAAAAATGATTGGGTTATGCCTCCGCTGTCAATAACAATGTCTTCACGATATTTATTATGCTATGGATGAATTCAAATGAAAAGTATAGGCTGTTTAAAAATAATTTTCTTTTCAGTGGAAGGTTTTAAAGGAAGAAATGTTCTTTATAACATGCATGGAATCACAGAACTAGACCAGGCTTCATGTAGAAGTACACTTCTTGCATTTATCATGTGCACTTGATACATTCATTGACTTCCCAGCATTTTACTTTTGTTTGTCGTGTGCTTATCTTGGCTTTAGATAAAACAGGTTTAATTGGAATCCAATCTTTTTTAAGGCTGCTGTTCTGTTTCAGTTCTTATTATAATGAGAGTTCTCCATGCTTTCAGTTTCTGATTGCTAGTGAGAGCTTTATTGATTTCTGAAAATTTTCAATTTCTTAAGAGGATTAATTTTCTCTGTGAGCATCGATCAGTTATACTGATGATAAAATTTTTAAAGTACATTGCAAATGCATTACGATGACAATCTGGATTTGACTCTGCCTTTCTTAATTTAAAGTGGATCAATAATGCGTAAATCATTGTCTGTGTATGGTAAAGTGACATTGTCAAGATAACAGGTAACCAGGAAGAAGTCATTTTTTTATGGAACAAACCACAGAAGGTAAGGATCTGCCAGAAGAAGAGATCATTGTGGGACCTGTTTGAAATAGTTAAATCTCAGTATAACCCTTTTCACAAAATATTGTACAACAAAACTGAAAGATAAATAAATATATTTCATACTATTTAATCAAATACACATTACTTGGTCATAAGCAAGCATGCAAGTTTAATTGCATAGGGATTTATTTTAGAGACTAATTTAGAAAATATGCTAGTGGTGAGATATTGATTAGAAATTATAGTGCTCCTGAATTTTCATCTTAGTTTTACTTGATTTCATAATGAAAAGGGCCACATGTAGTTTCTTATTTTGTTGATAGCTGACAGATTAATAGGATAAAAAGACCCAGCTAAGTCTGAATTTTTATGTAGATATAACTTCTTTAAGATATGCAAGATGTTATTGAATCCTATTCAACATGTTCAATGATGAATATTGGATTGCTTTTACAATTTGTTGTTTTGTGTCAGTGCAATGTCATTTTTAAACATATGACTTACAAATCATGTGTTCAGTACTTCAAAGCCATAGATAATTGTCCTTCTTCATACCTTTGTACTAAATTATAGTTACTGAAAATCATACTTATCAAATAAATTCATATGTATTTGTATGAATTAGCCTTATCCACTACAGTAAGAGTTTGATAACATGACTTAAAGAATATGCCTCAAATACTCAAATACATTGAACTATACAGTATCAATTAATCAGAGGCATACAACTACATGTAAAATAACTTGATAAGTTTAGTGTATAATTTGACTTGTCTGTTAAAGGAATTTTTTTGTACCATTTTGTTTACAGTCCTTGTTTACAAGTATAGCAGAGATGAACTCGGATCATATACATGACACATGAACAGCACTAGTTACAAGAGCAAAATAAATCATGCTTACACAAGCATTAATACTTTATAAACTTTGAAGTAATTATATATATATAGCTAGAACCATTTGGCTAAGTCACGAATACACTGAAAGACATTTATATGGAATATTTCAATGCAGGCATGCTGAACTTAAGACTATATTGTATCAGTTTAAATCCACTGTATCATACTGAAGACTTGTGAATTAGTCATTCATTTAAATTTTAAAGGTGCCAACCAACTGCCTTGTTTGGCAGTGATCAGATCATCAGCACGATCATAAAGAACTTTGTGTTTGATTCTTCAGAACTGTTTTCAGGAGCTTTAGGGTAAACATTGGTCCACAATTAAAGGGATTTTTAAAATCTACCTGGACCATGAAATATTAATGTATACACAAACAACATTTATATATGGGTCAAATTCAAACAGCTAATCTGTATGTATTACTCAATAGTTTAAAGGCCAATTTATAGTTATTATTGTTTCCACTCTTTATTTATACAAGTTTTGAATTTGAGCCTGGAAACTACGACATACATGATTCAGACTAGAGTGTGACGTATGTGTATGGAGATATATGAGATGACTGTGTCTACATAAAATTATGTGAATGATTATTGGAGTTAGACCACTATCAGATATATCACACTGTGTGAAATTTGAATGGTGATGGTAACTTTATAAGCTTTTGAAATAATGAAAAAACCAGCCAGCCCAGGTAAAATGTTTGATTTATTAGCTGTATTCACATCCAGAAACTTTAGTAGGTTGTGAAACTTTTCAAAGATCCAAAACAATACTTGTAGATGTCTTTTGAATTAATGTGATTTATATTTATAAACATTTGTTTTTGGGATAAGAGCATTGTGGTTGTTACATTCAGATCATGACTAAGTTTCCTTGAAGACTCGAAATGTAATTGGCCTAATGAATATTTATGTAATATTTCAGCTGTATTAAATGGTTTTATTGAAGTGATATTATATGTACACACAGATATATGTAGATGTTATTGTGGCAAAAGTTTAACTATCATTAATAGAACACAATATAATCAGTCTGACTATTATTGGTGCACTGTTAGTGATGGCTGTGCATTATACTGTCAGTGTTTAATTTGACTGAATCACACTGATCTATTATTGTATTGTAAAAAATTTTAAAAACCATCTTAGGGATGTCTGATGCACATACAAGCTCCCCCAAAAATGTATCTGACATGATGGTCATGATAACATTAAGAAATCATAACCCCTACTCCCAAATCTTGTAATACTTCTATCATGGAGAAAGGTTCTGATGGGGCTCATCAACTAACTACAGTTGTTCTTGACTATCAATACATTTAGATAACCAGCATGATTATGATTCCGAAATCAGGGCCAGAGGGGCTATAACATATACTTTGTATTCAAATTCTTTCAAACCATGAACCCAAGGACCAGGGTAGGGCCACTAAAGGGATTTAAAGTTTCATATACAAAATCTTCTCAAGAACCAGATGTATGTTTATTTATTGTTTTATGTCCCATTCAAGAATTTTACACTCATATTAAGCAAAGTGCCACAATTCTGATCTATGAATGGTGCTGAAGGCCATTTAGCAGTGAGAGTTCTTAGTTGTACCAATGCCTACCTTGACATAGGACCTCTTTTATACAGTCTGATAGACCCTTGACTTTCCCTTCTGATGCTGGGAACTTGGTAGAGTACCACTACCTATATTAAATGTCTTAGGTGTGATACGATGGCAGAATTGTGAGTCAAACATGGGCCTCCTGGTTGCAAAGCTAGCGGCATAGTAACCTCTAGATCTTAAAAATTGAAATGTTACAATTTATCAAATTCAGTATTCAAGTAGTGTATGTCATGTAGTGTAGATTCAGGCTTGTTTAGTTCTTGACTTTAGCAGCAGGATGGGACCATTATGTAGATTTGGACCATAATACAAATTTAAAGTTTACATAAGAATATATTCAACATGCAAGCATGACCTCACATAGTGTACATTCAAGTTTATTTTTTGGTAAGATAATTTTTACTGTGAGATTATACTTACGCTTAAGTTTCTTCAAACTTAGACTGATTGGCAATGGCAATCACACTTTTCAAGAACTACAAGGCTAAAGTGCTTGTGTTCAAATCTTACAGATCACTATAGGGTTTATATAGGTTAATTATATTTAATAGATAGGAGGAAAATGCATTTGCTTATGTAAATGATAAGGAACACAAAACATTTTGGTCAGAAGTCTTTTTCATCGTGATATAAGAGAAAAAATGCACATGATGTAGTGAGCCTTAGCACCCTTTCATTTATTGAAATCATGAAAATAGACACTACATCTCAAGGGTTTTATTGCTAATATGATTGCACCCTTGCTATATTTGTTGCATGTGTAAACAAATCATGTGTACCAATAGATTTATGAGTCATTTAGAATGAAAAACAAAACAGATTAAAGAAGAATCTGAAACTATACATACAAAAAAAAAGAAGAAAAGAAAGTTTTTTGAATGATCTATTTCATACATGTAATACTTGCATATGAAATTCCCAGTATACAGTAAAAGGGGGCCTCCATGGCCAAGTGGTTAGAGCATCACGCTCAAAATTACAAGACCTCTCACCTGTAGTCAGCAGCACTGGTTTGATTCTCCCTCGTGCCAATATATGTGAGAAAGTTTGCCAGTTTACTTTTGGAAGGTCAGTGGTCTCTTTCCGGGTACATTGTATCTGGGTTCTCTCCACCAATAAAAACTGGACACCACCAGATAACTGAAAAATTGTTGAGTGTGGAGGAAAACAACAATCAATCAGTATCCTGTTTAAAAAAAGGGGGGGGGTACTCATTAGCAGAATAAATATTTGTGATTTGTGTTATCAGTAATAATTTACTAGTAGACTGTATGGAAAGAAAAAATAAATAAGTTTACAACAAAAGAACAATTCAAAATGAAGATACATGGGGAGTAAAAATACAGAAATGTAATATAAAATACTGTTCAGTCATAGCAATTATTGTAGTGTACATATATACATATCTGTACCGTTGATTATGATAAAAATTAAGACAAGGATACAAGAGAGCATGTTGGAAGAGCTAGTGAAAGTTGTACCAATGGTATTAGAAATCTGATAGTTACCTCTGTGTTCTATACATTGCTATTACATTGAGACAAGATATATATGACTCTTAATTCATACAAAAACTGCAAATGAACAGTTTTAAATACTCTGGATTTTAAAGCCAATATATTTGTAGCCACAAAAGTTCAGGAATTTAAAGGGGAAAAGTTCAGATACATATATATATTAAGTATTTTGAATGCCAACTTAGAAGGTTGACAGACTGTTTAAATTATCTGTTTGATATTGTTTAATGATTGTTTTTATGTGTTATGTAGGATATTTATGCATGCTGAATCACCCAACTTTGCACATTCATATATTTTACATCCAACATTTTAAAGATGTTGTATGTTATGCAGTAATTGATTAGAATTCCAAAATGGTGAATGTGATTTCTGTTCAGCTGAGATGAAAGTGATGGCTTTATTTGAACAGAATGGTGTGTCAATTAAATCATTAAATTTGCCATGGATTTTCCTCCAAGTTGTTAGTTTTCAGAATATTATTTTCCTAGGGAGCTGCATTTGTTTGAGAATTAGAATCAGCTCTTCTTTCAGATAAGCTGATTGCATTGTAATTAAACTTAGCATAAATGTTTCTTCAGTGGTTTGTTTCAAAGCATGTAGTTTAGATTTAAACTGTATTCATATTTAGGAAAAATGGAATTTGTGTAAATTTTCTGAATTTTGGGTTGATACAGATAGAAAATAAGAAATTATGCCACTGTGTCAATAACTCAAAGCAGATATACTAAGAACATGATTTACTTTAAAATTCCAACCAGATAGCAGTAAATGTCTAGAAAGAAGAAGTGAGACCATATTTCCATGGATTAAAAATATAATGTAGGAGTAGAATCACTTCTTATTCCTCTACATGGAATGGCTGGGGCATGTAGTGTAACCTTTTTCTGGCATTCCTTGTAATTCAGTTTCTGTTAATGGCTGGCACTTGGAATAGAGTCTAAATGCATAACTTCAAAAAGTGAATTTCTGACCTTTTTGAAAGATTCTGCAGGTGTGGAATATGCAAGGAACCTGTTTCCTTGGTCCTCAGTTGACTTCCCTGAAGCACCTTGACCTCATCTGGGGTAATCACTTCCTCTGCTGTTGATATGGAGTCAACTTTGTCCCGATAAATGGAGTTACTCTGTGTGAAGACAAGCTTATCACCTTTCACTTTTGTCTCGATCTTCTGATTCAAATACCTTTTCTGAATTTCAAACAACTGTTTCCTTTTTTCCTGCATCTCTTCTGGTAATGCTGGGCAACTGTGATGGCCGAATGTTTGGATTTTTACATTGCTCATCACCAGATCCTTCTGAGATTTGTCCGTGAACTGTACACATATTGGTCTCGATGAATTTCCTATGTGGATCAGACTTGCCTAAACGGAAGACTTTCAAAACTTCAAGGTTGTCTGCTACTGACCTCTCTATTTCCATCTCAGAAATAAAAATATTTCAAATGAAATTTGGTATATAGATCAGAAGTTCTGGTTGAAGAATTTTTGACAGAGTTAAATTGACAGAAAATTTAAATTAATCATAGTTTTGGCTCATTTAATTTCAGTCATAGGATATAGATACATTACAAGAATATACAGGTCATAATTTTTCTCAGAGTTATGTCCCATGGACACAGGAGAAAATCTCAGACAATTCACAGCTTCTGCTCATTTTCTGTCATACATGGGCATTTTCAATTGAAATTTGGCATATTGATATATCATGAGAATACACAGCTCAATTTACAATCTGGTGTCATTGAGGTAATATTTGGCAGAGTTAGAAAATTTTAAACAAGCTAGTTTCCACTCATTCTCTCAATCATATGTGGACATTTTCAATTGAAATATGGGATAGATATGTCTTTAAAATATAATGTCAAAGTTCAAATTTGGTTCTTATTGAAAAAATTTCCACAAATCAAATGAAATGTACATTTTTTATGCATGTTCATGTACAGACGTGAAGAGGAATTTTGTGTTTTTTATTATAATGTATCTTTCTAAATAGAATTTTACATCTATTCAAAGAGTTACTTATGTGACAAAATAACAAATGGATTGATTATTTATGCCTAATAAAGAGAAAAAAATCACAATGTCTGTACCTATATATGATGGTCATGAAAAAATGACAATGAAAATTAGCTTTTCAAACTTTAAAGTATTGTATTGGGAACACATGATGGGACGAGGATTGCATTGTATCCTAGCTTAAATATTTAGATCACGCTGTTTTTGTGTGTACCAGTGCTCAGTAATTATTTGCTTAGCAAGTTAAGCCGATCCTCTTTGTTGAAGAGAAATGGTCATCTGAACCCATGTTTCAAGGCAAGAGCTAATGGCACAAAGACTTTCTTTGTGAATCTGAAATTACTAGTCTTTGAACTTGCTGACAACTAAATCGGTCCAGCTTTCCCTTGACATTGTAATGATACATGAATACCTTGGATGTACAATATATGTTAAAGTCACTGACATGTTATACACATGATATTTAGGATTGTTTGCAATACTGCTAATTTACTCTCTGAATGCCATGAGCTGGCTGCCAAGGACATGCATTGATTTTTGTTTTTCTTCCATCATTGTTTCTTGGAGGATGTAGGAATTACTTTAAGGAGAATTCATAATGAATGATAAAAGTATGTTCATGTGAACGTATAACATGAAAAACTAACATAAATAAATGTTTTGTTAATGAATGCAGAGGTGTATTGGTCTCAGGTTACAGGTATAAAGGTAGCGATAGAGCACAAAGGATTGTGAATTATTGGTAACAAGCCTTTGCATTCTGATGATTTCAGGTACTACCAAGAAATTCCTGTACTCTGGGCCCAAGAAAGATGCGTCTGGAGAAGAACAGTGGATATTTACCCCACGCAAAGAGAACAACCCAGTGTCAAGTGAGTGTACACTCGCATCACTGAAGCATCTGTATTGATGTTACTAGATTTATATTTTATGGAGTTCTGCATCCCAGCAATAATAATGTGTTACACATATGGAGAAGATACCAGCTTCTGATTACTGTCAAATTTAGACTTTTTAACTTTGAATTATGATTTCCTGCAGTCCTACATGGACAGTTGAGCTTCAGCATCTTGAGGATCAATATCTCAAATACTATGAATGTGTTGAATTGAGCTGGAAGTCCCAGCTACATTTTCTTTATGTATTATTTTTAACCTCATCATCTCGAACCCTTGGATATTTTGAAATTAAGTTCAATGACTGTCTTAAAAACACCACCATTAAATCATTAAATTTTCCTGGTTTTGTGTAATTACAGCTGTAAATATATAATGGTAAAGTACTGAATTCAAACTGCATACTAGTGGTTTTTCCAGCATCACATTTTTTGTTGATAGTGATATGTTTCTTGTTGTGATAACTGGAAATTACAAACTGAATGATTATCAGTTTATTTTAAAGATAGTGAAATATTTATACCTAATGATACTCTCATCTCCAGTTCTAAATACAATGTCTGAATTAAGTATATTTAAAGACGTTAACAAGCCCTTTTCTTCTGTAAAGTGAGTAAATCATATGAGGAATTGATTGAACAGGGACCAACTAAGCATTCAGAAACCATGTGATCGTTTTAAAGATGTTTGTCTCAGGATAAATACAGTTGTAAAGCATGACACTATGGTTTTTTTATATTCTTAATATTATGTTTTAGTATTCCTATAACTGTGATTATGAAATAATACAATTACACGTGTGTTGCAGCTTCGAAGTTTGACATGGATGATGTGTGGAGTATAAAAAAAAATGTTTCCGCCAGTGGTGGACTTCTGAACCCCACAGATGGCCTGAATCTCAAAGCCAATTCTACATACTACTCCAGATATGGAGGAATAAAAGGTAGACGTTTTACATGGGATTACCTTGAACACCTTCTGAAGGTATAAAGAGGAGGTGTATATATATTTTCTGCAGATAAATATTAGCAAGGTGTATGAGTTTTGATTGGTCAAAATTGTGTTTTAAAAACTATGAAACAATACAGAATTTTTAAATAAGAATTTCAAAAAAAAATATTTCTATGGAATATATACAAAATCTCTTAATGTTGCAATAATTGAACAGTTTTAACTGTTTGTGAGTAGTGCATAAAACAAGATTCCACTGGTTTGCATTATGGGCACTTGGGTGCTAAAATATAAATACTGATGAAATAAATACACATTCAGTAAGCTGCAGTGGACTAGTATATTGTGCCAAAAACAAATATCACTTTTAACTTTAAATAAAGATTAGCACAACATATGATTGTATGTATCTGTAGTATTTTTCTTCATTGAATGCTGCTAATAAGCTGTATTTTCAACAGAGAACTTTTCAGTCAGTTGTTATTATAAATACACTATTATATGAATTATTGTCTCAATGTGGTATTTAATATATTGATATCAGGAGGTCAATAAATGATTACTGCTTCAAAATGGCTGTAGAGTGAACATTTTTTTACTATACTTACAGTCATCTGTTTCATTCACAGATAAAAATGACTCCAGATTTGGATCACCAAACTCCGCCAAGAGCAGCAATGCTCAGGGTTTGTATAATTTTTAAAGTATTATACTGGTATTTCACTTTTCAAGCTCAATCTGAGCTGTTTTTGACTGGGGAAAATAGGCTTCAATTGTCCGATATCCAAGATTTCCTCTTGTGTTTCTTTATGTTTCTGACCAATTTGCAGAAGCATTTAAAGATTGGGAGAGATTCTAAGAGCTATTGTTAGTTACAATTGCTGCTGTGGAAATACAGTTTTCAGTACCTGTATTTCATAATCAAGTTGTTACTACAAGTTCAAATATGATTTGTTTAAAAAGGTTACACTTTATTAGTTTACAAGGGTTGTCTGTAAATAATGTGGATAGGTGTCATTTGATATGACTCTATCATCATACACTTACAAAATATATACTACGGTTGGAACTATGAATACCGATTAAAATATTGAAAATAGTAGGAAATAAAGAAAACAAAATCATTGTTATATCTAACAGAGGGAGATGGAGCAGTGCAAAAATATTATTAAGTTTATCACAAAATAGATTATAATTTTAAGACTATTTTCATTTGAAGGTTAAAATAAAAAAAGGTTGAGTGATGTTAGTAAATGTGGAGAAGCTGAGGCTTATTTTTTGGTAATCATTTCTTGCATTTCACATGTATGGACACTAGATAATAGTTAAAAATGTAAAATACTTATGGAAATATTCACATAGAAATTATATTATCAGATTCCTTGTGCATAGAAAGAGTTAACCATGAATAAACATGTTGATCATTTATAGAAATTCATAATAATTATGGAATTGCTAGGAGGGAATAAAAGTTATTTAGTTCTGTTGCATCAAGATGTTACATGTAATTGTTCCTTCAAAATTGATTTCACATTTAAAGCAATATAAGCTGTCAAAATTGTTATTTTGGGTCCCTAAAATTTAATCGAAAATTTTGTAAACATCTACCTTCTAATACCTGATTTTATCGATTAAACTTTTGACATGTTGTATTTTTTGCATTAAATGTGAAAATTGTTTGACAGTTGAAATTAAGTCTTCCCGTATCTTAATTTTTCCGACATTATTTCCATATGCAATGACCTAAAGTTGAACTCATTCGGCAAAATCAAATGCGCAAGCGCAATATTTCCGGTAAGCACAAAAGATGTCTGACACGAAAGGTTCGAAGCGAGGGAGAAAGCCGACTTTGACTGATTCGGGACGAAAAAGACGACGAACGGAAATAAATGCAAAGAATAAGAATAGAATTTACATTGGTACCGAGTATGAATTTTATCTCACCACGCCGTCCATATTTTAATGACCCGGATACAACCTGATCCACCCCGATCAGCATCAGAATCATTCGTGTCAACATCGGTTATCTTCGGGATTGTCGCTGACGATTAATCAGCTGCCATTGTTAGGGTTAAACGGAATGTCGAGGAATATATTTTTCATCACGTAAAGGTGTGTAAACGATGCATAAGAGAGGAAATTCGATGCAGTTCTTTTTTTCAATCATATCAATGTTCATTTAACCTCTTTTAATGCCACTATAAAAAATTGCAATTTTGGCAGCTTATATTGCTTTAAGGAGTTATACTACATTGTCATAATGGCCGACTTCCTTTTAAAACATGAATGAAAACATAAATATCAGCAATATTTGTATATTCCTTTTAAATTTGATTGCCTAGCTGGGTAGCTCAGTGGGCTAGCATGTCAACTGCTGAACTGAAGACAGTGGGTTCAAGTCCAGCAGAGGTTTTAAATTTATTTTTTTTTATTACAGCCTACTAAAACTGCCTTTTTTGACAAAATAAAGGAAATTTGAAAGTTTTCAATTTAAAATGTTACTGTACATATCCTCCACTTTTCATCCATGTCAATTTTCTGTGGTGTGGTATTCCTCCCTAACTATAGAATCATGCTTGATCACATATCTTAAGTTGTCTTTTGATAAAAATTGCTGCCAAACATTTCAGTATATTCATTTAAATTTGGATAATGTGCAACTGACTACAATCATGCTAATACACATTATGGTGACATAAGATTATAATGTTGCTGTTTGCTCCAGGTGCCATAATAATGTCACAGTTAATTTCCAATAAATCAAAGGATTTTCAAGTTATATCTCAAACATATATAATACACACACAGTAATTTTCATTAAGACCCTTCACTTAGTTTGATAGGTATGAGGCGAGTCTACAAACTTTACAGACAATGGAGATGGAGATTATTTGAGCAACTAAAGTCTGAGTAATGGTTTAGTTATTGAAAGTATGTATATATAAATGTAACTATGTATATATATTATGTATCTATATGTGTATACATCAAATCAATGTTATTCATTCCAAGTACAATACGAATGGTCATGTGGCAATATAAAAATTATATTTATAAATGTTTATCATAATTTTATGTGTATTAACACTCTACAAGATATATATGACCTTGGCTGAAAGGCTCACCTATACTTTAAGTTTATAGAAAATGTAGCCAGAGTACCAGAGTATAGCTTATTGTTTGATTTTTTGTTTCTACCTGTACTGTCTTCTTTTCTTCAACCTTTATTTGTGAGTTGGTTTATTTACACCGATTTGTTACTTTAATGAAAAAACCCCATATCCAATGGTTAGGTTGGAATGTAGAGGTTAATGTTAAATCCTAACCCAATATCATAATAAATTATATATACTAAAAAAAAAACAAAAAAAAAAAACTTTACAGACAACCGTCATATGATATTCCTTCTCAAAAGCAGTGTTTTGTGCAGTTTTTTGGTTTTTTGGGGATTTTTTTTTTGTTTGTTTTGTTTTGGGTTTTTTTTTTTATTACTTCCTTTGGAGTTTCCCCATGAAAATTAATCACAAATACCTTGATCTTTGTTCAGGAGAAAGAGGAGAGAGAGAGAGAGCTATTATCTATAATGTTTCTGTGGGAAGCTTATTCTTTGAAATATTATGTAGTCATTAAGTTAGTCACCATTGCCCTGTCATCATTCAAATTACCAGATTACAGATAAAAAATTCAAAATAGTAAAAGGTGGAAAGTTTTTAAATGTGATAGTGTAATGAAGAGTAAATAATAAAACTTTATATGCAGAGAAGGTACACATGGTTTGATCTTCATCAATTGTAATAAGTGAATTTCCTGTTGTAGGTAGTACGTCCACCTGGAATTCTAACTATACATCCAAGGGTTTCAGCTACAGCCTGAACAGTAAAGACACCACCCCTCAAGCCACGCCTCGCATGGGGCGCAATAATAACGCCTCCTCCAGCAACGATTCCTCCCTCTGGTGACAAAGGTATAGATAGGGAAAAACAGTTCGTATCACCCAACAACTACATGTATCATAGACTGAGGATGACAAGGAAAACTGGGCGGGGGAAAATTGCTAATTATTAGAAATTTGTGTTTATAATTATAACATCCTGGCCTGTAAAGATTTATTTTTTGCTGTCCACCTGGTAACATATTGTATGGAGTTGTGTTGGGGGGGGAGGTGGCTAACAGTGATCTGATGACTTCACTATTTACCAGTGATTGTTCTGATTGGGTTTTTTTTTTATTATTATTATGATTGATTTGATTGTATCATTTGGGTTGTCATATTCTTGTGCAGTTGTGCTATGGAATGTGTCATTAACAAAACACCTTTTACCAGGAACAATGATGTCTCTGTAACACATGATTTTATAGATCAGATTTTAACTTTTATTGGGGAGGAAATGCTTTAAAACTCATTTGTGACACAAAGGTAGAGTTTTAATGCATATACCTGTACATGCATGTATTTTTCTTAATATCAGTAATGTGATTCAACTGTTTGTCAAATGGAGCAGTTTGAAGGCATCATAAATGTTACAGCTGCCAAAAGACTATCTCATTTATGTTTGGATGAATCTGAAATTAAGCATGAAATATAATTGATTGTTATAGGCTTCATTCAAAAATACAGGTGTCTCTCCCCTCCCAAGGAGTGTAATTTTACAGAATACCAACCAGGACATCCTGTTGATATCATAAAAATGTTATTAATCTGTTCTAATGTGTGTAAACTGTATACCAGTTCAAAATCCTTCTTAATTCAGTGAATTTTTTGTGTAGAAAATGAATAATTTTGGTGTGGGAAGACTCACCAATCTTGGTTGTAGTGGCTTTAAAAGTATATGTTGTTATTGATGAATTAATGTTGTTATATGCTATCACCCACATGTGCCTTTTTGTTGAACTTATTCATAGTTTATTCTTTACACAAAATATGGAGCAGGGATGTTGCTGTTAATAATTAGAACATAATAACGTATAGTGTACAGTGCCAAAGTGAATACAGTTGTTGGGACGTTTTAAGATGATTGGGTAGCGACGGACATTCCGGAGGTGGGTTGATGACATTTCTACATAGAATCGAAGGGCTTGAGAACAATATGATGGTCCATTGGTGTTGATTTAAATGAAGAATGTCTTGTTCACTCACATTTCGTATGGAATATGATGTATGTTTATACCATTAAAGCAACAAAATTTTTACCTCCATGAAAATTTGTAGGTTTTTACAGAATTCTGAATATGCAGAAATGGAATGTTATGAATCTTAAAAGGTCACAGTAACTTAAATCACTACTATTGTGCTCTGTAAAGGTCTTCTACAGTAAAATATGAACAGAAATTTGTATCTTTTTAAAAGTTACCTGGAGATTATTTGTATTGAAATACTAATTTTCTATACATATTAGATGTGGCATTCATTTTAAAGCAATTTTTTTTAGTGGATGTTTAAAGAAAATATGACATATGAGGTGGAGGCCGTGTCATGTGACACAGGAAATATAAATGCTGACTATGTCATTTCACACCATTTATTCTTGTATTTTGATTTATGTGTAAATCACATCAGAAACTATTTCATATTTTGTACTGAATTGTATCAGAAAAAGAAAAAATCCATGTATCAGAGATCTGTTTTGTAAACCCTAGACTGTCTGTGATTTTGCTTGGTGCTGACAAACTGAAGAATTCAGTGGTGTATGAGGGTTTGCTTTGTTAGAAATGTAGTGTTGTTGAACATATTCTATGTGCAATAAGGGTGTTCATATGGAAATCTATGACAGTGTAGATCAAGATAAAATGCTTGTATCAAGTGTAAAAGACCAAACTGTAATAATAGGATTATTGCAAAGATCCTTTCAATTACTGAATAATTAAGGTTCATTTTCCCGTTGGTATCACTCATCATATTTTTCCTTAGTTAGAAACCAAGGTCTTGTAATATGATACATGGTATTTGTATCTTACATAACTTTAAACGTATTTGGCTGCAGTGGGCTTGTATATATCACATCATACATAATGTATCTGTTACTTTGAGTCCACTCAGTATCTGTTACTTTGAGTCCACTCAATATTGTGTGAATTCAATCAACACTTTGTGCTACAATCATGAAATATTAATTTTATTTAAAATGAGTAAAGAAACCATTCAGTACGTTATCATGGTTCCTGTAAATGGTATAAATTTCTTTTACTTTTATTATGATCTTAAATTTTTTTAGTAGAAAAATGGGAATATTTCTAGAATACAAGATTGTTTTTTTTTGCTTTGCAACATTTTGGATTCAGTTTCTGATTTATTTTAAATACAATGGAAGCACAAGGAGTGTACTTTCTGTATAATGGTCATTGCGGAATATTGTTTTTATTCCACAATAGTATAAACAACCTGGAAATATAACTATATTCAAGGAGTAAATAGTAGGATATATTGTAGCAAACTTTTTTTATGGTTTTTGCATATATTTTTTTTTTACAGTAATAAACATTTGTAATGTACATGTATTTGAAATTAGTCTGTAGTAAACTTATACATATATGATATTCAATATGCATTTCAAGATCTGATTGATAACTAAAAGCTACTTAAAGTATTCTCTCCAAAGCAATTATTATGAAAATGTAATTTGAAAAACTGGTTATGGTTTGAAGATTTTGTTCTATATTGTTTACGAGTCTAGTCTCTAGCTTTTTTGTTCATCATTTCTTATATTTTGTGATTGTTCATTATTTCTTATAAAAATTAAATATTGTCACAATATTATTCATTTAGTGTTTTTACTTTGAAGTTTTATTGATACATGTATTCATTTGTACGGGAGAAGGTGTTGCAGTGTCCATCTGTGTGTATGCAGTTATGTCCAGGCCAGGAGCTGCAAACCATGTGTATGACCTGAGGGTGAGACATGACCCCAGATTTAAGGTCATTTGAATAGGTCGAGGTCACAAGGAGAAAAAAGATTTGCATATAGTGCTTCCATGTGACATAAGGTTGCTCACTACTGGAGTTTATATATGATGTTTTGAAAGAGATGTGTAGACAAGATCACTTGGTGATTCAGAATTCTGATGTGATGTATCACAATTTTGTAATTTTACTGAATATGCCTCTCTTTACTATGATCGTGTTGTTGTAGACTGCTTAAATTAAACAACAGCTGTTTTGTAGAAATTGTAACCAATTTCTGCATTTTCAGCAATACCTGATGTAGGGAAAGAATGTTTGAGAGTTTAAAGTGTTGACTTGTATTCATTGAGTATCAACAAAAGAGAAGCTTGTGTAAACTGGTTTTATATTTGGTGAAATCCTTAAATGTGTTGATGCTCTAAGCTCTTATCAAACCAGATTAATAACTAAGAATGATTGGAACCATAGAGGATGTTTGAACTTTTATATTCTTTTTGCACCATCACACTTGCAGTTTGTGTTGATGTCATGCACTGGCAGAACATGTCGTATCGCAAAACTGGACTGTATGGTATGAAATAGGTCATCTAGCATACAATTATTGCCATTAATTTTTATAAATTGTAACATACCATCATTGAAATGAGTGTATATCAATCTAGACTGATCACATTTAAGAACAGTTGGTACATCTAGTTGCCTCCCCTGCATAATGTAAACATTGCCTAGGACCTGTGCATGTGTTGTGATCCTAGACCGAGGTCACTCTGACAAAGTCATGGTCACAGAAGAAATATTGCAGACTTTTTATGCAGGACATGTATTCGTAACCGTGAAGCTATACCCTTGTAAATTTGATTTAAAGGTCGTTTTTGACTAACCATGTTTTAACCCCACCCCACCCCCCATCAAGGTGTTGTTATTAGTGTTAGGAAAGACAGAGTCATCCAAATTTGTGCAAGATCACTTCATCAACCCCTGCCCTGTTGTGAATTGGCTCCATTTAAATGCTCATCATAAATTTTAAACATCCTCTAATCAATCCAGTTACACCCCTACCCAAGTCATAGGTATATTCTCAAGTTGTGGCCAAAAACAAAATTGCATACTAGTGTAAAGGACTACAGCTCTGACAGTATGTTTATCTGGAGTGACAATATGTTTATCTGGAGTGACAGTAAGTTTATCTGGAGTGACAGTTTGTTTATCTGGAATGACAGTAAGTTTATCAGGAGTGACAATGTGTTTAGATATATCTTGAGTGACAGTACATTTATCTGGAATTACAGCATGTTTACCAGGAGTGACAGTACATTTCTCTGGAGTGACAGTACATCTTGAATGACAGTACATTTATCTGGAGTGACAGTTTGTTTATCTGGAGTGACAGTAAGTTTATCTGGAGTGACAGTAAGTTTATCTGGGGTGACAATGTGTTTAAATATATCTGGAGTGACAGTACATTTATCTGGAATTACAGCATGTTTACCAGGAGTGACAGTACATTTCTCTGGAGTGACCGTACATCTTGAATGACAGTACATTTATCTGGAGTGACAGGAAGTTTATCTGGAGTGACGTGTTTAAATATATCTTGAGTGACAGTACATTTATCTGGAATTACAGCATGTTTACCAGGAGTGACAGTATATTTCTCTGGAGTGACCGTACATCTTGAATGACAGTACATTTATCTGGAGTGACAGTATGTTTATCTGGAGTGACAATGTGTTTAAATATATCTGGAGTGACAGTACATTTATCTGGAATTACAGCATGTTTACCAGGAGTGACAGTATATTTCTCTGGAGTGACAGTACATCTTGAATGACAGTACATTTATCTGGAGTGACAGTAAGTTTATCTGGAGTGACATTACATATACCTAGAGTTACAGTACATTTAAGGATATCTGGAGCAATAGTACAATTGTCTGGAGTGACAGATGTTTATATGGAGTGATGGTACATTTGTCTGGAGTAACAGTATGTTTACCTGGAAGCTTCAGAACTATATTTTTTAGGACAAAATGTTTGTACACCATCAACTCTAAAATAGATGCACTTCAGTTATCTGTTTGATTTTCTTTCAAATCAAGTGTCCAGAATCCAAGACTCGACTGTATATGTAAAAAGCATCAGAGTATGCTATTTACAGCGTTTCTTCAGCTGATGACAACAAAAATATTCACCTTTTCCATTGGTAACCTTTGTGGTTTCATTGCAATCTGCTGTGAAATCATTAAATTTTGAAAAGTAAGCTCAATTTTCATGGATATCCCCATCCCACATATTTTAAACCACAAAATTAATATAATGTTTCAATGTACAGAAGTAATATTCACAAAATTACATCCCATGGAATCAATAAAATCTTGGCAGCTATCCACAAAAATTTAAATGATTCCACAGTATTTCCTGTTAAAAGTGCTGTCTTTTCAGTGTCACATGAAATAAGGTATAAATGCCAAAATTATTTGTATCATGGGGTATACAAAAACCAAAGAGTAATTTCTGCATAACCTGCTTCACTACATTTGTACATGTTTACATTGTTGATATACCCAAAAATACAAACAACCTAGAAATTTATACCTTGCAGATAATTCCACCTAAAAGTTGTGTAGATTGTCTACTAATAAACTGTCAAAATATAATCTAAATATATTGTTGCATGTTATATTTTATTATTTCAAATCAACACAAAATTTAAGATTTTTTTTATATATTGTAAACATGTAACAAAACAACAATTCTTAGTGCATGTATAACAACAAATGGAGTAAATAAATAAATTTAAAAAAAATTTAATAAATGTTGAGAGTACAACTTTGTGCTTGTTTGGATAGGTCATGAATAAACATGTAATATTTAATTGTCACAGTGGAAACGAGGAGAGAAATATAAAATAGAACACACCAAAAATAAATCGTACAAAAATACTGTTCTGGTTAGAAAAATAACCGGACGGAATAATAAATTTAAATATAAATACTGGTATACAAATCACGTCTTATGGAACTTAACTGGGCTCATCACAATCATTGTAATGCTTTGTAGAAAACAGAAAATGACACGGGTTTAGTGTCCATATACCCATATCAAACTGTCATGTATCACATATTTTATCAAGTTAGTTAGAAATGGCAAAAACCACACAAAAAATACAGAGTTGCATGTTTTATCATAAGTCTGATTGAATTGCAGTTTATTTTATGTCGCACAACAAAGCAACACCACGCAAGATCCAGTGGTCTGGATTTTTGTTGGTCTTCAGTTGTAGTGGGAAGATGTATGTCAAATCTGTACGCCTGGGCTTCTTGTACACTGGGCACTCGTACAAATTGGAAGTCTTGCTTGGTTTGTCCACATTGATGGCAAAGACGTGTGCGACTGGAAGTGGGGTGTAGAGAACCTTAGGCGTTGGTTCAACCAGGCGGCAGTTTCTGCGGTCCCATCCAGCACCATCAAGGTACAATCCAAAAATGTACACACCTGTAAAGACAAGTCGTCTCAATCACAAAATCCAAATAGAGCACAAAGGGAACATACTCATTACTTTACATAAAACTGTTGAAATGAATATAAACACAAATATGTTGAAATGCTTAATAAAACAAATTTTCCTGAAAATAACACTATTATGAAAATTTCAGACCCATTTGTTATGCATGAACTGAGAAAACACTTCTTAAGTTTGTAAACTTTTACTCTCTTTAAAACTTTACAAAGTTACGACAGCGTTTATAACTGACCCTCATTTGGTGGGGTGTGGATGTCCTCTTTCATCATCCTTGTGATATCATTGTCCAATACTACAGCATCCAGAGCCCAGCCTTTGTGAGCTCTTGTAATCTCCTGTCGCATGGCAGTAAGGAAACCCTGTAACATTACGTAGCATGCAATAAGGCAACGTACAAGAAATGTTCGCTAACATTTAGTTTTCATTTCACTTCTTTAACTTTCAAACTTTGTCACCATGAATACAACAACTATATATATATATATATATATATATATATATATATGGCTAAATGAATATCCATTTAAATTTACATCTTTCAAAAAAGGGATTGCAATTCCACATTCTACACATTGCTTATTTCAGCCTGCAGTTCTACAATTAACATCATATGGAGTACACACCTGTGGGTTAAAGAAGCCAGTCATCCAGAAGGAAGTGGGTCGACCATCAAACAGCCATGTAGAGAACTGCTGGTTTCGATCTAACAGGTCAGTAAACCAGAAACCTAACGTAGCCGACTCCCAGGAAATCTTTTTCCAGTTGGTGGGGACTCGAGCATCAAACATGTTGTCCAATGCATCACGGAGGTTCTCACTCATGATGATGGTTCCATCAATAGCCAGCTTGAGATCCATTAGAGTGGTACGGACCAGTGTTATGACCTTCTGCATTCTGTCAATCTCTTGGCGAAGGAAGATGTTGATTGGCTGAAGCTGGCCCATCTTCCTAAGTCTGTCTTTCACCTGTCATGAATGTTAATTTTACTAAGCATTCTCTTGATGAGAATAATTACATGTAAATTATGAGAATAATTACATGGAAATTAACCTTGTTTAAGTAAACCTTTATTAATGTAAAGATCATTACAAATTCACAGTGAAAGAATGCATACACACTGATTCCTAAATCATCAATTAAAGAGAAAAGGTTTTTTTTTTCAGAATGAACACTACATTACTTCATGGAAAAAGAGATTTCTCCCCTCTCCACAGAATAATTCCCCTGTACATCTCATTCTTCCCAACCTGAAGATAATCCACGTACCTCATGAGGAATATAGTCCTGTGGCAGTTTCTCCAACATGTCATCTGCCAGTCTGTACACCACTGTTTCTCTGGTCTCTCCACCTCCGCCACCAGCATCCTTTGGCTGAATGTCCACAATGTTGGCAAGCATCGTGGTGGCAGTGTTGGTCTGGTATCTGAAGAAATGACACAAGATTTCTATGGGACTGTATGTCTAGCACTTCATTCAAGTAACCATGTATATACATGAGCTGATGCTCTCTTAGTCGTGGCTCGATAATTGACAGATTTTTCAGACAATCCAGCAAGTCTGTAGTCCCAGTTAAAATCAGAAAAGACCAATAGACTTCTATCTACATGTATTTAAGGAATGAAGCTGACAATTAGCCATATTATACAACATTAAATGGTTTCGAAATTAAGCTACAATACATTAATCACTTTATTTCTTATAATTAATCTTTAAAACATTCAACGTTATTCATATTAACACTGAAATATGAATTCATTTAACAGCATTATAAGACATTTAGAAAGTCTTGTGACAAAGTCATGGCCATCATATGGCATGAAAAAGCAGCTAACCATTCTAATACAATACGAGGGCTGTTCGGAAATTATTGAGACATTCTGTTTATTTTCCTTTCTAATTGACGTTTTTGGATAAAACTTGCTAGATACATTAATCATACATTAATAGATTATGAATAGTCAATTAATTACATGTATGAATATTTTTGTCTATAAAATGGTCTTTCCTTGCTTGAAAGGTATGGATACCCGGAACAGTCATAGAGCCAAATGTTGAAAAGTATTGATAGCTGTGTAGCATGTCTCGGTATTCAAAGAAAAAGTGGGGAAAATATGAAAATTTTATATGTCACTTTTCATTATCATTGTGACGTAATTTTGGGAAGGTTTTGAAAAGTTTCAGTTATAAATACCAAAAAAGTTGATATTTTACATCAAGTTACGAAAAACTTTTTGCGCTGAAACAATGGATTTTGACATGAAGGCTGAGCAGTAATTGTACATCATATTCTGTGTAGAGCTTGGTAAGACTCCCCTTCAGACCAGAGACTTATTAAAGCAAATGGAGTGTGGAAGAACTGTGTCAAGGGCTTTAGTTTATCGCTGGCACAAACGATCTACAGATAATATGTTAAATGAGAGTGATAGGAATGGTGCTGGACGGCCATCAGTTATCATGGAAAAATTAACGTCTGCAGTGTTTGAGTCATTAAGGAACGATGCACATCAGATAGTTGGGGAAATTGCGTTCCAGTTTGACATCGGAGGAGCAACAATGCAGAAAATTTTAACTGAAAATTTAAAAATGGAGAGAATCTGTGCTCATTGGATCCCTAAGCTGTTAATGAGTGATGACAGAGAAAGAAGAGTAAATGCCTTCTGAGCCTTCCTTAAGCGGTTCAAAGATGAAGGTGAGCAGTTCTTAGATCGCATTATAACCACTGACGAGACCTGGATCCATTACTATGACCCAGAGACCAAGCAACATTCATTACTGTGGACTGTAAAAGGAACTGCACCACCTAAGAAAGCGAAAGTTTGCAAATCATCTGGTAAATACATGTGTATCATGTTTGTGGATCTCAAAGGAATTCTGTTGACCCATTTTGAACCCAACAAACAGACAGTTAATTCCTCATATTAGTTGAAGGTAATATTTTTGTTAATTTTAGTTCATTTAAATCACATGAAAACTATAAATCCATGTATCTTTATCTTTTCATAATGTAGATTTCAAGTTTGATTTAGATTGCTTTAGAGATGTGGTGTAATGTTTGATAGTCAAAAACTTCAATTTGTTAGGTGCTGAGACGGGATCTAATTCAAGCTATTCGGAAGAAACCACCCGGGCTTAGCGGCCAGCTTGATTCTGTTCTCTTCCATCAAGATAATGCACCAGCACACACTACTTGCTACATAAATGGAAATCGAGCTCCTTGGATTTTAAAAGCTTCAGCATCCACCTTACAGTCCGGACTTGGCCCCGATGGACTTTGCTGTTTTTCCTAAGATCAAAGCCGAGTTGCGCGGCATTAAATTCCACATACTCAGTGAAATGAAACAAGCTACTTTAAGAATTGTAAGATCCCTGGATAGCAACTGGTGCAAAATTGTATATGAAAAGTGGGTGGCTAGGCACGAAAAATGCGTCCATTTAAGTGGAGAATATTTTGAAAAAGAGTGATTGTGATAAAACAGATAATGTTTACATTACAAAGACGTTGACACATTCTGTACGTTGCTCTGGGTCAACTGACATATGCAAATTCTCTTGTATAGCATGCAATTGTAATTATGTTATGAAGCTGAAATTTAGCACATTTGTTTCTTATGTTCTTGGTAAAATTTAGTGAAATTTCATAGATTTATCAGATGTTTTAAAGAAGTTAGGGGAAATGTCTCAATAATTTCCGAAAAGCCCTCATATATTACGAATTCATTTGAGGAATGCTGATCAACCAATCCTTTTCCAACTGAAATCAAATTATATTACTATCTATCTCTACATCTACAATGTACTTCAAAGAGATTTTAACAATCCTATATGGAACGAGGTGCAAGTTAACTGAATCATCTTGTTACAGTACATACGTGATGTCAGCATTTGAGTGCAGACCGAAGCATTCTGGAGAATCTCTGAGAGGCAGGGTCTCGATGTAGGATCGGTACTCGTCCAAATTCTTACATTTGGGGATCTTGTACCCAGTGTAGAATTGGAAGCTATCGGAGAACATGGCCTCGCTGAACCACACTTTACAGTATGTATTCAAAAGTCTCTTGTCATAGTCATCTGTGACACGACCTCCATACTGTACTTCTCCTGCCATGTATCTAACGGTGTTCCAAGACACACCCTGTATAACAGAAGCATAACATAGCACCTAGTATTGTAACACCATCAATAATACATGTATACAGAAATGAAAAAAACAAAAAACAAAAACAAAAATAAAACAAACAGAACTACAAATATCTTAGCCTTTACAAAATCTGTCCCTTTTACAAAATCCATTACTTCATAGGATGTTAAAAAGATACTTTCAAAATAATCTAAAATGAAGTAATTTTCATTGCAATACACCTAGCATTTAAAAACACATTGAAAACTGATCCTTGTTGTATGTTACTGACCTTCTTTGGATCAATGTCATCCAGATGGTTTTGTATAAATTGTACAGTGGATGTGAAGTCAGCTTGATTAAACTCATAGGGGATGTTCCATCCAATGGGTCCAAACTTCCTCCTCTCCTGTACTGTGGTGTGAAGGAAAGCTACTCCATACAACATTGGTTTCCATTGGGGCAGGTTTGTGTACTCCAGTTGTTCCTGTTCATTAATCACACAAAGATATGATGTTCTGCTGAGGTTTAACTTACAACGCACATTTACATTGGTATTTAAGTATCATTGATTACACACATGTACAATGCACTATAAAATCACAGTTAAGATTTGCATTCTTTTGAGTGTGTATACTATCCACATGTTTTATGCTGTCACACATTTATAGGAGTAACCAAAACTCTGGTTAACACATATTACATTATATATGGGCTAATCATTGATGAAAGACTATCTTATTCACCCTATGAACTGTAGTATAAATTTTTCACAACTCCCAAGGAAAAACATGAAAAGACCATTTTTTTTTTTTTTATCATTATTTTTATCGTGAAAGTTGAACAAAGCTGAATGAATGAGAACCTGTGTAATGAGGGCGTATGTCCTTTTGAGACCTGCTTTCACACCCTGTGGAGGTTCATTGGTGAACTTGATAGAGCTCTGAAGGAGGTTTATGGGGAATTTCTTGTGTTCCTCTGTAGTCATCCAAATCCTGAAGTTCTCATTTACATTTTCAGCTGAAATGATCTAAAATATAGGCACAGTTTTAATCCAAAATGCTTGATTTTAAAACAAAATTCAAATATCTATCAAATTACTTCAAAGGATTCATAAACCTTTAATACATCTATGTTGTCTAATATGTTCTATGTAACCTTGCAATGTTTGATACATGGAATGGAGATAGTAACGAATGATGACATGATGAACTTCATCAACATAGTGAACAGTGTGTGATATATTTACTTATATTCAGAAGAAAAACAATACACCCAGATTTAGTTCAAAATTATCTGATAGGCATTTCTATATGCCTTCCAATTGAAACAGAAAACTAAACAAAACAAGCATGCAATAGGAATTACTATAATAAATCATGCTTCCGGGGTTTAAAAATATGCAACATTGTCTTTCACATAAATTAGCACAATGATCACTACAATGTAAGAGTTTACTTACTGAATCTAGACATTCATCCATGAAGTCCAAACCCAAATGACAGTTTTGGAGGAGAACCCAAGAACCATCCTGCATCGAGCCCGAGATGAGCCTGCGGGCATGGACTTCCTGACCTTGACCCATAGAGATATAGCCACACTTGATGTTGTTTTTCTTGGCCAGACCCATGATATTTTCTGTGGGGTCAGATCCCATGGACAGGAAACAAACCATAGGGGTCTTTGTATTGGATTCCTTCCACATTTCCTCTAAGTTCAAAATTACCCCCTCAGCAAACTACAAAAAATATAAAGACAAATAAAAAAATGTTCATACTTTCTGTTGTACTTGCACATGTTCCATTGCATAGCATTCTACATAGTCCAATTCTGTCAGAAAAAAATGACTGATTTCTCTCGTACACAAAACCATCATTAAGCTTTGGAGCTACATACCCTGGGACCCATTGCCTCTGCAATGTAAGTTTTCGCCATAGGCACAGTTCTGTCAGGACACCATGATCGGATCAGGAGCAGTTTACGGAAAGTATCCAAAGTTGTGGAATAGCCATCTGGTATTGTGCACTCCTCTGGAGCATCTTCATCAAACCAATTTTTCCAGGCCTATGAAATCCCAAATACATTACAAATAACCACAATAAACTTTTTCCTGTCCATAGCAAAAGTAATTTTACCAATAAAATACTTTATAAAATTAAACCCACACAGCAGACACCCTTCCAGCCACCAAATCCTACCTTATCATTCCTGGCCACCTGACCACAGATCTGACTAAACTGTCCCAATTTACTGAGCTCCACCAAGTTGAGCCAGGTGATGTCTGAAATCCATTTCTTGGGTTTGGGCTCTACTGCATTCAGGTCCAGAGCAGCACCTCCTTTGATGAAAGTCTGGAATTCATCCATTCTAATCTTTCCAAGGTTCAACTCCAGCTTGCAGGTCAGAAGAGTAGTATATAGGAATTTGTCTACTTCATACAGGCCTCTGGCAGTGTAACGGAATACTTCGAAGGTCAGGTACTCGATGATATTATTGATACGCTTGCTGGTGATAGGTGACTTCTGGGAATTGGCCATGGACAAGTCAAAAAGTTCCAGGAACTGTTTAAGGGAAGTCTGGTACATGCAGTTTACCATGCTCATCTCCACAATGACAAAGTAAAGGATACTTCCTTTGTTGGAGACTGCAGAAGGACCACAACATTAATATCAGACAATCTTTTTAAAACAATTAACATCTTACATTCAAAAGATTACATATGATTGGGGATTTATTGACACTAGTAATTAAGTATAATTTTATGCAACTATCCCAATGCAATTCAGTTTTTTATTTTCAATTGATCAAATCAATGTAAAACCAAAAATGTGACATAAACATGATGCTTTGTTGCTATTTTTAGTACTTTGACAAAAAATTACTACATTTTATGCTGTTTTTTTCCCCCCCTGAAAACATCAAGCAGACTTGGACAAACTTTTTATTGATATCAATCTATTCAGTACACTAGTATAACAGAAAAACTTAAGTGTCCTAAGCTGCACTTATATATTTTCCAAAAGGAAAATGTTCACAGCATTTTAATAAGAAATGAGAATATACATCGCTTTTGATACTATGTGCATATGTATTCCAATTTGAGAGAAATTATATGAACCAGTATTGAATGTGATCACCTTATTGAAACATTAGGTTTAGTTTTAAAATCTAAGAGGGCCCACAAAGGCTTTTATCAAACTGCTCATTGTCCTTTCTGAGTAACAAATCTTCAAAATAAAACATGTTTTTCTGTTCCACCACATAAGAAATCCTAATGAATTCCCTTACAACTTACCAGGTCTAAACTCCTCACGGGCTGAGTTAATTTTAATCTCAGTTTCTGCAGCCACTTTGAGTTTCTCACTGACATCCTCTGCAGTTGATTTGGTGACTTGCAGCACCTCAATCAGTGACTCATCTTCCACCAGTGAGCCCTGTGTGGAGGTCAGTCTGTACAGGAGGTTATCTTCCAGTTCCTGCATCTTTCTCTTGTTGGCTGTCACTTCTTCCATGAGGGATACTCTTTCTTGCTCAAGTTCCTGTTAAATACATAGATCAAAGACTCAGATATACTTCAAATCATTAACCTAGATCTGCAGTGCATGTAATGAAAATGTCTTATTTGAAATCCATAAATAAAAACTGCATATATCTGAAATTGCACTGAATTCTCAACTCTATTTAGCACCTTAAAAATACGTCATGTTAGGGTACACAGGTACATTTATTTGCATAGATGTGCTATGTACAGATAGTACACGAAATATACTTTTTAACCATAGTTATGGGTTTATGGAGATACAAAAAAATTTATGAGAATTGTAAATTTTTCATTGCATTTGACAAGTATCAAATTGCAGAGTATAAATGTTTCCCTGCCACTTTCCATTCACTAGAGGTACTTTCTAATGAGCTGAACATAAAGCACAAGCTGATTTATAAGCATAAAGCAAAAGTCTATCTTTGAATAGGTAGTGCACACTATAAAATTTGATAAATTTGGCAATATTCTTATAAATATCATGAAATTAAAATGTCTTTAATGTGTACACTGCACAATTTGAGTCAAGGTGCATGTACCAGTTTTAGAGGAATTTGCAGTAAACCTTTCAATAGCACGAATATAAAGCCTGTCTTGGTTGTACTTGGAAGTTAAAAAAAGAAAACCCAACAAAACCACAGGGTAATTCATGCAAAACTGCTGTTCATGATGATGAAAATTTTCCAGTGCTTCCATCATTTTTATATATCCCCATTATACTTCAAACTAGATTTTTATTCCTTATATGAACACAGAAATATGATACAATGGATTTGGTACCTGTTTCTCAGTCAAGATGACCACACCCAGCAATTGATCTTCAAGACCTTTCATTGTGACCGTGAAATCAACAATGGAGGTACGGGCAGACACCTCTGGTGTGTAGGTGGGGTTACCTAGCTTCGTGGTAATGTACAGACGGAATCCATTCATTACATCCACCTCTTTGTCTCCTACTTTCACCTTAAAAAAAGTGAAAAATCATTTACATCAGTACTTGAAGTACTGAAAACACAATTATATACATTGACTTCAACCTAATTTTTCTAATATCTTGTATCCCAGTTTTTCATTTAGTTTTTAAAAAAAATGTACATACAAGTACATTTTAAATCAAAACAGAAAATACAATCTGCATGTCAATACACTTTGTGAAAGACATTACTGCATTACCTTGAATGTTGAGCCTGATTTGATGAAGTTCTTTTCCAGTACGTTGTCTAAGGCAGGATCCAGCTCTTCACCGACATCCTCAATGATGAGTGGTCGTCCAAGGGACAAGCTGTCCTCTAGATGGGTACGGAAGTACTTGTGGTTCAGGGCAGTCACCTACAAAACATAACCCAGAAATACCAGAACCAAGACACTAATCACTATACAAACTTCCTACACCCAATTCATCATTCTAACAAGGTCTGTATTACAATCTTTCCTACACTTTATCAAAAGTTACAAAGATTTTGTTTCCATAAAGCCATATGAGATGGAATATATGCATAATAGTTCAAGAATCTAACACATCAGACATTAAGATTTTTTTTTTCATACCTGCAATTCACTTTTGCCCTCTCTCCTCTTAATCCAAGATTTGCCTTGTCCTTGAGGATCAATTAATAGTGGAAAGCGAGAGGCTTTCGTTACAATCAAACCGTTCTGGATAGACAGTTCATCATTGGGTAAACCTTCCAGATTCCACTCTGAAATTGTGGCATTGTCCACTAACATGGAAACAATATTCAGATCCTGTTCATGAAAAAAAAAAAAAAAAAAAAAAAAAATCATTTTAAATAAGAAAGAAAGCAAACAAACAAAAAATTTCACTATATGACTTTTTTTATGGCCACAATAAAAATTCCAAAAACATCACAGAAATATTGAAGAAGGTATGCTACATCATCATAATGACAGACTTCCTTTTCAAACATGACTGAAAATATAAATATCAGTTATAGCTGTCTATTCCTAGCCAAGTACCGTGTAAAGTGTCAACTGCTGAACTGTAGATTGCAGATTTGAGCCCAGCAGGGGTTTTAAAAAAAAAAATTCAGATTACTTTCTACTAAAATTGCACTTTTTTTATTACATAAATCTGAAAGTTTTCAATTCCAAAATATTGTTTTACAAATCCTTCACTTTTCATACATATCAAATTTCCTTGGTGTAGCATTCCTTTATAAGTGATCATTCAGAAGCTTTTTTATGAAGTTATTTTCTCTCAATTGTTTTTCATACATGTAATTTCATGTGATACTCTACATGTACAGTATCCTTTCTATGATAACATTTTTATCCCTATGAATGCTACAAATAACTGCAATGCAGCTTACGTCACTGAAGGGGATTTTCTGGGCAATCATTTCTTTCTTCCAGCTCTTCAGAATGAGGCTACGGAATTCCTGATTGAAGGGTCCTGTGTAGGACAGAAAGCCTGTACAGAGCAGGACATCACCCACCAGTCTGTGGATCTGAGCCTCAAATCCCTTACTGGCCTCAGTCCAACGAATTCTCTCCCCTGACAAACCTTGAATCAATGCAGTGGCATTGTTCATCTTCCTCCTGCAGGCCTCAGCATCATCAACTAGTGCCTACAATAATAAGATTTATGTCTTATTTCCCAAATTTATATATTCACTGTACTTATGTACAGCTGTACATCAAATAGTAAACAAACTCTTAATTATACCTACTAACACAATAAATCAAAATTCAATTTAATATTCATTCCCTATAAAACACATCTATGGATGAGATACAGCTGTACTTTATAAACAACTTCATTTGTTTTATAGTTCACAGAAATTGTATTTCAAATCATTGCCTGCAGTGTCTACAAAATACTGTAAAACATTTGAAACATTCATTTTCATGAGAATTCATTTTCATGGATTCCAAAATATGGACATGCCCACAATTCTAATCTTCCATGAACAAAAGAAAACGAACTAAAGTGAAAAAAGAAAGAAAAAAAAACTTCAACCATGAAAACAATTCCCAACAAACATACTTATTGTTTGCAAACCAAGACATTTTACTCTACAAAATTTTCAAGTGATTTTTCAACAGTTTTTTTTTAAGGTGGGGTGTGTGTGTGTTTTTTTTCTCTACATGTAGTTTGTATTTCACTGCAATAATCTAGAAATACAGTAGCTTTATCTGAAAACACCCCTTATAAAAACACTAAAGGTCCATATTTTCTGTAAAACTACTTAAATCGGAACCCAGAAGTTGCATGCTCACTCACCTGCTTCTCTTTCATGGCTGCATCATACATTGCCATTACTGCTGCCAATTCCTTATTCTTCTCATCCAGCTGTGCCTGTGCATTATTTAAATCCTTCATGGCAGATTGTAGACGAGCCTCTTGAATTGCTAAGTTTGCCTTTAGAGGCAGTACTTCTTTGTTGATACTGAAGAAGAAAGACATAGCTCTTGTCCAGGCGCAAAGACCAGCCACATCACCACACACTTTCTGAGCTGTCTCCAGAGTGTAGTCCTCCATGTTTAGGTAAGGCTGTAGCAGCTCCACTGTCTCTTCATTGATGGTATCCTGTACACAACAAAGTCAAAATATATTCTGCACATGTATAAACAACCAAAGGATATTACCAGATATATTCACACTGAGTAGAACTCATCAATATATAATGACTTTACCTTATTGAATGACATGAGACCGCTCAAGAAGTTGCTACTGCTCATCAGTTTCAAGGCATCTGGCCAAGATGGCTTGATGCATGGCCTCTCTGGATCCATTGTGACAGCCTCCAAACGTCGCTGGAAGAGTAACAGGACACAGTCCATAATCCTCATAATTAGATGTGGTGGTTTTCCTAACTTCCTCACAGTGGAAATGTGAGCTGGTTTGATTGTCTGTAAAGCATGCTCAGCTTCTTCTAGGGCAGGCCTGGCTGCCTCCAGTTTCTCTTCTGCAGCTGCTTTATCTACAGAGATTGTGTCCACAATTGCTTGAGCTTTGTCCTTGACCACTTGCACCTGCGCCTTGACCTTTTCAGCAGCCTGGGCACTGACGGTCACTTCTGCTAACACTTGGTCAGCCTTCTTGGAGGCCACAGCTAACTCCTTCTCCTTCACAGCAAGTTCCTTGGACAGTTCATTCACAGACTCTGTAGCCTCAACAAGTTTCTTCAAACCTGTGAAAAAGTCGGAACTTTCATTATCAAAACCTACTTTAAAACACAATTGAATTATCCCAAACTAATACACACACACACACACATATTTTAAGTTGTGTATTTCTGTAAGATCACATAAAAAACTTTTGTAACAACAGCGTCCCAAGGTACTATTTCCTCTAAAGGTATCAGTACTTAGAGTACTTGTAAAAGTGTGACATTACCGCCCCCACGGACAGAGGCCTGACAAATTGATACTCATCCACAATGCGGTGCACTAGACACAAATACGAACTCACTGCTATGTACTTACCAGTGTTCATTCTCTCTGCCAAAATACCAATCTCTCCTTTCTTTTCACTGTAGATGGTTTTGTAACCAGCGATGAAAGAGAGATAGGACTTGGGTGTGACATATGTCTGACGACGGAACCTTTGAAAGTAATCATTGCACATCTCTGCTACCAGGTCCTGTAAAGCAGAATAAATCACTGAAACAATCATGTGGAATTTCAGCTTAATAAAATCACATTCATAAATTATTAGTTTCACCCTGTATATGAAGACCATATTATATAAATCACAGAATATTTTTACTTTTAACCAACTAATTCAGAAGAAAAAATGAAACAAAACTTTACAAACAAAACAAAACACAAAGTGAGAACAGGTAGTGATTCCCCCCGATTGACCCCAAACCCTGACCTGGAAAAGACCCATTGTCCCTACAACAGCAGTTTTCACCGCCGCGGTACAGGATATGTCATATTCTGCCAGGAAATGGTTGGATACAGCAATCAGGGCATCTTTCGGCCAGCGCTGGAACCAGTTCATGGTACAACCAGAAATAAGTCCAGGAAACTTTAGAGACCTGCTACGGAATTTCTCACCAACCTGGGATTTCAAAAGAAATTAATCAAATGCTTAAGTCTCAAATGAAAAAATATCAAGAAGTCTTGAATAGTATTATTCACTTGTTTAGAACAAAATTGGCAATGTTTAATAAAACTGCATATAGAATACAGGTTTGAATATTCCAAACTTTCAAATTTTTCCATTTATAAACTGAAAGTTTATGCATACAGGGGAGAAGCAGAGAGCAACATGAAGGTTCTGACGACATCGTGCCAAGTAGTAGTCGTACAAGTTTTCATTTGTGGGTGGGCGACGGGGAAACTCTTTCTTCATTTCTCCAATCAATTCTTGTAAGATCTCATCCATTTCATCTCTTGCGAACAGTCCAGACACCTGAATGAACAAGTAATGATTTGATTACAAACTCAATATAACCGCATTCCCAGTACACTAGTAAAGAAAATACAAAGATGATAACATTATCTGAACTTTACAAAAGTTTGTTTGTTTGAAATGTAGAATCCTAAATTAAACCAGACTGAGAGCTCTGAAGTAAACTTTCAATTAAGTTTGTATGACAATTTTAACGAAAATAAAATCCTCTCTATAAATCTATTTTTTTGCAAGAGATGTGAAATCCTATTTTAGCCAATACATTATTCGAAACAGAAAATAAGAATCTGCTGGTTATTCTTGTACTTCTTTTCAGTGTGAGAGAAAATGTTTTTACTTGCTTGTTGCTAGGTGTACCAAATACCTACCTCTCCTGAGGAAAGGATGTTGTTCATGTACTCCAGGAAACCCTCATCTTTGATTTCATTGTCTGTGAAGATAAAGGTGATTCCCTTGCCTTGTTGCCCAGCTGTTCTGTACAGGAATTTCAAGTCTTCCAAGAGATTAGTCACATTGTAAGATCTGCAACACAAGTTATGGAATTAATTTCTTAACCTTTACCACAAATTATCAATCAATCATTAACTGTTTGAAAGTTTAAAAGAACACTGCATTCTGTAGTGTGAGAATGTAGTGTACATACTATGTGTGCAACCGAACAACAGAAAACAAGTGAAAACTGAGTCTGTACTGCTTTTAGCTGTGAATGATGAACTACTGAATCTCATATTGTTAAAGCATAGCAGTCATTACAAAATGAAAAGCTTGGAACCGACAAGTACAAGAAGAAATTACATAAAATCATATCACTAGTTTAGATGTCCTCATTCTGAATCCTAAGTAAAATGAACTTCAATTTGAGACCAATAATATTCTAATACATGATTGAAAAATAACAGACATACATTCATTTGTTATGTAAGTGAACATGCTGTGTATTTGATGCAAATCTCAATGAAAATCTCCACCGAGTTTGCAAGTTTTGAGCTCATGCCAATTCCGTTTCACTCTTCCTAATGCCTAGAGCAGTGGAATATGATCATTTTACAATATACAGGATATGTGACATTACTCTATCAAAAAATCACATTCAGAATTATTCCTTTCTTTCAAAAGAGTAACGAAAGACTTGCTTTGTGAACAATATACCACAAACTTTTACAAACAAGAACATTCTTCAGACAACATTCTCTATTCTTACCTCCTATTAGATTGCAATTACAAGAAAAGTTTACAGTTCTTATGTCTTACAATGACAAATCACATATTTCCCTATATCATGTTAGATTCTCAGTGCATTTCATGTTGACTGCATGGTTCATTTTTTACTTTCCATCCACATAAGCATTTAATTCTCAAATAAAATCAAAAGCAAGTTCACATGCTAACCTGGATAAGGTGATCTGAAAGTTTTTGTATCCAGCAATGAATGACGCTAGTCTGGTCAAGCTCTGTTTACCAGACCCGCCCACACCCACCAGAAGGGCGTGGCCACGAGGCGTACGAATCACCCGTGAAATCTTCACCAAATTTGTCATAGCATCCTGTAATCACACAAAGGTTAGGCATACAAGTATTAAAACCATAAAATTCTCCAGTTCTTTGTAATTTAAACAGATATTTCCCATTAAATATGATAGCAATTTCCAAGTTTAAAGACTCTGAAAGCATTAACAAAAATTCAGTTTTAATTCTATTCACAACAACAAAATCAACACAAGGTGCTGATATCTATAGCTGCGGTAAGACTAATGCTTCAGATTGTTGCTGTGACAGTATTGGGTACCTTAAAGAAAACAAGATCCATCTTTGACCCTCTAATGCTCTCATTGTATTGTTCCTGGTATGAGATGAGACGTTCAGCCAGAGCATCTAAGCTGGGTACAGGCTCGTAAATCTTAGGAGCCTCAAGATCTGCATCGTCAGCCTCCTCACCTACCATAAAAAAGCAGAGGTGTCACACAACACAGAAATTATTCATATACTTGTCATTTTTATCAACTGTGAAATAGTATGAAACATTGACGAATATTAAATAGTATTACATTAGTTGTATATTTTTTTCATGCATATAAACAAAACATCAACATACTGATTATGTTGCTTGAATACATTATTTCTTAGAAATTATCAAAATTTATTAAAAAGAACTCTTTTATCATAACAATATGTATTGTATGTGGTGCTGGTATTTGCACATGCAAATTCTCTGAAATTCAACATGCATGCAGAGTTTTCAAGGCTGTGCATTATTCTTTTGAATGTGTATATTGACCGAAGATTGAACTTTACATCATATAATCATCATCAGAAAAAAAAAACATGAACACGGACTTTTTTGTCAACAGCTGACATCTCAAAGCTTGTGAATAGTGTTCACATTCGCCAATCTTTTCCTGTGAATACAAAATCAACTAAGAACAACTTTCACTAATAATCTACTCTACGTGATTGACACTTCTTTTTACTCTGCTTTGCCTTGGATCTTCCTGAGGAAAATATTGTATTTCAATATCAATGTTAACTAGTAACCTTCATACATTTTTACATCTGTTGAAAAAATCTATGTAAATGCACAAAGCTGGCAGCAATCCTGCTAATGAACCCAATTCAGTACTGCAGATGACAAATTCTATCAATGAGAGGTGATAGTTTACCATGACTTTGGAAAATATACAATTTCAAATCTGAGGAAAATAAAATCTTAATTTACCTGTGGGTTCAGGGGCCTCCCGCAGGAAGTCAACAAAATATGGCTCCGTCTCCATATCAGCTACAGCCGCAGAACCACACTCCTCCTCTGCCACCTGTATAATTACGTAATTAGTACAGATATTTTCTTATCAATTGAAGCATCTGCAATAACTGCAGTTTCAAAAATACAAAATTCTGAAAATTGTAATATAAATCCATTGCAGTATGATGAATTACAATTTCATAAGATCAGGAGCTGATGAAAGCAATTTTTGAGGAGAAAAAGAAATTGCAATGTGTTATATTTCATAAGAGATGTAATCATCCACAATATGAACTTTAGGTATTGTATATTTGCACAAACTGCAATTGCTATATAAACAAAATGTGTTTTGAAACATGGATGCCCACATATGGCAGCAAAGTCATTATGGTATCCAAATAAAGGTCTTGTCGCAAGGAATACACATGTGAAATATCAAAACCCTATCACTAACCATTGAAAAGTTATGACCTAGTTTAAAAATATTCAAAAGTAGGTCAAACTCCCAGGTCAAAGTCATGAGGTCAAAAATGTTTGTACTAAAAGAAAGGTCATGTCAAATAGGATAGACATTTGAAATATGAAAGCCCAATCACCAACTATTCAAAGCTACAGCCAAGGATAAAAATTTCAAAAGTAGGTCAAACTCTAAGGTCATGGAAGTAAAAATTTGGTACTATAGGAAAGGAGTTGTCACAAAAAATACACAAGTGAGATATAAAACCCCTATCACTAATCATTTAAATCAATGTCTTAGATTAAAGTTTTTCAAAAGTAAGTCAATTTCCAAGGTGAATGTCACAAGGTGAAAAATTACAATACTAGAAGAAAAGTGTTGTCAGAAGCTCTATCACCATCCATTCAAAAGTTATGGTCAAGGTTAAAGTTTTTGCAGACAAACAGAAAGACCAAAAACAATACACTCCAGAATCCCTGATGGGGGGGGGGGGGGGGGGGGGGGGGGGAGAAGAGAGATAGATAAAAAGCTGAAAGGTATGCAATCAAACTTCAGATGTTACCTGCTTGATGGTCTTCTCAAACCATTCTTTGTCGGAAATATCTACAAATCTGTCCACGATCGTACGGTAACACTCATGCTTCCAAAGTGACATCATTTTACCGACATTGTCAATAATATCTGGGGTGGTGTTAAGCATGCCCTGCCAGATGCGACTCAGATCACGCAAGTTGAAAACATAATGGAACTTGGCAGGGGTGGGCAGCATCTTAATCTTGACACGTTGCCATACTTTTCTTGTGGCCGGTACAAGAGAATTAACTAACTCGCACACTTCCTCCGGAAATTCACGGCCCTATCAGAATAACATAAAACACAATTGAGCAGAAAGTACATATATATGTACAAGATAATCATTCAACAAATTTAAGAATTTCTTAAAGTTGAGATATTTTACTTACTTACATACATACATACAGATGTGACTGACAAAACAGAGTTAAATTCTATTGTTTTAAATTAATCTTATTATAAAAATTATCAGATAAAGAGTGGAAGTAACAAAAGTAGTGGAAAAACTTATTGTAACAGTTGGTGTGTAAATATTTAAATCCTGCCAGTGAATATTGATTTGTGAAATTTTTTAAACATACCATGACTGAATATAAAATAAACAAAGACCTAAATATATCCAGGTTTAACACCCTGTTACATTTTATATACAAAATCAAATGTTAATTATCATCAATTTACATGTACAATCTCTGGATTGATTAAAATACCTCCTTTTAATTTAATTTCTAACCAGATGCAATTGTTTTACCAAAATATGATTCGAATTATTAAATACACATATGTATAATTATATATACTTATTGAATATACAGTATAAATCTATCTCAAATCTTTGCAGAAAAAATGTCATACATGAGGATTTTTAAATGAAAGTGCTTGCATCAAAATTTAACCTTTTTGTGTTGTTTTCATTTCTTTTAATATTTCATACCAGACTGATCTTTTTTAAGAATTATTTTGGATATAGAACCAGCAAATGCATTCTGAATTAAACTTTTCACTATTCAAAAGTTTATACATATAGAGAAGTCTTTGTGATCTACCAGAAATGATAAAAAAGTTGAACAAAATAAAAGTGAAGTGTAGAAATAACATTGGAAATAGACAACATAGAGTGGAACACAACAAAATTGACCACTGTAGGTTAGTTGACAACAGTTGCTAATTAATATATACTTAACATACATGCTGCAATTATGAAAAAAAATTAAGAATTAGACAGAATGCTGATTCTGAGAACATGGAAGTTGATATCTCCGACACATCAGGGTTTACTACAACAGAACTGACCCTATCAATCATACAAAAACTGCGTATGCTATATAAAGTCAATTATGGACTGCACAAAAACAACAGAACTGACCATATCAATCATACAAAAACTGCGTATGCTATATAAAGTCAATTATGGACTGCACAAAAACACTGAACACTGAATTAGTGCCCCATGTAAAGTCATGAAACAATATTTCATGACAAATGATATTACTTTCAATGAGTACAAAAGGTTTATCATTTTGTTAACGGTATCACAGGACAATTTATTTTCTGTAGTATGTAAATAACAATTAACAGAGTACAATGTTTTCCAGTATCAACTCTTACCGGAATGAAATATCCATTGCCAATAGTTTTGAAGATCTTGTCAATGGAACTGTTGGATGGCAGGGTGCAGTTGAAAATGTTGAAATGTCTTTTCAGTCTGGATGGGATGTCATTACGACCTCCTCCTGGGTGAATCATGGCAGCAATCATCTGGATGTCCACAATATTGGTAAACTCTCCAGGCTTCTCCAGATTATAGAAACCTTTAGCCTCCATCATCTGACGAGTGATCTCATTGGTCACCTGTAACATACAGAGAGCATATAAGAATTCTTCTTCCTTCCAGAGGTAAGGGTGTAAAGCTTGATTTTATTTTTTGAAAAAATAAAATTAATTCAAATGTTCTAGCAAGAGTTTGCAAAACCAATGAGAAATTTCTATAAGCAATTATCATATTCATAAATATCTTATTAAATGTAGAATGCATTTTCAAAGGACCTCAAACTTTCAAGTCCACTAATGGCCTTTCCACTAGAATACATTTTGATATTATAGTGTATAATTAGTACCTGATCTCCCCACTCGTTAATTATGGGCATGTTGATGTCGTCTACAAAGACTGTCATCTTCTTTCCTGCTGGTGGCCCGTATGTTGTTCCCATCCTTTTGTCTACATAACTTTCAATAGTTCTCTAAAAACAAGGAATAAATGGGTCATATAGCATAAAAGTTTTAGAACTGAGAAAGCAGCACTTTGGACAAACCAGATGTTCTTGCATAAATTTCTGACAGAATTGCAATGTAGATATTTTTGATTCTTTAAAATGAATAGGGGTGGAGTTCCATATTCACAATTACATAATTCAAACAAACACAAAAATTTGAAAACATTCAGAACTTATATCTTCTGAATCAGCATTATCAAAATTTAAAAAAAAAATTTTTTTTTTTTTTTTAAAAACTGTCTAACATTGAAATCATTTCTTACTCTAAGGTCCGATTTTTCTAAAAATTTCAATCAAACTGTTGATGTTTTGAGATACCATACGGACAGTTAGACAAATATGCAACTGTGAAAAGATAACCTTATTCCATCTTGACAGAAGTCATTAAATTCTCAATAATATGGTGACAGTACCTGGAACATGAATGGGGTACTAGCACTGGAGAAGTTGAAGCTCTTGAATACGTGGGCTTCTGGGTCAAATTTACCACAGTATCCCTGTACCATTACCGTTTTTGCTGTACCCTGTACACAGAGAAGTTTTTTTCATATAAACAACACAAATGTCTAAACAATTCTACAATGTACTCACAATTTAAGCATAAAATAAATTTATAGATCTATAAAAAAAAAAGTCCAAGTTTTTTTGTTTTGTTTTTTTTTTTGATATTATGATTTACTGTATTTTACATCCTAAAAAAAATACTGTCAAAATTGGTCTTTGCAAAATTAAAATCCTCCTAATTATGCAAGTAATTTGAAACCCACTTTAATTGATCCAATACATGCCATTCCTGACAAATATACTGAAATACTATTCAGACCTGTTCACCAATCAGCAACACTGCCTTGCTCTGTTTTGAAATGGTTCCAATGAGGTAGTCAGTCCTGACATTATCAACATTGGGAACCAGAATGCTGGTGTACTCTGGAACCGAATCTGATGGGTAGACATACTCCGGTACCAGTCCAGACCAGTGCTCCCAATTTCCGCTCTCTCCCACCATGTACTCAAAGATGGTGTCCTCCCCTTCAGAAGGAGGAAGAGGCAAATTATTGACATTCTCCTTCAGCCAATCCTCCATCTTTTTCCTGTCCTCCAGCTCCAACAGTGCTCCCAAGGACCACATGTGAGCAAAGATGATAATCCGCTGGAGATGGGGTACTTTAATGTCTTTAGCCTCCTCTCCTGAGGGTATCAGCCCCTCTAGCAGGTCACAGAGCTGTCGTACATACATACACTCAAGCACTTGCATTTTGGCTTCGTATTTCTGGATGACTTCAATGTACAGTTTCGGAAAGATGGCTTCACAGGTCTGGAAAATGGTATCTTGTTGATTGGCAGGTCGAGTGTTCAACCATCCTGTTAAAGAGTAATACAGCTTTAATTTGTTAACACATGATAAAAAGAAAATTAAATTTCAGTTTTTATCATATCTTTGAGGAAACACTGCAAACATTGTGAATATTAAGTCCATATATTTAGCCTAATTTGATTGAATGCTTTTCTGATACCAAGTATTAAATTAAAATATTTGCAGGCATTTTGTGATGTTTATGTAGAGTATGTGTACATTATTTATCAGAGGCTTACTTATGTTCAGGGCTCTAAAGAGAGTATACAGTCAATTGCAGTATGTTTTACATTACTTTTACACAACTCTTCAATCACTAAAAAACACTCTTTGAATCAACTGCTTGACAAAACAAGATAATGCATTTCTTTTCACACAAAACATTCTTAAAACTTCATTGGAGGTCAAAACAGCCTATCCTGACTATCAACAGCAGCAAGCTAACTTGAGAAAACTAACCTCTGAGGATGGGTTCCCAGTCCAGAATGGAGCTAGACATGAACACCATACCATTTCTGGAGACAGTGGCAGGAGAAGCATTGTCAATGTTGTGCACTTCAAAGATGATCTTACAATTTGGAGCCATGGGGATACGATCACCATTAGCCAAGGTCAAGGTCTTGTTGTCATCCAACACAGAGTTCAAGTTCTCAATCCAGATAGCGTCAACTGGACCATCCAGTAGCAACCACACATGCTCACCCTGCACAGCAAGAATAATATAATTTATTAGTCTGTCTCACTTCAACAGACAAAGCACTTTTAAACACATACTGTACAAACTTTAAATACATGTAGAATTCTATTGCACAGAAAAGGATGGGTGTACAATGTACTTGCATGTATCATACCTCAAGGTACATATATTAGGAAGTGCAAGCAATGTAATTGATTTGAAAATGCAGGGCAATACTGCATATACATACAGAAGGATTTTGGAATAAAGTGACAAGATTTGGAAATACAGTAAAGAGTCCATCACCAACCTTTTTGGTTTTGTGAGTCCTTCTCCAGAGAGTAGAGAAAATTCCATCTGTCCAGTCATTGGTAGCCACATCCAGACGACCAAACATCTGAGGGGCTGTAATAGCCTTTGGATTCATTCTCATCTCTTTATGGGGTTCCCCACAATCTGTCATGGCCTTCATTAACATACTGATACACTTGGTTTTTCCTGCTCCAGTAGGTCCCAAAGTCATCATTCCATGCCTGACACGCTGGGTTTCAAACAACTGAATCAGTTTTAGGATCCAGGGGGCATGGACTATCAGTCCAGCTTCAAGCACCTACAGAGAAAAAAATCCCTTTTTTCAAAAACTATTTCACATAAAATTAAGGCATTGAATCACCAAAAGACATTTTCATAATTTCCTTTCCATACCTTGAATAGGCAAGCTTAACTAAATATAAAGTAAACGTACATTTTTCTCAATGGCTGCCTCAATTTCTGGGTACCCTGCCTTGTCTAGTGTGATTCCTGGGAACAAATCGTCAATCAGAGACATAAATAACGGCTCATCTTCATCCACAAGCTTAGATAAGTTCATGTCACGCAACACTCTCATCACAATAACTGTTTCTGCATCCTCAGGATTTGCACGCTTGAATGCTCCCAAAGTACGCAAGACGGAAAGAATGTTACGGAGACCGAAATCATAGTGAACCTGTTTGGTCAGCTGCTCTTCACAGAGTTTGTACAGAGTGAAGAATTTCTTTGCCAGAATAACATTCTGCATGAAACCACAGCTGGCTAACTTGACTCGGATGATAATGGCTCTGTCGGGAACCATCATGGCTACTGTACGGAAGTTGATCTTCAAATTCTCTGGCAGTTCCTGACGTCCAGCATAACCTGGATTCTGTAATGAATACAAATGACAATGATAATCAACCTCCTTTAAAAATTCTATTTGACTGCGCAAAATCTTAATACATGTCAATTCCTGTGTATAAAGGAAATTTATATGTGACTATAACTTTGGACATAAATTCTGCAAGGCTTTGTGCCAAATCAATACCAAATCTATTCCAATTAAGGAACACATGCTGCCTGTGATGACATCAATCATGCTATGCGTTAAGACTATGTATATTTCAGTTCTAACACAGATACAGAAATTTACATGGAAAACTAATTTTCTGAATCCCTGGTAACACAGTCTTCATATTTCTTTATTCAGTTACAAAGTTCTCAAGTGACACAAACAAACAGATGCACAGACAGACTAAAGAGACAAAGTCACCCGTAAGTGTTGCTGTGTTTTCTATGCATGATAAACAGTATGGAAGATGAAGCCAATGTATATCTCAATTGTATGATGTGATATGACAAACTCACCATTGTTAAGAAGATACCAAACTCTGGGTCCATGTCCACAGTATCTCCATCTGTGAAGATGAACATGTTCTTCCTCTCTTTCTTACACAACAACACAATGGCAATCTGCTGAGCAGCCACAGACAATACAGGCAACTCAATTCTGTTAAACTCGTCAAAGCAGCCCCAGGATCCTGACTGAGCGAGACCTGTCAAACATCAAATACTGACAGTTTCTATATGATCAATATAATAAAAATCAGTTTCTTACATACTTTTTTTATTTGCATTATGATTGTCCACTCCAATTTATACAACTTTCATCTTGATGATATACAGTATATTAAACTGAAAGCCTGTATGCTAGACAGACTAACCTTTGTAGATACGTCCCAGCCCTCTGTAATCCATCTGATCAGAGCAGTTAAAGACGACCACATATTTACCGAGACAACGACCCATGTCTTTGGTGGTCTCTGTTTTCCCTGTTCCAGCGGGCCCAGCTGGGGCTCCTCCCAGTGACATACCCAGAGCCTGGGCCAAGGTGATGTAACATCTAAAACAGAATAAACAAGTCAATTTTGATCAATTCACACTCATACTGAATATATTTTCATTCTCTTATTCTGGAAATCAAATATTTATCATATCATTGGAGTAAACACTACTGTAGTGGCTGTGTAGCAATGATATTTTCTATAAAGTCCCCTCCCCTCACCTTACTGATCAAAATGATCCAGAATTACATGTATGTCTCTCTTGATCTTACCTGTCAGTGAGAGGAGTAATGACCAAACGCTCTGTGCACCCCAGAAACTCGTTCATGTAGGTGAAGTCTACATCTGTTATAGAGATTAGACACTGGTCTGTATCCTCCTTGAAGTAAAATCGGGACTGCTTCAGCCACTCAAAGTCATTGGGTGAGCGGATGTGCATCTTCACCTGTTGAATGAGCCCCATATTAGATTAGAAAGTATTCATTATCAGGGGTTTTTTTTCCAATGAATTTTTAATACATAGCCCTGAATAAGAACATATGAACAAATACTTTAGAAGTAAGAAAAATATTCAGAGATTTGCTAATCAATTGTTTATATATTAAATAAAATCACTGTTTATATTCAATACAGTAGCGCTGAAAAGGTTATGACAAATATAGATGAATTTATATAGTAAAAAACATGTAATACTGACAGCATATACCTGCCATTAGCACCCCCTTGTTTCACTTTCATACACTCATGTGAATTGACTTACCAAGTCATCAAAAATATCTTTCTGATGAACATGTACAGTAATGAGTGTCTCGTATTTGGTTCTCTCAATTTTGGTCAGTTCAGTGGTTGTCATGGCAATGAGTTCATTAAGGATGTCCAGGAATTTCTGGTTGGTGTTCTGCATTATCTTCTTGTCCACTCGTGCATTGTTTAGAGCGTCCTCTGAATCTCGAGTCCACAACATTTGGATACCCAACAGACCAATCTAGCAAACACCGGATATCAATTATAATATAAATTTAGAAATTTACTTCAACATCACACCCTTTATAAAATCTATAGTAAATGAATTTATCTTCTGAATTTTAATCTCTAATTGAAAATAGTGAATATCAGAAATTCATAATGATTTTCATATCTTCATTAAATTCTTCATCTAATCATCATTCAGTTACAGTAATCATTAGCATGTCAGTCTAACCTGTGAAGGGAACATGTTTTCAAACTCAATCAATTTGAAACTGGGATCTCCAATGGTAATGGCAGCAGATCTGATGATACTATGCAGTGATTTTCTGGAGATGCGGAGCAAGTCTCCAAGCCAAATCTCCACATTACCCTGTAATATCAAAGTGTTTCATTGGTCAGATTTATCATTTATTTGAACCTATTCAAAAGATTCAATATCTGTGATTGTTACATGTATGAAATATAGTGAAATGCAACAAACCTGTGCCATAACAGCCTCTTCCAGTGGGACATTCTCTCCTTCCTGTGAGTTTACGGCTAAAATCTTGTCATAAACTTTCTCATCAAATGACACAGTCTTGGTGTTATCAAACACACTCAACAAATGGGCCTGTAATATCAAAATAATTCCTTGAAGCAACGTTTGAGAATATCACATTTAAAGTGTAAAAGATTCCTTTAAATATCTTACAAACTATTCAATAAACTCTCCTGTCACTGTGAAGGTAACTTATTTTTCAGATAGAATTAATTCTATATTGCTTTTTCTTTATCAGGTACAAGTGTATTTGCAAAAACTATAGACTTCAATATTTTGGATTTTTTCCACCAACACAGCATTTCTTTTTCACCTCATCAGGCATGTTGTATGAATTAAAAGTATATTGCTGCTGACCTGAATGGTGTGAGAGTCACTGGCCTGACCCAAAATCTCCAGCAAGGCAGGGTCAGACACAAAGAAAAATCGGGGAAAGATGAGACGTTTCTTCTCCAGGTAGCCTGTAAGGGACTTCTGACAAATCTCCAGCTGTTCCAGGAGGTGGGGCAGGAGTTGACTCAGTGTGTCATCCCCGACACAACACTGCACCACATTAGGAATCTCATGAGCTCTCTGCATGATCTTCATCCAGGATTTGTCAATGTTGCTGAAGCGTTTAGCTTCCTAAAATTAATACACAGTTTAGCTTTTGTATATAATTCACAAGTTTAAAAATTTTATAAAGCATGTTATCATTCTACACAATATCTTGCATACATGTATCTTGATCAATTGATAGTCATCTTACTCCTGTCAAAACATTACAATTAAAAAGGAAATCTTATACACTGTACATTACTACAATTCCAAATATTTAATTTTTTTGCCATCAGAATAAAACACTGTACAATTTTTCCTTTATATATAACTGTACCTGAGGCAGTTGTTTGGCAATGTCACCACCCACAAAGACAGCCTCCAAGTAGATCCACAGATTCTGCACCACCAACCAGTTCTCTATAATCTCAGTGGTACCAGTCAATTTTTGGACCCATTCCTGGATCTTGGGTTTGAATGGAGCATTGTATCTATTGCTCAGGAGAGAGCCAAGCACCATCAAGCTGTCCTCCATCAGGGCCACAGTCTCGGAGGTTGTGTCGCCTGTTGAAGGGACCGGAAAAATATTTTGTTAAAAAAACAAGATATAAATGAAAAACAATTGATGGAAAAAAAGAAGAAGATTTTTTGAGACATTTCAAAAGATTTCCCCTCTGAAACTGACAATAAGATATTTTGGAGTCATGATAAATTGCAAGGGCTTTTGAATTGTGATTTTTATAGGTACCCTCAACCAACAAACCATGAAAAAACATAAGAAAACCTTTAAAGGAAAAAAAAACTCAATTCACCATTTGACCTCCCAATTGCAAAACACATTTAGTTCCTATAATGTTAATAATAATAAATTTAAGCAATTCAAATATTGGCATAAAAGGAAAGTAAATCTGAATGAAATTTAGACAAAATGTGTTTGCACATTACCAAATAATAATTACAGGTTTACTTGATAAAGGAAGGGCATAACCTCTGATGCCCTGTCAACAATATCCAGCCAACATATTCCAGATGACCACAACCAGGCAAGTTCAATCATTCAACAGTGCGTACCTTTAAGGAGAAGCTCCCCTCGAGTCTTGAAACTTGAGAACTGGAAGTCCTGGGCACTCCAATCATTAACTACCTGTTTAAGTTTCGCTTCAATGTCCTTCTCCTTCACAGCAGAGATACATACATCCTGAAAATCATCATCAATATTATTATCATCAATAGCTGTTGTACATACAGTTATATGGATGCAAGTATTTTCTTTTAACTATGAAACTGTACATTATCAAATACCACATTTGATTCTGATTACGTGATTTAAACTCTCACTGCAATGAAAATTTCATAAACAGATAATGACATTGAACACCCTAACAGAGGCTAATTGCTGTTTGACTTTTGCCCCTGAAGCATAATCTTACCTAAGCTTTGAAAATACTGATAATTTCATTACCAAAATCTACAGACCTCAATGTCTTCTTTGTATTGCAGCAGAGGCGCCTCCATCAGATTTCTGAGTAGGAAGTTATCTGCTTCCACGTCAAACGTGTGGCCGGTGATCTGCGCAATGCGTTCCCAGTGACGGGGCATCATGGCTTTGTTGGCCATCATCTCTAACAGTGGACAGGTCTCATTAAAGTCATCAATAGTTTTCTTCAGTTCTTCATAAGCTTGCCATTCCTTCAAAGCTTTTGGTAATTTTCGGCATCTGGATATTAAAGACACTTTTCATTAAACAATAATTAACTGGATAAATATAATAACTTAAAGTTAAGATCCCAAGTATAAATTTCTTAGTATTCCAGAGCATGTTCAGTATAATCATTTGGTATTAAAGAGAAATATAAAGAAATTTAGAATTCAAGCACATAGATAAAATGAAGACATCTGCAATGACATACTTGTTGCCAAAATCCAGCAACTCATTGTTAATTTTCTCAATATCTATCTCCAGCCATGGGATATCTTGATATCCATTGACATTCTCCAGTACAATATTATACAGCTGATAGAGTTTCTGTAGAAGGTTTAGCTCCTTTCTGATCCTCTGCAGATCTGGATACTGAGTGACCGTTAGACCAAACAGCTCCTCTCCCCCAGAGTATGTGGTGTACTTTCTCCATAACTCATCAAAGTGGGCCTGGAAGATGTTCAGTCTATCTGAGGCCTCTCGTGGATGTATACCTTCCTCCATTGGACCCCTGTCAATAGTCACTTCTAGTTAAATATCTTTGATATCCAAGAAAAGTTAGAAATCATTTCTCACAGGCTTACCCACCCTTTTAACAAAAATCAAAGACCTGCATTATTTATTATGGATATGTAAAATGGAAGAAAAAACTTTTTTTTTCAATGCACAGTGCTACAAAGTAATATTAATAAAGAAAACGAGTTTTGGATAAAAACATTCCTTTCAATATAAACAGAAAATCTTACTTGGAGTCATAGTCACTAACAAATGCATCATTATCCTTAATGAACTGCTCAACACCAGCCAAAAGGTCAGCCTTAAACTCAGGCTGGATCTTCAGCAGGTGGTTCTGGACCTGTTGTGATTGCGCAATCAGCTTCTTCCAGCCATATGACAAAGTGTCAACTCTCTCAGCATTGCCATCATTGAAGAAAATATTGTACTTGTTCAGCATGGCATAGCTTTCCTCCATAGGGGTAATGGTCATGTCAATGCGGATTTCTCCCTCACGGATTTCTGCAAGAGCAGCCATATGAGCTCGGACATCATCCAGGTCTTTAACAGGTCGAGACAGACGTTTGGTAAGATTTTCAATAAAGTCAAGAATCTCATCCATCTCATGAGCACATTTTTCATTCAGGGCTTTAGCATAAGCCATCTTCCAGTTCTTGGCCTCAGTAATCAGGGCCAGTTTCAGTGGATCAGTGCTCAACAAAGTAGCTCCTACCCTGTAGCTAGCCTGCATCTCCTCTTTCTCTGTTTCAAGTCTCTGTAATTAGAAACCAACATGGCTGACATGCAGGTAACAATGTTATCCTCTACTGCTGGTAGAATCCCTGTGTAACTCAGTACAGGACCTTACCTGGTAATATCGAATTTGTGATTCAATCTCAGTAAGAATGGGATTGGTTGTCATAAATTCCTTGACTGTTGCTTCTGGTTCCTGAAACATAAAATATATGTAACTTTCTATCAACTTACAATTACTACTGTATATATTTTGCTATTAATGCTGCAGAATTCAAAATCTGATAAAGAAATATAATTTAACAAAAGTATATGAAAACCCATATATATGCTGTACATCTGTTATTTTCATTCCAAACCAATCTATTCCTCCTTGAAATCAGAGTGGCTGGAGTTATCTACCTTGTCCCAAAGGTGGCTGTCTTTGGTGAATATGTCCAACACATCCTGAGCCTCCATCTTGTTCTGAGTGATGATGGAGTTGAGCTGGATGACAATCTTTGTCACATCCTTGTGTTCTGCTATGATCTTATGCAAAGGTTTGATCATGGAGTTAGGCATCATCTTTGCCTCTTCACCTTGATCAGCAGCCAATTGTTCCATTTCCTATTTAAACATGATATGAAAGTGATGAACACAACTTGAAGAAACAAATCTTAAGTACCCCCTTTAATACACTTATTATCATAATAAATTTGTTTTTTCTCTGTTTAATTTTCATAATTATCTTTCAAATCAAGACTTTGTATCATCATTGAGATATTATAGTGTTATAGTCAGTAATTGACCTGAAGTCCTGGGAGTATACTGTTTACATATACACAATACATCTGTAACTAAAGTTCATGTAATAGAATTATCACTGAAAAATAACACACATTTCAATGAAAATGCATATAACGGCGACTTTTATGAATGTCAAAGAACACCGATAGCTCATCACCAGCTGTTGATTTGACTGAAGCAAATTAACATAACATACGCTTTTTTAAATGCATCAATGGAACACTAGTCCGATTTCATTTCAAAAATGCACTTTTTCTAATCTTTGCCAAAGAAAGCTCTTGATTGTAGAGATGCAGTTTCAGTTATACTTAAAGTTTACAAAGAATTATTTACACCACAACAGTTACGTATATATAACATATATATATATATATATCTTCATCCAAAGTATGTACAATTGTAAGTGCCAAAATCAATAGTTAGGCTGTGCATCCCTTTTCTGCCCCACTGTCTCAGGCAAGAATAAATGTTGTGTCATTTTATAACAGAATTATTCGAAATGACCAACAAGGGAAGTTAATTACCCCATAGTGTCATCTTCCAAAAATACATGCATAGATCGTAGCTTTACCGTCTTCATTACTTACTTCACTTCGATGTTTCTATTAAATCTTATGTTCAAAAGTCACATTCTGTATTTTGAGTGCTGTAATTAATGGAATCTTATGCATAGAACAAACATCATAATGAAATATGTTATGCAAACATGAGTGAGTTAGGTCAAAAGTGGGGGAAAAAAAACCCAGAAATTTTTACTTTATTTTTTCCAGATGTTATTTTCCCCTCACTTTCTATTGGTTCAAATATACCATCATTAGAGTACATCATATTTAAACATAATACGAAAGGTGAAGAAGAAATTTTACCAAGGGCAGGTAAAGACGGCAGAGTACGACAAAGGGAGATAACTCCATACACCTTCACAGGCCTCAATTTTGTCATCTTTTTTTTTTTTTTTTGTAGATATACATTTCTGGTGAATTTAACAAAGTTTGTGGAATTCTTGACTGACACAGAGCACAACAACATATACAGCCTGCCCCAGTGTGTGTACAGAAGCTGCAAGACAAATCTACCTTTCCATCACCCCGTGTAGGCCTCTCAGGTATCTAGGACATGTAAAATTGTCATTTACTTTGATGTCTCAAAGTCATTATTTGAAGGAAAAAAAAAAAAGGAAAAAAAAAAAAAAAAAAAAGAATATTAAAGATGGTTCCTTGATAATTTTGAGGTTTTTTCCCCTGCATTTTTTCACTGTTACAATAAGATCTTCCATATGATGAACTGATTCTCACAACTACTATTCCGCCCCTGTTGTTATGTGTTCTACTCTACGTCATTTGCATGCATCATGTTACTGTACATAATTATACACTAAACTATCATTTAGCATTTAGCAGCCACATTTCCATTTTTTTTAAATACAGGTTTAGAATAACAGCTTTTACTGAGAGTGAATCTTACAATTCTTAATCTAGTCTATATATCTAAAGGTATCTAATTTATCTAAGATGATGTTAAGATACAGTATCATAGAGACAAAGTTCTTTGCATTGTAATACAAAATCTCATCCCTAAAAGTAACTTGCTAATTAGAGATACACTATGCCTTTTCCTGCTAAAGTTCAGAATACCTGGATCAGGATCATTTACAATAGCAGCTGTTTTTCCTTCCTTCCTATAATTCAGGTTAATAGGAAATTCAGTGGTGATATAACGATATGAACAGCATGTACAATGAAAATGGTTATATAATCAATCAAAATATCACACAAGTCCTTGCATGGAGTTCTAAAATTCAGATAAACCTAAATGCAAAGTGGAATAAACAATCAAAACTGAAATGCTGAAATTTGTTTCAGTAGAATTCAATCCTATCCATTAATTTTTTTGAGTGCATGTAAATTTCTTTTGACTTTTCTGAAAATGACAAACATGCTTCAAAGCCTTTCCTTTGCAAAATAAAGTCAAAGCAAAGATTTTTCTATGTACACTGCACCTTATCAAATATGATTTTAAAAGACACTTAAAATATTTCATTTCTTGAATCTGAATTTTAGAGAAACACAATACATGATGTGCTTTCCAATACAATTAACCTCTGACATGAGGCCACATACACCATTTCAAACAGTCAAACAAGATACCTTCTGCTGCTGTTTTTGATGGAAGATGAGGTGCTCCCACTGAGGAATGTCCTGCGATGTCTTCAATATCAGCTGAACAGCTTTGTTCAGGGCAGATTGGAGATCTTCCAAGCTGGGCTTCATCACGACGTTAGGAATGGCCAGCACAATGTCTGCCCGAAACAGTGGTGGCTTGGAATCCATCTTGTCTGCATCCTTGCTGTATTTGTTGAAGATCTGAAGTCTCCTCTTAATTGCATCAAGGGACAGTCGTGTACCTGATTAAATGAACATGGTATACACAGGATAACGTTGATTTTCCCATCCCATCTCTCACCTTGTTTCTTGTAATTGCAACTACTATCTTTTTGTTTCTATTTTTATATTACATCAATCCAGATTCACTTTTGATCAAATCTCTACTTTTTTTGAATGAAAAGTATTATACATGTGCTGAAAGTTCATACATTTAACCAGTGCCTCAGTGTTTCTCTGGGTGAAGTAGTTCAACAATGCATAGTAGCAGTCGGTCTCTGAGGACCCCTCCCCCTCCTCCAGGGCTGCCTTCTCTTTGGCGTTAAGGTTCCCCTTCATGGTGTCTACCAGCTCATACACTGCCTTCTCCACCAGCTGACTTTGACTAAAACAAAAACATTCCAACATTTCATACAACAGAGACAGGCAAGAGAATCTACATTCTTAGCTGGAAAGATTAACTTATACCCTGTCATAAAACATGAAATAATTCAGTTTCATGTAGCAAAATAGCTTCAATTTGAATCAGGTACATCGATCATGAAAAACTTACAGCTAGGGTGTAACACAAATATATCAGTGGCTCAGAAAGGCGAGATGGCTCAATATTTTTGCAACAATAAATATAAACCATTACGATTAGTTCTGCTTAGGTGTAAAGCATGAGTCTGCATGTCTGCTTCTTGTTCAAAATTCTTCAGCCTGTTTAACTTTGATTGAGCTTTACTCTACTCTAACTTTGTCCAAAATGGCCACCTCAAATTTTTATCTAGCTAGATACAAACAGAATGATGATAGAATCTAAGTCACAAAAAATAGTACCTCAAATACATATAATAATATCACACATAATTGAGGAACTTTCACTTTGTTTCTGAGTCAGCAATGATCATCATAATCTAGAGTGGGTGGTTGGCATCATATTCTCAAATGGTCTGTTCAATCCAAATGCACATATAAGAATTAAATAACCATTTTAAAACCTTCACAAGGCTAGGAAGTGGGGCAGTACATGACCAAATTTACTGAGAAGCCCTTCAAGCTTTAAAGGATTTGATTACACAGCTGCCACACTTCACAGCCCAGTGAAATTTTTGAAATTATTATTTCATAAATCCATGGTTTGCCTCTAGATCTTCATTTCTCCACCAGCTTTGATATTAAAAGATGCTTACTTGGCAAGTTGTTTGGAAGCGCTGTCCACAGCAGTGGCTGTGAGCTCCAGGAACTTGTCCATGGTGACAGCTTCGTCCTCAGGGAGGTCACAGAGGGCTGTGACAGACATATCCTGCAGAACAGCCTCAATACGACAGTCCAACATGTCCTTCACCGTCTTAGAGAGCTTCTCCAGATCACCCATAACCTTGTAATTGTTCTCAATGTCTGTAAAACAAACAAGCATTTCAAGTTGCTGTCAGTTTTGATGATACTTTCAATGAGGAGCTCCACTTCCTTGCAATCATGTCAATGTCTAATCCTTAACATAATGAAGTTACAAATAGTCCACAATATTTAGAAACGGCTATCACTACATACAGAAAAATTCTATCAAATACTAGCACATGTAAGTAAGATTTGGGTTTGAATTTTTTAAAATTACATACAATCAATCTATAAAGCAAAAAAAAAATCAAAAAAAAAAAAATCAAAATCAAAAAATCAAAAAAAAAATCAGATGCAAACAAAAGAAAAACATTTTTTTTAATTCTGAAGAATTATACTAAACCCACTCTCTAAAGGACTTGACAGTATGCTGTCAATATTCATTGTGTAATTTTCTTACAGGTATCCACATTTAAGGCTGTCCAAGTAAGGGCAGTAACTCCTGGAAGAAGAGCTTCCTCTACTCTATCACAGAAAGGTTTCATCGGAGGCTGTAATACTGCGGGGATATCATCCTTGATTCTCTTGTATTCCATCAACATTTCTCGCAAACTACAAAACAGAATTCCTTTCTCAGTCAATTCATAATAAATCCATTGATCTAAATTCCTTCAAATCCATACCTCATGTTTTCCTTGTATGCTTAATACTACAGTACAAATCTGTTTTTTAAGACAAAAGATTTTTTAAAGCTTTAAATTATTTCCCTTTGTTTTTTAACAATTTTTTTTTTATTTCAGTTGCATCCTTAACCTGTGTATAAAATATAATAATCTGAAACATTAAAAGAGCATTTATCAATATTCTCATTTTGATAAAAGTATAACTTTCTAGAATTGAAATGACAATAGAGGTCTGACTTACGATACAGAGTTACTCTTGATTTCCTCCTCCTTCACAATCAGAGCCTTTGCAGTATCTGGAACATCTAGTTTCAGGGCTTGCAGACACTTGGACTCTTGAATCAACTCAAGAACTTGTGGGTCAAAGTTCACATGCAATTCACCAGTCTCTGGGTGTCGAATAAGGAGTGAAGCGTTCAGTCCTCCTTTGGCAGCCTCTACAGCCCTGCACCAACCTCTGTGATACAGCATCTGTGATATTGCAAAGATTTTGAAAAACAATTATAGAGTGAAACTCCTATTCCTAAATTTCTATGAAGCAGCAGATTCATGTTGCACAAAAACCTTTTTCCAATGCACCATTATAAAGTCTTATTCTAATACACTATACCTCATATTCCAGCAGAACTCCTGCCATTTTGTTGTAATTCCTCACAATTTTCTTGGCCTCCGGATGCTACAAAACACAATACTGTGGATAAGACATACTAATTTCACAACAGAATTTAAAAGGCAAAACTGAGAGAAAACATGTTTTCCTTTCTCCCCTTATCTTTACCTGTACATTTCTACCATATAACAAGTTTTATATATATATATATATATAAATTCCATATATTTATCATCCCAAGGCTGATTTTACAAGTTGTATACTTCATAGTTTTAATACTTTCCATTGCCACATACAATAAAAACTCAAATATACAGGTACATTGTATACACCTTCAGAATATCTGGCTTAGTTTTGAATACTCTCATAGGATGTTCAATTTTCCTGTACAGCTGTCTTGACCAGGCAATTCGACCAGCCACTGGTGGGAGGTTTCTTGGGATTAATGGTTCAGCTTTGTACTTCTGGTAAGCTTTCCTGATACTTTCCAAATCTTTCCCATAGTTCATCAGTACTCTCATGTATTTCTCATTCATGTCCAGTTCTGCCCCTCCAATGCTCTCAAACTTTGTCAGAAGCTCTACTGCTTTTTCAGTCTAAATAAAAGTAAACTGAATTATTTAATAGTAGTTGGATTTATATGCTCTCTCTCTCTCTCCTCAAAAACACAGACTGTTATAACATTCAAGACAAATGTGTACATTGTGAATATACATCAAGTGGTATTCTTCGACAAAATTACATGTTTTGGTATTACAACATATATCTTATTCTACACATGTAAGATGCTGTGAAAAGTTGAGAACTCAGGCACAACATCATAATTATTTTTTTTATTAAGTATCTAAGGAATGAAGTTAATAGCAAACAATGTATGGAAAGAGAGTTACCAAAATTTTACATTTGAATTTTTTTTTTTTTTTGCTTGAATTTCAAAACTGCTACATTATGCAATGTATTAATGCATTTATGTGTAAACAATGTTTCTGAATAATAAAATAATAAATAAATTTTTCAATTCAAATTCTGCATTACAACTGAAATTACATTATATATATTTATATAAGGCTATCCATATGACATGACATGGATTTGAAAATGCAGGCTTAGTATATTCTTTTTCAGTTTTCTTGAAATTCAGTACAATAATTTCAGAGAGAAGTTCAGTATAAAGATTCAGAATTTTTCAAAATTCAAATTTTCAGAGTTTATAGAAATATACCAGTAATTCAAACTCAGATTTGGCTACTACAGTTCATAATTTAAAATTATTCTAACTCCATAAATAAATACTACAGTCAACAAGAAACTTACCCGCACTCCCTGATTATATTTAATTAAAGAGATACACTTTAATGCTAATGCAAAAATAATTCACAGATTCAACACCAATACATATACATTTATGTAGGATGCATAATTTCAAATCCTAAAAAAAAAAAAGAACAGAAATAAAACTTGTTGCTAGGTCCATCATCTTAAAAATATGTTTTTCTAAAACAAAATAAATTCATGCCATGATCTGCATGAAGATCTACAGTTGATATACGTCTAAAATGTTTAGTAATGAAAACCATGCAAGTATTGATTTTGTTTAATTTGCTATCAATGAAGCATTGCAAAAAACTTACAGTTAGAGATCGAGAAAACCAGGAATCCATGAAATTCTGGATGTTTGCTCTCAGGGCATCTATCTGGCTGCGGAACTCTACATAATCTATGTCGAACTGAAAGATATAAGTAGCTTCAATGTAGAACAGAATATGGTATATTTTTTTTACCTTATGAAAACTAAGACATGCAAGACTTATACAGTGAAAACTGCCTAATCCAACACCTGTACAATCCATTTCACTGGACATTCCAACACTTATTTTCATTCTCAATTTCATATTTCCATTGCTTTTTTACACCTTTTATTCCGACAAGCTGTATTCTGACAAAAAATTTGTCTCCCAGTGCATATCAGATTGGACAGGTTTTCACTATACAAAAACACTCCAATTTTGTGTTTAGATTTATACTGTAATTTCATTTCATTCTATACACCAATATTGATAGGATCGGTGTGTTCCAGTTTCATTAATTTCCATGGTTTGATTGTTCTGCTTAAAAATAGACAGTTTGTTGGTACAGTATGTAAATTCATGGAAAGCAAAACTTCATTTTTTTCCTCTTACATGTATGTAAAAAATGCACTTTCTTCATCACTTGATGTGGTCTTGCTCAACAACAAAAATTGATTATAATGAATGATACTGAATTAATTATGATACAGTAAAACCCTGAGAATTTCTGTGGACATTCTATAAAAATATGCTATAAGTGTAATCTGTTATATAGCAAATTTATAATTCAAATATAACAAATTCATTATAAAACTTATTTGTTCTATATGTATATCACTTGTGTAAGAAAGCAGCATTCAATATACGTGTGTTTGTATCTGAGAGAAATTAAAGCCTATTTTTGATAGTATATACTTTTATACAAGAAATATACAAACTTATTGATATATGATAATTTATAAATACACTTCAGTAATGCAAGAACATGTAAAAAAAAAAAAAATTGTCAACAAAATATGGTCAAAGTACACAAACAGTTTTTCTTTTAAAAATATTTGTCAATAGTAGACTGTTTAGTTATTTTGTTGACAAATTTAATTAACAAGAATAGTAAATAATATGATAATATATTTGCTAAACATATGTATAAGTGTTATTTTGCATCTAAAACCTTTTTTGAAAAAGTACAAACAGAAATTTTGTAATAAGTGGACTCCATGACAAAGGAACACGATTTTAAAACAAGTTTGAAAAAAAAACAACTTTCATAATGATTTTTATGTTTATATTTAAACTAAAGGGAATAGGAATTGACTCCGTTACTTCGTTACATGTGTAAATTCGCTACATCCGCATTCATTACAGACACAGATTTTTATAGAGAATATATAAAGAATTTGCCAGGAAAATTAGTTTCACTTCGCTATAGCCATAAATTTGCTATACCTATTCCCAGTTTTATTGTATTAGGAAATGACTACTGTTAGATTACCTCAGCTTTCCTGTGGTCCAGGATATTGTAATTCTTTTTCTTAGTGGCCTCCACAATGGTCTTGTACTTCACAGCAATGGTGTCAATCCCCTCAATCTTAACCATATGTAGTCCAGAGAACATCTCCATAGTGTTAACCATGTCAGCAATTCTCTCCAGACGCTTACAGAAAGTGTCAAATTTACCAAAGATGTAGTTCTCACTGAACTCAAATTGACGTTCATTTGGATTCTCTCGGAGCTTTTCCTTGGTTCTCTGGAACTGCTTCTGGTACTCCTCATTCAGTTGGATGCATTCATTCAGTCTTTGCAGTAAAACTGGTCTGTAAAAAAGAAGAGAAAGCGATTTTAATGACCAGCTTGTTACAATCTACAAATTTTCACATTCATTTTTTTCTTCATATTATCAACAAAGATTAAACTGAAGACTCATGTGACAAACACAGACTCAATCCTGAAAGAATGGAATTTTAATCACAAAATTTTACATTATTTAAGATGTTAGCCAAAAAAAATCTGTCTGAAAGTCCAATTCAAAACCTCACCTTGGTATGTCCCAGATCTTGCTGACATCATGCATGATATAGGCTTTGCAGGTGGTGATCATTTGATTGGTGACTTTGACAAAAAGGGAGGTCATCCTCTCCGAAGTATTGTAATACTGAGAAATACTGTAAATCATTCTAACAGCATTCATCAGACTAGGAATGTGTTCTACCATGGTTGCCTTCAGAAAAAAAAGAACACCACAACATGTACAGCCAATGCAACACAGTGATAAATTATACCAGAAAAATCAGGCAACAAGTTATTTAATGTAATGACAGTTGTTGATTACGTCAAATATGCACGATGATTATAAGTCTTACAGGTGTGCATTTGACTAAAGGACCAAAGAACTTGTCCAAAGTGTACAGGTACTTCACGTTGTCTTTAGCTTCATTAGCCGTGTCTGTAATCTGGCCATCCTGAAAAACACCAACATTTATAAAGTACATACATGTACATCATCTTAAACAATTACACGGCTTTACAGATATAGTGCTTCTCATATGGTAATATGCTTCACAAAATTATTTGAAATAAAGATTCTGAATTATGTTCACTTCAAATAACATCAGTAATTTACCAGTTCTTTCCATCTGCGAAGTGATTTTGATTTGGCAACTTGGAGAACTCCGACAACTGCCTTACATCTTGGGCTTTTCATCTGTTCCAGCAAGCTATAATTCCAAATATGTAATAAGACAGGTGGAAAGTTTGAATGGTAAGTTAAATACCTGCAGGGCAGCGTAAAGCTAATGGCAAGGTGAGAAAGTTGCACTGCTGTAGTTATATCACTATGGCTTCAACGATACACTACATCCTGATAATTTTGTCACATGGTGAATGTCTACAACCTTTGACCTCAGAATAAACTACATTGTATTTCTTATGTCCAGTGCCAAAGAAATAATGTTTATCCAAGTATGCGATGGGCTGGGGTAACTGATTACTGTTTGAAACATGTAAATCAAATGGCCAAATGACAAAGAAAATATGGCTGGCACAATTATATGTGTGCAGGTATTAATGAATCGTAAGAGAATTCATGCACTTTTCCAGCAATTTTAGATATAGATGCATCATGATTGCTTGATGGTATATTTTGTCTCATCATTACCATGAACAAAGAATTCACCAAGTCTGATTAATTAGCAACTCGTACATGTATAATTTTTTTCAAGAAAAAAAAATTAACTTAAAGTGCATTGGTACAAATTCCCCAGATTTCCTGTGACCAAAAACTTTACATAAATATGCATCACATGGAAAAAATGTTAACAGTATGTCGTATATCAGTGGAGTACATAAATTATGAAATCATGTAATAGCATGAAAAGCACTTAAGCATCACTGATGCTAAGATTATGTGCATTTACAGAATTGCAACTTTGTGCAACCTCTACCAAAAATAAAGAAGTTCAAGTCATGTGTTAGCATACTTGTTGAATTTGGCCATTCTGCTCTTCCAGTAAGCCAGCTCAGCTGTTGGGCCAATATCGTCTGCTTCTCTCCTCATCTGCTCAGATTCAGCCAGAACTTGTTCAATCTGCTTGGACCATGTACTAAGGAGATTCTCAAATTTCTCCAAGTACTCTGTGTTGGCAGCTAAAGGTAGAAGAAGTTTCATACATCTTAGTCATGTACATTTTATATATATATATATATATACACACACACATATATTATGTATAACATCTAGCGACTCATAACATAAAAAGAAAAGGTAACATTTTGCAGTTTATGAACCTCTGTATCTCCATTTAAATGTAATACACTGCTCTTTTCAAATTCTACTATAATTTAAATTCATGAATAGAACAGTCCACGTAAACGTTGTATTCAAAGAATACTAAAATTAAATGTTGTCGACACAGTGACTTTCAATAAATTTTTACCTGCCGCTTGGTAATCTTGGGGAGAAGCAAATGTATCCACCACATGACCAATTCCATTCTCTGCCAGAGTTACCTGCCCTTCCATATTGTCCACAGCAGACAGAAGATTGCTGATGAAATTTTCCAAATGTTCCAGAAATTCATCTACCTGGGGAGCATTTTTCTTCTCTGTATTCTCCTCAGAAGGTGTTGAAATAGTTCCCCATGCTTCTAGAGACTTGAGAGCAGGCAGTATGATTTTTGAGAGGTACTTCTCCATGCTGTTGAGAACTTTCCCACCTGTAGCATCAACCATCCCAAAGTTCACCTCCTGTGCAATGTTCTGTGGTGTGATTGCTTTTGGTGTTGTTCTTAGGAAGTACAGACAAATACCATGTAGCCCCTGAAACAACACAAACACACAATCTTGTTTGTTATTGAAAGTACTCTCAGAAATAGAATTGCTGCAAAGAAACATTTTCAACAATAATTCTGTGAACATATTGAAGCCTGTACTGCATTATCAAAATTTTAAATATTCTTAGACTACAGGAATATGTCAATGATAATATAGAACAGATTAATTTGAAAGTATTAAAAGTCGTAAACACAAGGAAATGTCATATTACAAGCCATTCTGATCACATTCCAATCAATCACCAGAGACTGTCATTTTGAAGATATTCTCTTGTAATATGTTATGTTGGTGGGAAGGGGGGTGTTACTTTTTGTTAAGAGTTTCTAGTTGTAGCAAACACTGTGATTTCCTTGATATAAACCATACTCAGCATAATAACTTTAGCAGGTCAAGTGAAATTTAAGGTATGTACAGTAATCACAAGACCAGAGAACAAGTGCTGGGAAAAATGTTAGCCCCTGGCTGTCTTAATGGGTTTTGTCTGGTTTAATTTTGCCAATTAAAAGATTGATACATTTTCTTACAGGAGCATGATATATTTTTGGGGGGAAAAATAACTTACAATGAACACATTATGAATATATTTCTTTCCCCTCATAAACAGAAAAAAGTTCATCATGTCCAATAACAGCTAAGAGCATTTAATTCAAACACCCAATAATCCTCGCTACCACTTCTTCACCTGCATTCAGATTGTATGTTAAGCCTTTGTGTAATTAACAACAAATCAGTGCTACTTTCAATAAAGTTCTTTCAACATGTCAGAGGTAATTTATTATTCATTGGGTTCTGTGATGGAAGTCTTTACATCAGGCATTTAGTCCTGAACATATTGATTAATATTGGTCACAGGTTCACCAATCAAGGAGAAACAGAATATCAATAGTGGTGTCTACACCTCTTAGTGTTGATCAAATCAGGTTTTCTCTCCTAACAACTCAAACTTGCAAGCAATCTCATATTGCTGAATTGCCTGCACTACTTTTCTATCTTGGTCTTAAAAGTCAGCAAGACAATCAAGCTTGGATTAAAAAATATTTCTTTGACTTTTTTCCCATCAAGCCTCTTTTTACTATCAAACCTCTCTCTCAATTGAATATTACTTCATGAAGAATCAATACAAAACTATTCCAGAGCTCTCGTTGGTACACAAGGTGTTTAGTGATAATTATAGTAGGTGCTTAAAATCCACTATCGGAAGTCAGAAACAATACAATCAGACTGTCAGGAGCTAAATGATATTTACAGGAACAACTGGATTTTTTTTTTCATTCAGTGTCAGAGTATCCATTCACTAACTTTATTTCACAAACCTACTTTCACTGCCTTAATTAGAAAGTCGATTAAAAGGGTTTCACTCATTTCATTGACGATGGGATAGAAACATTATTGATGGTAACAAATACCATTTTATCTTGGCTCATGAAATGCTATCACAAATTCAATATCTTCATTAATGGAACTTTTGAAAAGATACTTAACATTAAATGTAAACATATATAGTATATGAACTCTGAACAATGATAAAAACATTATTGATAACAAATACTACTTGGCTCATGAAATGCTTTCACAATTCAATATCTTCATTGATGGAACTTTTGAAAAGATACTTGAATTTAACTTTAAACATACATAGTATATGAACTCTGAACAACCTAAGTCTTCTCTGATATATAAATAAAATTCTAATCAAAGTTCTTTATTCCACACACACACACACACACATATAAATATATATATATATATATATATATATATATATATATAATGGGAATATGGTATCTCATTTGACAGTGTGTTTAATACTAGAACACATCTCTGTTACCACTTAAAATATGCAAATGTCCCATGTATCAATCCTTATCGGTCATTTCTAATCATTAGTTTGATAAATTGATGTTGAATTTAAGTTTCTTCATTCCTGTCAAAAATTGGAATCAAACTTAACAAGTTTTGAAATGATTTGATGAATAACAAATATACTATTAGCAAAAGCATGGGCAAATTGTACACAATTTCTGAAATCTTGCCAATTTATTTGCATTTGCATGTCATCTTTTGAAACTTCGCTTTCTTTTTACTTTGAAGTATAACATCTTATGAAAATATCATATTTTAAATGTTTTAGTGATAGGATTTGGACGGTTTGATTATTAAGATGGCATACATAATTTAAATCAGTGTGTGCATTTTGCCCATGTACCACAGGCCATAAGATAATATAAGACTTGTAGAAGTTGTTAAGCTGTATTATATATGTCTCTGGCTAAAATGTTTACCTCTGCATCCCCTGGAGTCAAGAAAAGTTTTTTCTGGCCATTTCCCTGTAGAAAATAAAAGACCAATTTAATTCATTTCAACAGTACTTAAAAAACAATTTTATGGTCAAATGTAAAGGAAATAACTACGAGTCATTAAATTTTTTTCAATTTCTGAGCAAAGAGTTTGGACTTTGATCATATATGCACTTACAGCATCTTGGTAAAAGAAGATCAGCTTTCTTGTTCCATTCTCCTTGAAGAATGGTTCAATCATATCAAACTGCAAAGAAAAATTTATCCAATACATTCACAAATCTACATGTTTTTACTAATCTTTAAGATTATCTCAAATTTCTGTCATTATTTTCCATATGTTCAAAAATGTCATGAAAACAAAGTGAGGCCCAGGGGTCAAAGTGCTCACCTGAGTCATTTTACACTTGCATATAAAAAATAAATTTCATTTTTGAAAATACACAAGGATATGACCTGAACTGCAATGATGTGAGGCCTACTTCATCAAGAATGTTAGCCTTTGTTGGGTTAGGACATATGAATGGATGCTTGTAAAATAAACACCAAAATAACAAAACTGTGCCTCCTTTTTTTTTTTTTTTGTACACAAAATCTGTACACTTTTATCATGACCCCATATCTGGTCCCTGGGGTCACAGACTGAGAAAGTATGCACCTACATTACACAAGCAATTCTGCATACTATTTTGCATTGTTGTTCATGAGGGATCAATTTTAAAAGCCTTGCTATTAATAGCTTTCCATTCCTATAGCAGAACATGTCAACATTTTAATGTCATTTACTGTTTACGTTAAAATGATGCCACCATAAAAACTTAGCAGACATGCTATTCAATTCAAGTGTTTTGTTTTTTTTTCTAAATACCATATCATTTATCATTCAGACACTCAATGCCATGTTTAGAAATTCTTTAACCACTTAAAATCAAAATTAGTGTATTTCACACAAAGCCCAACAACAAACAGCTAATGACAGAAAAGCAAATATGAACAAGAGAGGAGTATCAGATTGAATCTTATAAGCATTGAATGCTGAACAGTTTCATAGTCAGATTAAAACACCTATATACCAGGTAGACCTATACAGACCTTTTCAAGTGCCACAGAATAAATATTGACCTAAGCTATTTACATGATCAGATGGGGTCACTACTCAAAAATTCAAAGTGGTGAACCAATCTGATAATTCTTAAAACTAATGTGCTGAAGAAATTCTCCTGGTCATTGTTAATAAGGGCAATATATCAGTTACCTTGCAGAATTATCTCAGTATAAAGCTATCACAAATAATAACATTTGTAGATGATCTGAGGACCTGTTTTCCTAACTGCTTGGGGACAAGAGCAGAACAAACAGCACACCAGAGAGGCTCAAATTTTCCATAAGATATATACCTGTGCTGCTCATGCTATACTTATTAATGAATTTCAATGTCAATCTCAATGATTCAATCTGGAAGATTTTTCATATGCCATGCTATTCATATTAATAATCATGTTTTTCTCTTCATTGAATTTCCAGTGTGTGTTTATTGACCAATGTATATTTAAAAATCCTAAAGTGAACTTCACATCCTGTTACATCAATTCCTCAACAAAAAGGGTAAAAATCGCCAGCAAGACAGCATATCACATTGCATACATTTTCACACACAACAGCTAAATGAAATGAATAGTATTTCTGAAAATTCTACATCATGTTTCAATAAAAACTGTTCATTACACTGTCTTCTGTATCAAAACAGACGTTTGTACTTTGAATATCTCTGAGTAAATTAGAATTGATATTTGGTTCAACTAATATTTTTTATGGCTCATTAATTGCTCTCTCCTATTGAATAATTGAAACTGAATATATGGTAAAAGAAACATGAAGAAATAAGGAGTGTCCTTACCCGCTCATCACCAAAGAGGAAGTCTTCAATTGCACTAACTTCCAGATTAAGGGCATTGGCCAGTTGCTGAAACATGTGCTGGTGCCTGGCATCACACTGAAAATGAATAAGAACCAGTTTAGATGACTACTTTTACTACAAACAAGATATAGGGGCAACCTAGCTTCAACAATTAATTTGCAGTCCTCAAATTTAGCCACTGGCCTGAAGACCAATCCCAGTAAAATTGGGGTTGAGCTTGTGAAAACATTACATACAAGACTGTCATGCCAGTGATTTTCATCAATATTACTTTCTGTTAAATTTATAATGTGACCATATATTTAGAGAGTAATTTGATGAATTTAATCAGAATTAAGAGTAAATATTATGTTTCTATCACATTTGAACTAATTTAAGTAAACTTATAGTACTCATGAACTCTCTCTTCAAAGTTCTTTTCAAACTGAAAAAAGTTGATATTTCATGTATGATTTGGACTGTGAATTTTCCCTTGGACTAATAAACAGTTCAGATACAGAGGCCTGAATGGCTAGTGCTCAAAAATACTTTTCATTTAGACTGACAATGTAAGAATATACCCTTAATTAACAGTAGTTTTGTATACTAGTGTATACTGGGAAAATTTCACCCTATTTTCAATGTATATGGATAAAAATATGGGCCTGAATATCCTTTATTCAATTTGTATTATTACTTATCTAGCTCAGTGGTAGAACGTTTGCTTTGAAACTGGGAGGTCGTGAATTTGAATTCCACTCAAGCAATGGCTGTGCCAAACCTAAGACGTAAACATATGTAGTGATTGCTCCTTCACCAAACGCTTGGCATTTAGAAATGAGAATCATGGGTCATAAAATGACCTTAAAATCAGCAATCCTGTGTCACGGCAACCATTGGCACTTTACGGAACTCTCACTATTATTGCTCTGAGTGCTAAGCACAGGTCTAAACTTATGGTACTTCACCTAGAACTGCTGACTTCTCATTATGAATAAAAATTCTCAATGGGACATGAAACAAACAATCAACAACAGTATTACTTATCTACCTAATCTTCCTATAAAGCAAGCTCTCTTTTTTTTATGAAAATGGTGACTGGACAATTATGAAGATAAATATTTATTATGAATTTAATCATACACATTTTATAGCATTTATACATATATATGGAAATCAAAGTTATTTGTGAGGAAATATAAATTCAGGTATAATCATAAATTATATAAGATACATGGATTTTATATCTTTGTGTATTTAAAACCATTCTTTGCATTTAAGCTACTGATTTCAAACACTTAAGTTTACCTGCACTTGCTAAAAAATTAATTTAAAATTCACGCTAGAGCTTTGAGTATATACATAATTTAAACAACATATTGAACCAAGTTTCTTTAAGCTAGCATGCAACTGGATTCTTAATTGATTTCTTAAAAAATTGAAACCTTTTCAAGAAATATATAAGTTCTAATTCCCCAGCAAAAATTTATGTTATTTTGTGTAGATTCAAATCCACCATATTCAACGACTTAAAATATAGCTATATGCAAACTGTTCAAGGTCAGTGTTTACTGAGGAAATGCTATATAAATTCATTGGCCTGTAGAAGAAAGGTGGGGTAGATTTGCGTAACTGGCATTTTAAGTTTCATGAACATCAAGTCTACATTTTAAATTGATTCAAAGGTCAAGAAGTAAATTTACAACTTAAAAGCTCAACCAGTTAACACTAATAGTTTTGTTTCAAACAAGGTCCTTGCAAATTTTTTTAAAAGCTGTTATATTGAGCAGACAATGGCACCAGTGTCCGATTATCAATGCATTAAAAAACAACCTATCAGCTGACAAGGTCTCCTCTAAATTCATTCTATATTTCTCAAGAACATGTATAAAAAGAACCTTAATCTTCATTTTATTGTATAACAATAAGCCATGATCAAGATTTTCCAATCCAGAATTAAAAGATTGAAGCATACACCCAGCTATTTAAACTGACGAGAGATTTAAGACAAAACAATGGCCAGATTAAAATATTAGTGTAATATACACACCCCTAGAACTTGCCAGGGATGCCGTCTATTGCATATGTCTATAAAGCATTTAAAAAGATTGATAAAGGGTTGTGGCCATGGTTACAATACAACAGACTGTAGGCCCTTGTAAAGTTCACCGTTCTAAAGTATTATCAGTTCCCTGTTACCTCCTGCACATTGGCATTTGCACAGAAATACATTCATCTTTCTTTGTTTTAGAACACAATCTTAAATCCAGCTACAGTATTATGACACGACTAATTTCTAAATATATTTAACAGCAGTGAATCATGGAGGGATCTAAATGGTCATTGAAAAGGAATTCCATATGGCAAAGAAAGGATCAGACAAAATACTGATTTACATTGCTTTACAACAATACCTACAGCAAAAATCTTAAACTTCTGTAACATATGTGTTAATTCCCAATCCAGTATGTAATGCAATAATGTGTTCATCAAAAGTGAAAATTTGTTAAGCACAAACCTGTAATCATATGGGTATAAAAGAAAGCTAGAAGTCTATTTTAAAACATCATTGAATCCAAAGTACACAAATAAAGTCTCAAATTGTTTTTTTTTCTACTTTTGCCCATAATTTAAATCGATACAACTACATTGGTTGACTAGATCAAAAAGCAATGATGCCTATAATTCTATGAAGTATTACATTCCTAAATGAACATTGAAGAAGTAATTTCATGCACAGTTGGGTGGAAAAAGGAATGAAATTTAAGTATTTTTAAATCTCAAGAACTGTTAAATTTTAATAGACCATTTAAAAAGTAAAATATCAAAATTTAAAAAACCTGACAATCACCCCTCCGAGAGGAATTTTAGGTTATTTTAAGCAAACATCTGTTAACTTCACTGAAATGCGATCTTCTGAAAAATTTACTTTCACTGGACACTACATCTTTTCTGCAGTCTACCCAGACATTTTCTGTGTAGCTAAAGCAAATTCACACTTCATTTATTACAGCTCTTTTGTTGGTTCAAAGAGAGAGCAAATATTGACTCATAGTTTAGCACAATCAATTGTAAATAAAATCTAGACATGTGGCAATTTGCTCTTTTTATACCGATTGGTAATAATCATTCTTCAATTTTTTTCTGCAGTAAAAGGGCAATTGAGAACACGATTTCACTATTTGATATCCAAGCTGGGTGGACTGTTGACGGTGATGTGATCAACTCAAGCTGCTGACTTAGCGCTGCATTAGTGAGGGAATTAATATTGCAATAGAGACATTGTTAACTCCACAAAAGAATATCGCTATTGATTGGCACAGCTTTAAACTTTCCATCATGCTTGTGGCAAATATAACAATATACTCTTATATTGTAAGTTTGAGCTGCATATACATTGAAGATTGGTTTTCTATCATCTTCATTTTTTCATTTTCTTTCTCTGCTTTTAAAATTATTGATGTGCATTCAATTAATATACAAATTTCAAAAAAGAACCAAAATATACATTAGTACTTATGATTTTTTAATTCCTTATGGATTTAATATTCTATAATTCAGAGTATCCAGAATCTATTGCTCCGATGGTTTTGACTAAAAAAAAATTTTCAATCAGTAAACGATATCAGCACATTTCATTATTCAGACTGTAAAACCATTAAAAAGTCCAGTATGCAAAAACAATTTTCAAAAACTCTGATAATATGTGAGATTAAGTTTTTTTATATTTGGATGGAGTTATTGTAATTTTTAATTCTTATTATCAAAAACTGATATCCATTTCTGATCCCTTTGGAATTATGATTCTCTCTCTCTCTCTCCCAAGAAAAATTCTACGATTTATTTTCAGCATTGAGGATATTTTTTCTACAAGAAATATTCCTATCACAGTAACATTAATCTCTTACAAAACCAGACTCTGTAATTAAATGCAAACTTCTACCAAATTACTTCAGGTTACTTTAAGTATGATAAGAGTCCCTTTTTTATACAACTTCAATTTTTATGACTTACATCAGTACATGTAATCTCTGTTCAATATTTCTACACAAATTTCATAGAGTGCCTCTATTATTGCCAAAAATAATGTCTCTGTCAACGTCATACCTGCATTTGTCTCTCCTCGCGGTTCTGCTTTGCCCGCTTCTGCATCTCTTTCATGGCCTCACTGCTAAGGACATTTTTCTTCTGCTGCGTAACCTACAAAACCATATAAAATCCTGTAGTTATGAAAATGACAGATGTTGTAATTCAACATATACAGGTCTCAATTGCAGATATTGTTTTAAATGTAAAATCCAAATTCTCCCTTAAATTTTTCGCATTTCAAACTGACGTTTACCAAAATGCCAATTACAAAATAGAATGGGGATATAAAAGATATTCTTATATACTGTAGTCAATAAAATATCAACGTAATTAAACGAAATATTTACCTTAGGTTGTGCTGCTTGTTTTGCAGGGGGTTTCTTCTTCTCATCTCCTAAAAAAAACCATAAAATTCAAGTAATAATTCAATGTAATTTGCATGTTTCATGTTTAATTAACATGACTTACAGGTGAATGATAAAATATTCATTTCCACTAGTGATATCAAAGGAAGGAATTACACCTACATTACGATTTACAGAATTAACGATGACAACACTAATGACATATTTCTTAATCAGTGACCTCAACCAACGTGTGATTGCAGCAAAATTCAGTGCAGCTGTAGTGACAGTCAACTTCATAATTATGAGAATATCTATACCGAGTTCAAATGACCTTTGCCTAGCAGAATTTTACAAATAATGTACACCATCATCAAGACACCTATCCTCTGTGCAACAAAGACCCAGTGTAGTGCATAAGCTTTTCCAGTGAACTGGACACCTGCACCATTCAAGTTCTCTTACCATTAACAGAACCTGAACATTCGTCCAGTCCATATGTCAAGAAATCACTTGAGGCAGATGCTAATTGAATGTAACGTTGAAAATTCTTTTTACTACAAATTTACTCCTGTAATTTTGAGAGTAATTTGAATATATAATAAATATAATTAACCAATGCTGATTTTTTTCCCCCCTCATTCTAACTAAAATCATTTCATTTTTGTTATTATTTTAATTTTTTCCAAACTTTTTGATACATCTCAAATCAGTAATGAAATGATACATCTTTTCTTAATTTTTTTTTTTAATTTAAATAATGAAATCTTCAAGGGGGTCCAATCTCCTTACCCTTCACTGAAACCAAAGGTGGTGCTACTTCTTGATCAGGTTTCGGACTCGGCGGTTTGGTGGACTCTTTTTCACCCGGTTGCTCTGTGTCCGCCATCGTAAAAATTCACTACTATTAAAATCCTAAAAATACTATACTATGATCTACTGATCAAACGGGACGACATCCCGTCCTTCAGAACTTCACAAGTAACGGACCGTTTCCGGTGGCGCGTATGAATATGTCAAACTTAAGAAATCTCCAAGCGTCTTTAAAACTTATATAAGCACCATTCAAAATCTATTATTTTTCTAAATGAAGGTACAAAAATATATATTTAAAACAAACATTCTTATATTACTGTAATTATTGTTTTTAAGAGGATCTCAAATGAACTTTTATCGCGGAGTAACATCCATAACGACAAGGTAGCGTCGTGTCCATAGTTACATGATGCTAAGGAGTCGGTGCGCGCTTTCGCGGGAAATGTCGAAAGAACTCATGCGACACATAAATAATTAATATAAATACACTAGTTTACGGAGAAAGAATTTGTATAGTTTATGAAATATACGAGTTCAATTTATTATTTGTTTTGATACGCCTGTCACCTACACCAGAACTGTAAATGTCTTTGCCAGTGTCCAGCCACTTTTCATTTCCACATTTTATTTCCTGACTCTCCCGCTGATGTATATATATATATAACTATTCCGATATTGAGGATAATTAGAGGAATTAAGACTATTCCACTCAATGAGAGAATAATCCATTTTGAAACATTGGGATACAAATAGAAGCTTCACATTAATTTGATGCTGTGAGCAATCAAATTCATCAAGGCATCAAGAGTTGTCGTTCCTTATTTTCGCCATTGCACAGACTGTCTCGGTGTCTGTTAACTCCACATTAATTTGATAAATCTTTGATCAAGATAACTTATTTGAAAAACACATTTGATATCGCATGGCTATGCATGTTCATGAAATTAAAGAGCGTTTCAAGATCTTGTGTGGATCCAGGAATTTTATTTATTTGTTTTTCCTGTCGACTGGATATTGACAATATAGCAATACCGTTTTCTTCTCTCGGAATTTATTTTTTAAATCACTTCAATTCCATTTCAGTGATGTAAACTGATCTAATATACTGGAAAAATTGAAATAATACTCTTAATATGATCATATGTATACTATATGAACTCTGAACTTTGAAATTCATATGTTAACTGGTTACAAGGATATAAATGAGACACTTCATTTGATGGTATGAGGATATAAACCTACCTACGAGGAACAGAGATAAAAGAATTAAACATGCATATATACATGATGAAATCTAGTATTATTGATTTTCACCTTAATTTGTAACAGTTCACTATGTTGAAAATGTATGAACATTCCTTTATTATGCTTTGCAGGTGAATACTTCCCTGTGGAACCAGAGCATAAACAGTGACTGCATGTGACCATCTTCTGATGTCTCTCCAGTATACAGAGTATTGTCCCCAAACATGTTTCTGTGTAAATTTTCACCACTGGTCATTGCTACATACCACTTAAACTAGGACTATACAGATGTATGCAGTTTGTTGGTACATGTAACATTTTTATATGACACCTATGGATCACTGATGGTTAGCTGCAGAACTGTAGCATTATGGTTTTATATTTTATTTTTTGTTCAAAGACTAAAATATAAAACCATAATGTTACAGTTCTGCAGCAAAGTGACAGTTAGCTGAATATAACAATGAAAAAAACAAAATGGAATAGGTGTATAATTATTTATACGTTCAATGTTTTTGTCTAAGATTGATATCTCTACAAATTGTAAAATTGCCATTTCCTCACGAATATATAAGGAATAAACTTCAATGTTGAAAGTACACAAGGGTATAATCTTTACACTGCCATACTTTTCATTAAGTGCTAATCCACATTATGAGCTATGTCATTGTGATTTTTGTGTCAGAATTTTCATCCTCATGCATTTTCATACATGAAATTTATTTATTGATAGTACAACTCTGTTGAACACTGATAACAAGATGTCTTGAAATTTTTGTGGTCAAAGAGGACTTTGAATTCTGATGTTTCAGCCTTAATGAATGTTTGCAACTTTTGGGGGGGAATGAAACGTATCTTGGCCAAATGACAAATTGTTTATATTTACAACATTCTGTTCATTAGAAGTAAAATATGAGCTTTAATTCTTTCTGATACAGGGAAAAGCTACAATCACTTTTAATATTTGACCAGTGTCCCTGATGATGACCAGATGACCTAGCTGAAGTGTTATAACACAATATTTACATTTCCAATGTGTTTACGGGGTTTCTTTCTATATCTTTACCAAATGAAATGATGACCATTCTTCATGAATGTGAACAAAGTGTGTATAAATCTTGATAAATATAGTATATTTATTTTAATGGTGGGGAACATTCCTACAGAATTGGTTGGTTGTATATTGTTTAACATCCCGCTTGAGAATTTTCACCAATATGGAGATGTCACCATTGCCAGTGAAGATCTGCAAAATTTAGGCCTTATAATGCTTGGCCCTTACAGCTTTTGAGCAGGGAGGGATCTCCATCCTGCTACACCTGCTGTGACACAGGGCCTCGGTTTTTGCGGTCTCCTCTGAAGGACCACCCCATTTAGTCACCTTTCACTACAAGCAAGGGGTACTGAGGACCTATTCTAACCAAGTTTGATATCTGTCAAGCAGAGTTCTCCAGATATTGATAGGACAGTATCTTCATATAGAGTGGATTGAACCTTGATCTTTGACCATATGACCTCAAAATCAATAGGTGTCATCTACTCCTTAAGATGTACCAAGTTTGATGTCTTGTCAAGCAAAGGATTTTCAAGATATTGAGCAGACAAGATTGTACAGACCAACCAACCAACAGGTGCAAAATAATATGCCTCTCTTTTTTCAGAGTGGGACATAAAAATAATTTTCATCTTTGAAAATACATGAAGGTATGAACAGCAATGCTTCAGTCAGCATAATTTTCATGAAGCACTAACACACTTCATGAAGTATGCCATTGAGAAGCATTACAGTTCATGCCCTCATGTACATGTGCTTTCAAAATCAAAATTCATTTCTAAATGTCTTGTCTCTACAAGCACTTGTGTTGCATCTGTGCACTTCAAGTTAATGTGTGGAGATAATGTTTCAACTATGCTTTTACCAATGACCTTGTCTTTATTCATGGATCAGGACACATCATTTGCTCATTTCTTTTTTTTTATGCCAACCCACTTTACACATATGGAGATGTCCCCAGCTGTAGACCTGTGGGTTAAGTGCCAAACATTTAAGACTTGCATAGCACTCTGGGTTGTATCAGTAAAAAGAGTTCATCATCATTTGTTTGGGACATGGGACCTCCAATTTTAATGGTCGTTATCTGAAAGGCCTGTAACTCTCACTTCTAAAGTCCGAGCATTTGGCAAAATAGCAGTCACTACCTTCACATGTCACTGGTGATGTGATGAAAGTCTTTCTATTATGAAACAATCTAACCACTTGGCTACCAGGTTTCCAGCAGAAGTTTTGTTTGCATCTCCATTCAATATTATGGCTCAGACAGTTATTACTCTACCTGATGATTCTCACCATGTTCAGATGTCCAAAGTTTGAACCAGGTCAAATTCTCTGCATATCACATAACTTTTTGAGCCAATTTAAGTATGAGCTATTCAAATCTTTACAAGTTGTAACATGATCATTTTCACATATTTTTTTTTACCAGCAACTTCCTTCTTTTTTTTTTTTCATGTTAGTACTGTACCACCTTTACGATGCTTTTTCCCCTTCATCTTTGATCTTTTAACCTAGAAATCAATATACATTTTCCTCTATTCATCTGCAATGTTTGTATCTACATCAGACCAAAATCTGAATAAGATGACCTTGACCCATAGATCCCTGGACATTTTCCTCGTCTCCCCTTCCCCTCCAGTGTCATCTTATTACATTTAGGTTTCTATTCTGTATTTTTTCTGTGCTTTGCACAATTTTTCACAGGTGCATGAACATAGGGTCATGTTCATTTGGAATCCTCTGGGACTTTGTTGAAGAAAGTTGCATTGCTCCTTGAAAAAGATAAAACTTAGTCGATCTTTCATGCACATGAAGTCCGCAAGATGTCCAGTAGAAAAGATTTTCAGAAGTTTAATGTATATTCAACACATGATCAATACCATCTCGGTAATCAAATGTGTAACTAATACAATTATTACATAAACAAATGACTTCACCACAAAGCAATTGTAAGTTTAATTCAGTTTTATATATCAAGCATACACAAAGCTATTTCATAATTAATGAACAAACGATAATTGTTTTGTGCCTTTTGAGGAAAAATGGCCAAATTTATATTTTTATCAAAATGAAAGTATAATATTTAATATGTTGGCTTGAACATTTATATAATTTCATCAGAAGAAAACTATTGTTTCCTCTTTGTAAATGACTCAAAATTTTGAAACCAATTCCTTTTTAGGTTTTAGATATATACACGAGAAAAAAGTACTGCAACACCAAAATAAATACTCCTTTATAAATTTTTTTTAAAACAGAGCAATAATTTTGAATTCAGTAAAGCAATTCAATTTGTGCATTTATTTACAATATACCTGTATTCCATTGTCTACTGTCCAACCCACTGCTATGAGTGGGCAGGCATGGAAGAGTGATTGTTCACTAGGGCTGAAATGATCCACCGAAATAACGATACTGTTCAATATAAACGCTTGATTCAATGTTCGATTCATTGCCTCAATCTTCAGTTCGATATGTTTTTCAATATCAGATTCGGTAAAATACATTGGGCTTTTTATTTTTATATGCACGAGGGACAAAACAGTGTCTGTTAACAGTCAGACTGTTGTTAGTCTCGAGGCTGACGAAAACAATAATGAACTTAATCAGTTTAAACTACACAGCCAACAAACGTCTAACCGTTCCGCAGTTTGAAAACAATTTGAGTTTAAAATTGACTGTGAATCTTCATAATTAATTTTTTCTTCAACATTACTATTGGTTTTTTGTGTAAAATGTATCATATTGAAAATAATGAATCGTGGCAGAAGTATTGCAATACATATTGTATCGTGAAGAGAGTATATCGTTTCAGCCCTATTGTTCACGTTGATCGATACTTGTCCGTGCGACTGTTGTACTCACTTTCAAAATAATTGTGAGTTTTAACACAGTGCTTTAGCCCTTTCTAACCTGTTCAGTTTGACAAATTAGGTTTCGTTTTCTTGTACATCAAATTATGGGTCCTCCACAAGTTTCAGATGCAGTTCAACTGACAGATTTACTGGAATGAGGGAAGCAGATGTGTCATTGAGACCAAACTGGTCATAAAGTGGGTCACCAGTCACCACCATTCAACCATCTGTAGAATTCTCAGAATGCACAAGTTAACAAATGATGTCAAACAGCTAAAACACAATCAGGGTGGAAATTACTATTAACCTAATATGAAAGCAGATATCTTTTTTTGTTTTAGTAGACACAGTTTCAAGAATAACATCGCTGTGAAGTAGACACTTTCAGATTTCCAAAACAGTATAATATTAGGTACTTTCCATTATTTTGTGGCCAAAACATTTGGTTAAATTGAAAATTATACATGATTTTGAGGGCGAGATTTATGTCAACTTTGACTGCATGTATTTGTACAGATTATTTGCATGGTGAAATCCAAGAACAAGAATTTAATTTTCATATCAGTAGTAAATGCATTTTATACACTTTATTTCAAACTTTACAGTTTCAGATGTGGTTGAAAAATAATGAAATATGAAGCAACCTATAACCGGTACACACCCATTCGTTACTGATCCAGAGACTTGAACAAGTCTATAGAAAAATCCATGGCCAAGGATAATGCATGTAAATACTGGTAAAATTTTAAATCAGTGTAAAAATTTAATTGAAATCCATGGAATGATTTGTGATGAGTTGTGAATTCAAGTTATTTTGCATAGAAAATTCTAAGTCCACGGGCCATAACTAACTTCCTTCAAAAATATGGTCAATGTTAAATTTTTTCCACAAACAAACAAAATTTCAAAAATTTTTGTAATATGCACCACTACACCTTGTGACCTTTCCTTGTACCAAGTTTCATAAAAATCCACCCATGAATTTAGAAGTAGATGCAAAAACAAGGTATTCTGCATTAAAAAAAAAAATCCAAGTCCAAGGACCATAACTCCTTCAAATATTTTGGGACAACATTCCCCTTGTAATATGCACATCAACACATTGTGATCTTTCTTTGTACCTAGTTTGATTAAAATTACCCCAAGGGTTTAGGAGGAGTTATAAAGACAAAATATTTTGCGTATTTTTGCAGAGGAAACTAAATTCAAGGGCCGTAACTCCTTTTTAAAAATTGGACAGTGCTCTGTGTGTAATATGCACATCTACACATTGTGATCTTTCTTTGTACCAAGTTTTCTTATTAAAATATTGTATGGTGTATATGGTTGAATATATGACAACCAATTTACATATATATTTCAGGCATAGCATCTGTAATAAATTAATTCTAATGAAAATTTACTTTTTGTATCAGATAATTGGAACTTTGTGCAAAAATTCTCACTTTAGTGGAGTCTGTACCCTTATTTCTAGAAAGATAGTACTGAAAACATGAAGTGATAAATTGATAATATATTCTCTTTCATAGCTTTTAGGACTAGAAAAAGTAATATTACAAAGAGTTTTGTTGAATCAAGAATAGTTAATGGTAATCATGTTGTATTTTAAATAAAATAAGTTTTGTATCATACAAACCAAAAACTGAAATCATAGAATTTATTCATTTTTCAGAAAATAAGTGTGAAATTTGATAACAAAAAAGGGCTACAGACTCTACGACAAAATTGTTTAGCTGAATCTTTGTTTGTAGTAAGAAAATGGAAACCAGACAAGCTAAAACAAAAGAAAAGACTACTGTGACAATTAAATTAATGAATACAATATTAAGAAACTTTGTTCCTGTCCCAATCTTTCTAGAATTATGTAATAAGCCAACTGCTCACTGAAAGCATGAAATTCAGACTATATAAAACACAAAGTATATACAATAATCTCTATGTTGGTGCAATTTTTATTGACCATAACAAGGAATGTTTTATGTTTTATTTTTGAATTATGAAATTCTTCATAATCATGCTTAAGTTTTCAACACATTTAATATCCCAGTCAATGGAATGGAATGAACACGAATTTACTGGATTCCTAAACCTCACAAAAACACTTACAAATATACATTGTTGGATCCTGTAAACGTTCTACCAATGACAAAGTTACAACTCCACTTTATGACACACAGGATGACTTAAGCTTCTCAACTTTCCAGATTTATGTACAGTCCCTGAAACGTTCTACTTTCCCACTTGAACGGTGAACGAACACTAAACGGAAAATGAACGGAGAACGAAAAACGGTGAACGATAAACGGAGAACGGTGAACGATAAACGGAAAACGATGAACGATAAACGCAGAACGGTGAACGATAAACGGAGATACCTGTAATTAACAAAAGCCACCGAAAGTTGTCAAGATAGAGGCATTAAACAACACAGATGATACATGTATAGATATAAAGTATTGAAATGTAGAAAATATAATGTAATTACAACCTTAACATAGTGATACATATATATAAACACATTATTAATTTTGTAAATGTTCCACTCGTAATTTCTCCCAAAAATACAAATAGATTCAAATATTCCATGTGTGTGTGTGTGTGTTTGTGCGTGTTTTGGTTTTTGCTAGCTAATACTTGCAAGACATTGAAGGCATTCGATTTTCAGGAGTAGTGCGTCTTCATACTTTTTTTTCTATTAAATTAAGAAAAGAAAGAAAAGAAAAAAAAAGAAAGAAAAAAAACATGAATAACGACACACGGGTAAAATAGAAAATTAAAGCAGTTCTCATTTTAATCAAAATTTACAAATAATGCATGCTTTACTACTGTACTCCTTGTTGTACATAACCTTTAATAAATCATGTGACGATACATCTTTACTTGCTAAGTAAATAAATTGATCACGTGTACCAACATCAAAATATATCCCATGTTTCTTTGAAAATGATAAACGTTTGTATTTCAGAATTAAATTCCTGATATGATAGGACAGTTTTTTGCCGCCTTTTCGCTTCATATCTCACAATAATGCGTGTCCTTTCTCATTGATGTCTCGAAAGAAAATGAGGAAATACGAACGGAAAACGGAGAATGGTGAACGATAAACGGAGAACGGTGAACGATAAACGGAAAACGGTAAACGGAGAACACTTTGTGAACGGAAAACGGTGAACGAATGGTGAACGAACGCTAAACGAACGGTAAACAAACGCTAAACGAACGGTGAACGAACGCTAAACGAACCCTGAACTAACGGGAAAATGGGAAAGTAGAACGTTTCAGGGACTGTAGCAATATTCCATTATCAACTGCATATGGTGTTTATTTACCCCAAATGATTTGATATACAAGAGCTTGTTCTGCCTATGATCAGTTTTGAAATGAGACATGCTACTGACAATCAAATTAATGTTACAGGGGTTTCAACAATCTCATTTAAAAGTTAGCATTTCACATATTCTATGGTTGATATAATGAACTACTTTGTCAATACAACCTGTCATTGGGTCAAATGCTGTCTGACAGGATTCATGCCAGTTGTTCGGCCATTCTTTACACACTGATTTTGACTACAGATTACTCTGTTTACCTATGAATATATAGGGTGCATGGTGGATGACCTGTCGACAGGGGATGCTTACTCCTCTTAGGCAAATGACCCTACCTCTAGTACATCCAAGGGTCTGTGTTTGCTTAATTATTAAGTTTGTATTCTTTATAGGAGTTACGAGATTGATCAGTTAGCTATCTTCACCTTTTCATGTACTGAAACCAATCAATTAAAAAAAATTAACTGTTACCGCAAAACTGAAATTATGCAGAGCCCATAGGTTTTACGAAGCCTTTACTTGTTATTATCAATTTTAGTGATGAAAAAGAAAGTATCACTTTTATACTATTAAGAATATCTATCAGTATTTGAAGCTTTAGAATAAAATGCTAAACTGCTTTATTTCTAGGTTATTATGACAGTTTTCTTGATTTATAAAAGATTTTGCTCATCCCTTCCATTAGTCATAATTCTATTACTTTTATTTAAATGGGTAATATTCAAATTATAACTGACATTATAATAATTTTTATTGTTCTTTTTAAGGTTTAGTGTTCATCAGTACATATTGTACACAAATTATACTTTTATAGGTGAATATGATAATTAAATGAATTTAGTAGAGTCCATAAGGCATTTACTGACACATTCTTATTTTATATATTATTTGTTATATATTTTATCCAGTAATACAAAAACATGTTCATTATTTGCTTAGATATTCAAGTCAATTTTTTGAAAAGAAATGTCATATCTATTTGAATTTGAAAGAATAGCTTTATTTGAAAATATTGCAATCAAAATACAAAATTTCAATAAACTTTGAGTGATGAAATTTTTGGTCAAATGCTGTACATGTATTTGAAGTTTATTGTATTTCTTTTTTTACAGTTATCATGTATTTCTTAACAAATAATGGGATTTTGCAGTTTAGAAATTAAAGTTTGTTCAACAATTACACTAGTGATTGTATTTTATATAAGAGTCTGTATGCCTTCCTCGACAGTGTATATAAACTTATAGTCCTCTTGAATTCTTGGTCATATCCTAATAAAATTTGGAGATACTATTCAAAATATGTTCAACTTCCACAAGAAATAACTTTTTTCTGTGTAGTTCAAAGTGATTTTTGACTTGTTGAGACACCAAATAGTCTACCCTGATTGTGTTTTAGCCGCAAAGACTGTGCAAAATCTGATCTGGAAGACCCTGAAAAACTTCTGTTTGGGAGGACAATACATTCAGAAGGTTGGTAAATATTTTTACCAACAGCTCGGCTTTAAAAAGGGCATGGTTTCTACATCATTTGCTGTCAATGAACAGTGCAGAATCAACTGAAGTTGTTTGGCTATCGTGCATGAAAACCCATAAAGAGATCTTTGCTTACACCCAACCACAAACCAGCAAGTACACAATGGTGTCAAGGTCATCAATGTTGGATCCATCATTCATATGAACGGAAGTACTCTAGAAACTGAAACAAACCAGTTAAGTTTGAAGTTTACAACATGTTAACTTTATTTAACTTTATTTCATTCATAATAGATAAAGACATAGTTTTTTTTTCTGTAAATTTTCCTCAAAATATCACATCTATATATAGAATGACAATGAATACATTTACTGATGGTGTTTCTATCTATTAGAGATCAAGTGATGGTATAAAAAAAATGTCAAACATGAAAACTTACTATCTTACAGTGTGAAATTAATCACCATATTCATGCTAAGAGAAAAACGCTGGTGTTATGATATTTTTTTCATGTGTATATACAGAGGATTAAAGCTATCATATATCAATAAATATGCAAAAGATAAGGAATATAAAATTTTAATGTGTTTACTAATGGGGAAATGACATTAAAAAACTAAGACTATTGCAACTGAAAGTGTAGTTTCTAATATTTCAGAAACATTTACTTGACCAACATATAGAGTCTGGTATTTAACAAAAGGCCTCGTCACACACTTATGTGAGCTTACCTGTCACACACCTGTGTGAGCTTACCTGTCACACACCCGTGTGAGCTTACCTGTCACACACATGTGAGCTTGCCTTGTCACACTCCTGTATGAGCTTGCCTGTCACACACCTGTATGAGCATACCTCTCACACATTTATGTGAGATTACCTTTCACACCCTGTATGAGCTTGCCTTATCATACACCTGTGTGAGCTTAACACATAACACACTTGTGTGAGCATGCCGTTACAGAAAAAAATAATCTCATCAAGTTTTAAACTCGTCACTTTGGAGATGACACACTGCACCATACCAAGAAGGACCACAATGCCCAACATAATGCTGTTTACAAATTAAATTGTAGGACTGTTATAAAAATAAAGTTTTCTAATTTCTTCCTTATGCAAAACATCGAAGCCTCACTTCCATTCCATGGAGGCCCTAAGAAAATATTGTTGGAGTGAATTTGAATATACATTTAATGATGATAAAACATTTTGAAAATTTTGCAAGCTGTATTTTCACTTCCGAAAAGCCAATTCTTTCAATACAATTACGCCATATGTTCCAAAATACAAAACTTCTGAATAAATTTGAATCACCAAATGAGGATAATTGCAAATCATTAAAATCCACATATCTTTAAGAAGTGTTTTACATGTTTATCCTGACAGCCTATGTAAAACTTCATTTCTTCCACCAATGCTGTATCGAAACATAACTTCTATATAGTGTTCATTCACTCTGACAAGTGTTCTTTCACTCTGACTGTTGAATCCTCACTAATATAAAAAAAAAATTAATTGCCTGCAGAAAGTTTCTGCAACTTTTGCCAGTCAGTTATTGGTTTTCACCAATTCTTATTTGCTTCTCTTATAGTTTTTAAACAGGGCACTTGGCAGCCTTGTTTAGTTTGTAAATGTAGTTTGTAAATTAGTAAAAGCTTGAGTTGGAGAAAAGCTGGTGTTGTGGAACTCTCCTGTTCCAAGATCAAATATCATGGCTTGAGCAAATACATGCACTGTATCTAAAATTATATGAAAATGGCCTTTCGTTGTTTCATGTCTAATGGTTCTGAGAATATCCTTCAGAGAACTTTGATTATTTTTGGTGTTTCTTGATAAACATCCCTTATCTTAAATACAAGGCCCTTCTCTAGAACCTAACTTCGGTTTTCTTTCTACTCAAGGATGCTTTCTCTCAAGTTTGATCGAAGTTTAACATTTTCTTTTGTAGAAAAATATGAATATATGAAAAGGTACAAAGATAGACAAACATATCTGGTTCAGAAAACTCCACTCAATCTTTCAGGCAATCTAATATTCATAAAATCTGTCATACAGTTCATCTTCTTTTAACACGGCATTTGCAATATCCAACGGTAAACACACAGACACTTGGGACTTTTTCTCATGATTGCTCCTGCATGGAGCCTTGACAAGATTCACCACGACATGTGGTCCAAACTGTTCATCTTTTTCCTCGAATTCACTCCGACGTAACTGCTCAACCAGCGATGCCATTTGATTGAACTGCTCCTCAAATTTTCTCCTTTCTTCATCCACTTTGTTCAGATATTCATTGGTAAGTGCTTGTTCTTCATTCAAAGCAACACACTGAACATGACCCATCTGGGTCTGATGATCTGACTTCAGTTGCATGAGTTGGCACTGTTTAAACATTGGATCTATGTGTTGAAAATAAACAGATCGCATTTCCATCTCTTGCTGAATTCGTAGGCGTCGTATACAATTCTTGTTTTGGCTATTTTGTTGTTCCATCCTTGCATCAAAATTCATCTTCATATCTTGAAGTCGGACATAATGATAATGCTCATGTTTGTGCATGTCCTTTTTCAACTGGCTAATACTGTTGGTCAAGGATCGTGTTGCAAGGCTATTTTGGTAGAAGTTTTTCTCATTGATATCTCCATGCAGAGTGGATAAGTGAAAGCCCTCGAGCCTCCCGTTTATGCCATTGTTCTTTTTCCTGAAAGTAGATGCACAAGTCAAATTTTTTTCAGGATTATGAATGCCACTGGACTTCCACTTTCTCATCACACTCCTTGTAAGATCATTTTCATTTTTCAAAAATGACCTCTCTCTTTTATAATCTATGTGTGCATTGTAGCTTTCCTTCGATTGTTGCTCTTGAGAATTTCTATCATCCTTACAACCTTTCTCATCTTGCTTTATGAGTGGAGAGACACACACCGTTGGAATTTTGAATTTGCTAGAGACTGTGGTCTGTATTTTGCTCTTTTTCAAATCATCATCAAAATCCTCTTTATCAGACTTAGCATCAAAATCTGATTCTGAGTCTGCAAGCAAACGAATTACGACATAATCAACATCAGACTGATTTTTTTCCAATTCTTTGTACTCTTCTGGCCTTTTATCTGATTTAGTTGCTTTATCTCCAAATTTTGTCTTCTTTGAATGTTTTTTAATTTCAAAATCACTGTCTTTTCTCTTATTACACAAAGAAACGTTATTTGCATTTACATCAACGAATTTTGACTTTACAGTGCTAGTTTCATTTTCACTAGTGGGTTTTAAATTGTGGCTGTTCTCATTGTGTGAAATTAGTTCCAAAACTGTATCTTCATCAGATGAAAAGTCATCAGATTTCAAAGTATTTTTGGAGTTTGGTTCAAGTTTAGGCACTTCAGAAATTTTCTTTGCAAATTTGACTCCCGAGTTGTTATTCAGTGCTTTATCATGCAGTATGGTGTCTTCACCAGACAATAAAGTTTCTTCATCAATATTATCATCAGAATCTAACTCGCTGTATATGTAATCATCCAGTCCTAGAATGTCCTCTGAAAGTTCCACAATTTCTTCCTCCTCCAGAACAAAAGAACTCGCAGAAATTGTACTACACAATCCTGCAAATCTACCTGGTGTTTTTTCTTGGTACTCTGATCTTTCTGAGGCAGGTGCCTCTTCCATCTTCAGTTTGTCATTTTGTACATATGACTCAGATAAAATGCTATCAATATCAATTTTACTTAGCTGTGTCTGATTCAGGTTTTTAACAGAATCCTCTATTTTCAACCTAGAGGGTCCTTCAGAACTCAACAAAGGGTTTTGTGGAAGACCACAAAGCACTGTCACCTCTGACAATAAGTCTTCATAAGTCATCTCATACAGATCTTTGTTTTCATCCTCTTCTTCCTCATTGATTGTCCCTTGTTCACTTTCTGATATTGCAGTACTTGAGCATAACCATTTCGACAACAGTGGAGTACTATGAGCTCTTGCTGAAAACCTCTTGTCCAATCTGAGAACATGGGAAGGTGTGAACTCAGTTGATGAACACTTCTCCTTCCTAGAACTCGTATGAGATGGAGTGTCCATGAGTGTCCCCTCATTTGATTTAATAGGAGATAAGTTGAGTGTCTGGTTCAATAACGTGGCTCGAGAATCCTCCTCACATAGACTTAAAATGGAAGTATGCAGTTCTTCAATATCAGACTCTGACCCCATGCTACAAAGTGAATATAAACATAGTCTAAAATTTGTGGCATTTCACACAAAGTCACAGGTGATATGATCTTAAAATGAAAATTAAACTCTAGATACATTTTTTTTTCATGCATAAAATAAAACATGTCTTCCCTCTTCCTTAAAGCCACAAATTAAACGACAAGCACCAAAAATGTGGAGCATCTAACAATCTAGGCCTGAGCATCTGATGTAGACTGAATTTGGTCTCATTCACAAGGTAAATCTCTCTCACAAATCAAAACTCATTTCAATTTGTACCAAGTTCATGTCGCAATGACACCTAAAAAATTTATTGGAGGGGGTGTGCAAATTCCATTTATATAAAGTGATTTCATGTATGTGATTCCTTGTATTGCTCTGTATGCATCCTTCAAATCAAAAGATATAATCATTACTTCATTCTTGCATACCAGAGTCTCAGTCTAAAGTTACCCTCCATCGAACCTCTCAGGACAGTCTGACAGACTTTAAGGAAGTCAGTGAGATTCCCCAAGACACAATCAGCCGACCATTGATCTTTGTTGCTCAAGTTGGCAACCTAATAAAAGTCAGTGTTTTAAAATCATGTTTTAATTTTTATGTCGTGAGGTTATTGAAAGAAGATACACTGTTTGATTTTAATGTAAACACCCATCAATCAATCAATTGTAAAATACCCTGAAGTGTGGAGCCGACTTATCTCCTGAAAAGTTTCAGCAAACTGCTGAATGTTGTCCAATCAGAACGTAGTCGGTAGAGTCAGCCAGAATTGTCATGTTTATTTCAAACGAGAAACAGGCAGATATCATTTTTTGAGGGTGACCTAACTAAAAAAATTTTAAGTTGTCTTTCCAACTCGAATAATCTTGACATAAAAATATATTAAGAAAAAAAAACCAAACCAAAGTGTTTTGCCTAGGGATGTCAAATCGATCAATTTCAAATAATCGGTTACTCGGATGATTTTCTGATCAAGTACCCAGATACTCTGGAAAAATGTAAATGCATATGTGTTATATTGATACCTATTAAAGTGCATTCTTTACACTGATTAATAATTAACAAACCCTTGAGCTGGATGAAATTAATAGATGACTTTTTTGTTTTAATTTATTTATCAAATAAACGAAAAGGACATTAAAACACACATAATTACAAATGATTACAGATTTCTTGTTTAAAATGATGATTTGATCAATGTTATAGGGAGACAATCTGTTACAGAGTTTAGTTATGATTAGTCTAGCGGAAGAGAATATCATCTCTGAGGGAACAGACATTGCCGGAATCGCTAAATACAATTGAGCCAGAACAGAGAGTTGCAGATATTTTGTGGAGTTTTCCTTCCATCAGCTGATCAGATCTTGTTTATCTATGTACATGTTCACGCAAGGATGCTGATACTTCAGATTACTTGCACTTGTCGGTGGACCCTTCGACCAGGAAATTGAGCATGCATTGACCAAACATTCTTCCCTGGGTTCCTTAGTACTAGCAGGAATGGAAGCAGGTTTTAGAGGAACTTTGAAGAGTTCAGATTCGAGAGAGTCGATAACAAGTTTCTGTTGTTCCCCCCATGTTTACTTCACACAGCTGACACTTACCAATTTTTTGAATCTTCAGTTTTTTTAAAATACTTCCACACTTGGGGGGGGGTTGCATTAAATCATTAACGCAGGTTTGAAGTTGGGTACAACACGGCCACGGGCGATAATGGTCACGGTCATTTACTGGTGTAGATGACGATAATTACTGTATATACATGGAAAATTCATATTTTAATTATATTACTGATGTTCTTAATAAATATGCATGTTTGTATATTTAAAAAATCAACATCCGAGTAACCAATTACCGATTTTAGTATTTGATACGTAGACATTCAATTGAGTACCCGGTTAACTGGATACTTACTGACATCCCTAGTTTTGCCCGATCTGTAAAATCCTAATTTGCTGAGGGTGGGTGGAGGGAGGTTGAAGTGATTGCTGTGCATGCCTTAAAAAAAATTTCAATTTGCTGGACTTTTCTGTCTTAAAGGGGTAGTTGTAATGTGCTCATACTTGGCTTAACAGTTTTGATTTTTAAGCTTACATTCTTCTCATTCACTACATGTACTATGGTCAGCAATTAAGGCTGTCACATTTACAAAATTTTGTAAACGTTTAAACGAAGCATTGTAAATGAAACGTTACCGTTTAAACGAAGTGTTGTATAATTTAATAAAATAAAATACGCACAGAATTTTAAGACCCATTAATGACCATTATGTTTGTGTTTCAGTTTTCATCGTTCTATGGACGATGCAGAGATTGTCACCGGACAACGCTACGGCAGACACGTTTTTAAAATTTTCTTTCAGTTTCTGTACCTCCTCGTCATATGGTAAAGATACGTAGTTTGAAATAGTTTCTTTTACAGGGATTTTATAATGCGGATTGAGTTCATTACAGAAATCTTTAAATCCCTCGCCACTAACAATACTTAGTGGTCGTAAATCACGCGCGCACATCAGTGCTAATTTCTGAGTACACTTTTGATATTTTTCTCTTGAAAATACCGGCGTTCTATAAGCTGTAATTGCTGTTTGCGTCAATGTTGCGGAAGACCCGGCTTGTGACTTTTATCAGATGCATCAATACTTGTAGACTTGTGTTTGAACTTGATGTGATTGGTCATTGTCCCTGTACTCCCTCCGGCATAAGTAAGCTCCGTAGCACATAAATTGCATTTCACTTTTTTCTTTCCCGCTACTTCCAACTCCGTAAAATAATTCCATACACCAGAACGTTTCTGTTTTTCGGCCATTCTAATTTTGAGAGTTGCGAGTCTTGCGACAGATGATAATACAAATAAAGTTTAAGAATACCTGTTTGAAAGCAATCGACAATTTTATGACGTATTGAATCTCATCCATTCACTTAATGTCATTCAGCAACTTTCTTCAATGAAAAAAAAAAAGATATATGCCAAAGATGCCATGCAAGTGACAGATTCATACAGATTTTAAATTTGAACGTTTTTCCAGATTTGTACCCATACATTTAGATATCTTATTAGGAATTTTCTGGAAGGGGGGGAGGGGAGGCTATAATTGCTGTCAAAACCGTTAATAAATGTTTATTAAAAACAATAAAGCACATTTTGCAAGATGATCAAAGAGCAGCACAGTAATGCAATACAAGCCAGAAACATATAGTAAGAGATTCTGAGACCCTTTCAGTTTACTAATTAAATATGACGGGGAAAAATTGTTCACCGTTCCTATAGACTATAGTCAAACTTTTATAAATTCATTACTTCCCCTCACAATTTGTTTAATAAGTTTATTCACTTGAAATAATCATTCAAATAATTTCGATTGTAATTTGAACCCTGCAAGATTTGTGCCACATATATAAGACATCGTTTAAACGTTTAGGGATTTTGTAAACGTTTACAGCCCAAACATGAAACGTTACCGGTTACATGTGTACACGTGACAGCCTTATCAGCAATATATGGAAGGAGAGGGGGAGAGAGAGTCACCCAGAATATCTTTTATTTGCATTACAAAATAACAAATAAATAATGGTCATTAGCTTGTTCTGCATGAGATCAGTTTTTAAATCTAGGCAGGCTACTGACAAACAAGTTGATGTTACAGGGGTTTGTACAGTCTTGTCTAAAGTCAGCATTTCGCAAATTCTATGGTTGTTATAATGATCAAGTTTGCTAGTACAACCTTCCATTAGGTCAAGTGCTGTTTGATGTGTTTCATACCAATTGTTAGGTCATTCTTGGCACACTGATTTTGACTACTGATTACTCTGTTTACCTGATCAAGATATAGGACTCATAATGGGTCGACAGGGAATGCTTACTCCTCCTAGGCACTTGATCCCACATCTGGTGTGTCCAGGGGTCCATGTTTGCCCATCTCTTTGATTTGTATTTGCTATATAGGAATTACGAGATTGAGTATTGTTCATTATCTCAGCCTTTTCACAATAGGAAAAGATGCCATACCTAAATTTATTGAATTAATTATTAATTTATTAAAACACCAGTAGGCTAAATGACAAAAAACACACACTGTTACAAAAATTTTAACTACAATTTTCGTTAATCATGAATTTTTTTTTTTTTGATTTTGGGAAGTGCATTCTAATAAACAAGAGGCCAATGGGCCACCTCACTCACCTTACCCTATATCTAAAGATTTTCCCCATATATTTTCATGTAAAACTTGATTCCCTATTGTGGACACACTCAAACCTGGGGGCCATGAAATTAACACACTTGAATCTGCACTATGTTAAAAAGCTGACATGTAAATTTAAACTTTTCTGGCTCAGTGGTTATTAAGAAGATCTTTTCCTATATTTTTACAGGTAAAACTTTGATTCCCTATGGTGATGGTGAACCTACCCCACCCCAGGAGCCATGATTTTAACAAACTTAAATTTGCATTATGTCAGAAATCTGATATGTAAATTTAATTTTTCTGGCTTATTGGTTCTTGAGAAGATTTGTTAAATGATCCCACCCTATTTTTGCATTTTTGTGATTATCTACCCTTTGAATGGGGAATGACTTTTCATTTGAACAAATCTGAATTGAAAGATTTGTATCAAGTTTGATTGAAATTGACTGATTGGTTCTGAAGAAGATGACTTTTAAAATTTGTCAATGTATTATGCTATTTCGCTATTATCTTCCGTTGGAAAAGGGCATTGCCCTTCATTGAAACAAACTTGAATCCCCTTCACCCAAGGATGCCTTTTTGCCAAGTTTGGTTGAATTGGCCCAGTGGTTCTGGAGAAGAAGTTAAAAATGTCAAAAGTTCACAGACAGACAACGGACAACCAATGATCAAAAAAGCTCACTCAAGCTTTCAGCTCATGTGAGCTAAAAAAAAAGAAGCATTATTCCAAAAATAATGTCAGTCCAGTAAATTAATGACTGGTCCGTTACCGTAAATCTTATAACTATGTCAGATCGAATGCCCTGTAAAGGTCTGGGGATCTTGGCAAACACTGGGACAATGGGTGATCAGGAAAGTTAACTTAAGTTCAGCTCAGATAAGCTAAGAATGAAATCAAGAGCATTTTCTATATGACATAAATAAGCATAAATGCATTTAGATATGTTGATCAAAAGTTGCTTTGATTTGTGTTTCATTAAAAACTAAAACTGGCCATGACATTGCTGGGTCCACAGCTGTATTAAAAAAAGAAATAAAACCATTAACAAATTCAAAATATATTCATAAGACCACAGTGATGTCTTGGCTTCTACTACTTCTGACTGAATGACATTCAGTTAAAACAATTTGCTGAAAATTTTCGAAAACTAGCTCCATACTTTAGGGTATTTCAGTGTACTCATTATTATATTACATGTTTATCAAATGCATATTGTATCCTTCCAATTTTAGTTCATTTTCACCACTGTTTTTTCTTTTCTTTTACTTGAGCTACATTTGCCCAAACACTCTTAGAATCCTTTCTACCCTTGCAATTAACCAGTTGCGGTAGCTCAGTGGTTAGAGCATTTGCTTCATAACCGGGAGGTCGTGAGTTTGAGCCCCACTCGTGCCATGGCCATGTCAAACCTAAGACGAAAAATAGGTAGTGACTGCTCCTTCGCCAAATGCTCAGCATTTAGAAGTGAGAATTACGGGTCTTTCGAATATGACCTTAAAGAGGAGGTCCTGTGTCACGGTAGGCGTTGGCACATTAAAGAACCCTCACTGCTACGGCCCTGAGCGCTAAGCATGGGTCTAAATCTGTAGTACTTCATCTACAGCTGGTGACGTCTCAATATGAGTGAAAAATTCTCGACGGGACATAAAACAAACAAACAAACAAACCCTTGCAATTAATCTATGGAGGAACAAGAGTGTCAAAAATTATATATAATTTACAAAAGTCACAAGCCCAGGCCAAAGCAAAATACATATGTGTTTCAAGTTTTCTGACCCTAAATATCTTATTGATGATATAAATAAAATAACAAGAGGACCATGGGCCATATCGCTCTCCTGATTCATCTTGGTCATGCCATTGTTGGGGTGTTGTGATTTTTAAGATATTTTAATCAACCTTTATTTCCATGAAAAATTTGGACCTCATATTATCTCAACTTAGCCCCAAAGGATCACAACATAATTGAAAACTGAATTCACATAACACAGATGCCTCCACATGAATATGAACAAGAGTACCACAAATAATACAACATATACCTGCCAGACAGTGAAATTCAATCTGTAAGCACACTATGCACCCTGAATTGATATCACACACATTCTGAATAAAAAAGCCTTAAAACAGATCATGGTGCACCAATCTATCTGACATGTGAACTGATTATGTATTTATCTGTGAGGGAGATTGAGACAAAATGTTACTGCTATATCTGTATCCATGGTGAGAAAATGTTCAGGACACTATTTGACCTACTTTTAGCCCTAAAGCAGGTCACAGTGCACCAATTAAGTTGAAATGTGTTCTGATTATGTATTTCTCTAAGAGTGAGGTAATACCTATAACATTAATGATAAAATCTGGAAAACTGTTTCACCTACTTCTACCCTAAAAGTAGGTCATGGTGCACCAACCAAGCTGAAAAGCAAACTGAACTGATATTCCTCAAAAAGGAAGCCTATGACTAAACAGTTAGGGGTGTAACTGATTCTAGTTACAGAAAATATAACTAAAATCAGTTACAAAATATGCTTGGAAGAGTTGTCTTTCCTTGAAAATTCTAGTGAGCAATCAGCAAAATCAAGAAAACGGCTAAAAATTGCAAAATTAAGACCAAATTTGAATTCCTTGGTTAAAATGAAGCTTAACAAACTTGTATAGAAATGGGACAAAGTTCATCCTGATTTTTTTAGTCCAAGCATAATGAATTTTAGTTACTTTTCTCTTAACTTCACTACTTTCAAACCTTAATTGTGCAAAAGCAATTCTAATCAATGCACAGATATGAAATTCTGACAATTTATTCTGTAAAGTCTCCTAAATTCAGGAAAATTATAACATGTGAAGCTTCCACAAGCATGGTTAATTTCCAATTAAAAGTGGGACACTAAGGGACATATTTCACTAAAAAGTCAAAAATCTATCTTTCCACTAACACTTGACTCCACCTTTGCAAACATAATGCAACTTCAGTAATTGAAACATGGGAATAGCAGAGGCCTTTGCAAAAAACTCAAATAAATCGTGCTTAAAGTTGACTTTTCAGTAATCATTGGCAAGATATGAAAATGTTATATTTTTCCATAACTATTTTCAGTTATGCCCTCGACCGCTGAATTTCATGACAATATCTGCATTCATAAAGAAAACAAGGTTTTTCTACTAAGTGATACAGCAGTCTTGACCTTTGACCTTGAAAAACAATAGGCATCCTCAACTTGGCATAAGATGTACAAGTATGTGTACTTGTTTGATGGCTGTAGCCCCAACAATTCAGTCTGTATTCTGCCTAAGAAGTTTTCCAACTAAGTGATACTACAACCTTGACCTTTATGAACAAAAGGCAACCTTCACTTAGCATGAGGAGTATGTGTACCAAGTTTGACCGTCCTAGCCCCAATAGTTTAGTCTGTATCCTGCCTACAAGGTTTTCCTATTAACCTTGACCTTGAAAAACAATAGGCACCTTCCTCTCATCACAGTGATCAAATGTACCAAGTTGTAAGATCCTGGAGCTTATGGTTCATTGTGCATTTTGCTTACAAGGTCAGGTCACACAGATGACACCATACCATAATACATCTTGTCTTTGATGGCTTGCATGGTAGTATATTGTTTAACGTCCCTCTTGAGACTATTTCACTCATATGGAGATGTCACCATTGCTTAATGCATTCAGAAAACTACTGGACAAACAAAGATACAATGACTACCTTAAAGAGGCATTGGTCCTGTATATCAACAATATCAGAGATGAAGGGGATTTCTAAAAATTTTAATTTGCTCCAGTGGCACTTGCATTCATAATAGTAATCATATATCTTTACTAAGGCATCATCCTGAAGTAAGTTTTTACTAGGTTTCACAGTTTTACATCTATTTTAAAATTTAAAGTAACAAGAGGCCAACAGGCCTTATCAGTCACCTGAGTATTAGTTAAAAGTGTCACTATGGAATTCAGAAAAAAATTCTTGTTCTGCATAAATATCTGTGCTAAATTCTAATATTCAGCCACATTATAAAACAAGATGTGTTCTTAAAACATAAATGCCCTTGAAAGTGCATATTTTACATAGTATATGTAACATGATGACCATTTTGGACCCATCCTATAGTCAAAACACTAGTTGCAAGATTCACAATTTTGGTAAATCTTTTCTTTCCTTTCTTTTCCTAAAAATCATAAAATTTACAATTTTGGTAAAATACTACTTACTCCTTCTAAATATCTATGTGGCTTCAATTTAGTATCGTCCCATGAGGACCCGGGTTGGAATAGGTTCTCAGTACCCCTTGCTTGTAGTATGAGGCGACTAAATGGGGTGGTCCTTCAGATGAGATCGCAAAAACCAAGATCCTGTGTCACAACAGGTGTGGCACAATAAAGATCCCTCCCTGCTCAAAGGCCCTGAGCGCCGAGCTTAGGCCTAAATTTTGCACCCCTTCACCGGCAATGGTGATGTCTCCATATGAGTGAAAAATTCTCAAGCAGGACGTTAAACAAGATATAATCAATCAATCAATTTAATATCAATAGCACTGAAGATGTTTTTTTAAATGGTTTTCACATGTTCACTATCATTTCAAATTTGGCCCTGTCCTAGAATTCAAACCTCTATCCAGGGGATCATGAAATTTACAATTTGGCAGAGGCCTTCCTACTGTACATCAACATGGATTTAGTTTTTCTTAAAGAAATGACTTGCAGAAAAGAGGAGTTTTGAAAAATGGCCAATATTGAGCAGTTTCTGCCCTGCCCCTAAGGCCCAAGCTAACAGGGTGCAGGAGTCCTGATATTTACAATTTATGTTACCCTTGTCCCAAAGATTCTTCATACCAAATTTGGAAAGATTTGGAATGGTAGTTCTTTATCAAGAAGTAAAAAATATTGAATTGGTAACACCCTTGTTAAATTGTTAACTCTGTCCTGAAGTCCAAAACACTAACCTGGGGAATATGAAATTTACAATTTTGTTAGAAGCCTTCCAGCTCTACATCACTATGCATCAAGTGTTTCTTAAAGATGTGCAGTTGTACAAAAAAAAAAGATTTTTAAAAATCAATTAATATTTGCCCCACCCCTAAGGCTTCAGAGGTGCAGGAGTCCTGATATTTAGAATGCAAGTTTTTCATATGCAGTTTCATCACCTAAATTCAACTGATACGCAAACTAAGTAAATGATAAATATTCAGGGAGTAAAATTAAATTCATGGAATTCTTATTATATCACATTATTTCATTGCTTGTACATTTCATATCCAGGATATTATTTGCAAATATGACATTGTTTTTATGTTTCCACTTTAATAAAACTTTCTTTTTTTTTCCAATACCATTTTGTATTTTCTACATTTACATATTGAAAGAGAAGATGCTTTTAATACATTTTATCATCTTTCTCACTGACTGTGGGTCCACTCTGTCTGAATTAGATATTCACAGTTCCATTAAATGCACCTCCTACACAGATTACCTTATTTCAAAACTGGTGTATTGCAACAGATCACTTAAGTAAGTAACTAAGGAAACTTAAAAAAGGAGACCACGTGGGGCCCTTGTCCAGCCCCCTTACCAAAATATAACGCCTGTGGCACACCATTGCTGCAAATTTGCTATGCATTTGGGACAAGTTTGCTGCAACTAGTTGCAGTGTATTTGCTACAAGTATACTTTTCATATGCAATTTTTTTTTCCTTTGACGCACTGTTCTGGCACACTTGCTGCACACAGTTTACAGCAAATGCGCCGCAAGTATATTTTTCGCATGCAAATTTTTTCTCTGGCACACAGTTTGCCGCAAGTTTGCGGCTCACACTTGCTGCACACTTCAGGCACAGTCTGCTAGAAATTAAAGGATTCTACATAAAGTGTAATTATGAAAACACAATAATATTAATGCAATTGTATATAATTTCAATAACAATGACATAACAAGTCATCTTTCACAGTGTTTAACATATTTAAAAATACAAATAAATAAAAAAGGGTGAAATATAATTAAAAAATAACATGATGTAAGAGTTAAAGAAACTTAAAATGGCTTCTAAAGGGTGTTAAGAAAGTTCGTTCTATGATTTACAGCATGCCTAAAATTATTTATAAACAACTCATATACAAGTTTATATGTTTTTAATAACCAGACAGTCCACCTTTGTTTTTCAATACATTTTTAATTCTATTTGGCATTGAATGAATCAAAGAAATCAAATGTTTCTGAGGTATCTCCCTCCATGCACGGTGAAGTCGGCGTCGTAATTGGCACATTGTCGTTGGGCGCGGATCCTTGTAGGCCTCGCTGTCCAGAATACTCCATAGCTTTTCGATGCAATTTAGGTCTGGGGAATTGCCTGGCCATTCTACTTTGGTAATAAAGTTTGGTAGATTATTTTCACACCAATTCTGTGTTAGCAGAGCAGTGTGAGGGGTCGCTCCATCTTGAACAAATGTGGCGTGTCCTGGATATTGAAGTAACTTTCGTTCGTCGATCCTACCACTATTTTTCTGTCGATTTAGAGCAGGTTTTAGTTCTTTTTGAAGGATATTGTTCACATAATAATCAGCATTAATAGTTTTGCCGGCTGGAACAATGTGAAGTTTGGATAATCCCTGTACTCCCATCGCACCCCATACCATGACTTTAGCGCTCGACTTGACGCAGCTTACATCTGGAACCTCATCTGACTGGGATCCCCATACAACATCGTCCTATCGGTTCGGAACATGAAACAAATATTTCGTAGATTCATCACTAAAGATGTAGTTTTCCCAGTCTTCAGATGCTTGTGATCACTAGCAAATTTCAATCTCTTTTGCCTCTGTGTTTTCGTCAATAGTTGATTTCTCGGTCTTTTAAATGCCTTCCATTTTTTAACTTTTCGCAAATAATTAAAAACAGTTACATGACTCACATTAAAGCCTGAGTTCTTAAGTTCCTTGCCGCATTTCCTTGTTGATTTTCCTCGTTTGTATTTTATGTTTTCCACTTTTCTCTTCACTACCCCCACTATCTTCGAAGGCCGGCCGGATCTCAGTTGATCGGATAGTTGTTTATTTTGCTCTCGCCTTCGCCTCCACTTTGTTACCCATCGCTCACTTTTACATAGCTGCTTAGCCACATCCTTCACACTTAATCCTGCATCTAATAAAGCCAAAGCTTGAGCTCGTTCATTAATTGTACCAACACTTTTACAGGACGTCTGCTTTTTCACTGAACTCGGCATATTTATTTCATGACGTAATAGACACTTTGTTTACATCACACTATAGTAACACAAGAGAGTGCACATAGGGAAGGATAACTGCTGATATAATGAAAAAAAAGTCTATAGAGTTACCAGTAAAAATTTGAAACAAAAACATGTCGTTTTCTATTTAATTTTTCAAATTTACAAACGGAACGAACTTTCTTAACACCCTTTAGTTTACATTATATGTTCATTGTGCAATGTTAAGAAATTCTCAGTGAAATCCCATCCTGGCCATGAGAGTGCATTTTATTTGAAAGATTAATCTTAACCCTTATAACTAACAAGTGCTATACAGATAATGCTTGTATTATAATTGTGTATACATAAAAATATATGACAAATTAGGGCTGGTATGTTCTGATGTATATTATATATTAAAAAATGTGAATACCAATTGCAGAATAAGAATATGTGCATCAATAATAAAACAGCTAGGTTTCAGCAACATTTGTTGATCAGAATGACAAACAGGTATACTCAAAATATACACACGTAAACTGTGCAATTTTCCTCTGAAGTTCAAATCTGGAGACATTCTGACAATCTACATTAATTCTAAAGTCAATACTGTGTAGGGCACTTATTAGGAAGAACATTGTAAATCTTTACACAACTTTATCTTAGATGAACGCAGTTTTATGACTCAGCATCCTTGCTGTCTGAACCTTAGAATCAAAATCATGATAAAATTCTTGAACCTTCTTTTAATCTTCCACTTGTTCAGTACACAGTCATCACAATGACATATTGTCTGCAACAATCTACTGTCCCATCCAAATGTAATGATACGCTGTAAATAGTTCTTTGGGGCAGAGCGTCTCTATACTTGCATATACAGCAGTCTCATCAGATTCAGTTGGAAAGTGTGCGTAAATTCATGTGTCTTTCTTTTTTCACACTAAATAACACCAAGTAACTTCATTTGAGAACTATGATATTAATCCAGGTATGGATGTTGGAACTCTCAGAATCTGAGAATGGCAAGTTGAAGAGAGCCTGGCAATGGTCACATCATATAACTTTTGTATTTGACTATCATTTAAGTATATTCTGAAAAAGATACAAAATTGCAAATAAATGCAAGATACAAAAGGTCCTGCTATAACCAACTTTGTATGATGTCTGACATAGGAAGAATCAAATGCAATGCAAATTTTCCAAATGGAATTTTTGTGGTCCAAATCATAAGCATTTGAATTTTAAAAAATAATAAACCATTTCTTTAAAAAAACATGCACTTAATGAACCATTCATTTTTACTAAAATGTAGGGAAAACAAGCATAAGTATTTAGTAAATAGGTGTTTTTGTTTTTTCTAAGTGCTTATATGCCTATGGTCTGGTCCATTGTGAAAAAATCTGGGAGGGCTACAATATTGCAAATAGAAGGAGTCTAATCTCATACATTTAAGGGAATAAAAAAAACTTAATTTAAAAGAATAGAATGAACCATGACGAACTACATTTCTACTCCTGTCCTATTACACCGCGCTTCCTATTGGCACCAAGGTATTTCAGTTTTACATATATCACAAATGAACTACAGCATCTATCAGCAAGTTAATAACCAAATATACTGCATGCAATAAAGTAAAACTGTTCAGAATTTTGGCAATTATGGTCTTTGAACTTATAGTGAGTGAAAATTTAATATTTTTTTATTATACTTTTCTTAATTTTTGTGCTTCTACAATAATATAAAAACAAACACAATTCTCATTGTTGAATCTTAATTATTTTTCTGTTAATTATACCCTGGTTTACATTTCATGAGATAGCAACCTTTGTCAAAATTGTATCACCATTAAGCAGCCATATGTTGCATTTCTATAAATACTGCGGTATCGTAGTAACAACGTTTCAAATGTATCATTGTATACAGCACTGACCTCACAAGACACAAAGATACCTGTTGTTTATTTATATGAATGAAAACAACAATATAATATACAAGGTATTTATAAAACATTAACGATTGACTGAAATCAGATGGACAGATCTTAAAACGAATCAAAATCATTAAGTACCAGCAGTATCAATAGACCTCTGCATACAAGATACTGTATGTTAGCAACATGACGCAACAACAATGAGCAAGGATCCGTTTCATTTTGAACACTATATTGAAAAGTTTATAAGATACACAGTAAATTGCTTACCTACAGCTGGAACATAACATGGATTCTCTTTTCAGAGTATCTGCATTAACTCCCTGTTTTCTGTTCATCTTTACGGCACTGCATCATGTCGTCTTCAATTTTGATTTTTTTCACCCTTTTAGTCTGGATCACCTTGACGTTAGTGTATATGTTGACTCGACATATATACAAACATCCGGATGATCCAGAATACCATGCTTAAAAAGGGGAATCACATACCCTATGCTTTTAATTAGGAACGCGATCTTGATTTACGGTGCATAGAGCCAAAATCCAGTGAAGACCTGCTCTAGTATACAGCTAAGATTTTTGCAACTTAGTATTTTTGAACATTCCACAAACCAGAGTAAAATACTTGGATGAAATGCTGATATGCAAATTATATGATAAGGTGAATTGCCACTCACTCTCATTTGGTATTTCAACTTACAAACTCACTCAGTAGTAGCATAATATTATTTATGAAATAGAAATAAAAAATATGATTATGGACATATTATTGAAACATTAGGACACCAAGAGTAAATATTAAGAAAACATACTAATAGTCATCATATGTAATATCTTATTTTAAAAGGAAATTTAAGAGAGAAGGGGTGCATAAAAAAAGCTAAATATATTTGAATTATCTGAGCATGCCAAGTGTCCATGTATTTTGGACACTGGATTTTAAGCACATTGACTCTCAGGTTGATATTATAAACCATGGTATTTCTAACATACTCAAATGATACCCACTGAAAAATCATCTTTTTACACTTGAAAATTTAGAGATTTTTGATTGGTTCTTAATAAGTTCTATATATTTAAATTATTCTTGAATTCATAAAAATAGATAAACAAATAAATAAATTTTGTGAACAATTCTTGATTGAATTTAAAATTTGAGGGGCATCTCGTGAATATATCAAGGATTAAATTATTTATATCAATCTTTTATAAATTCAATTGAGATATTTTAAAGAATTAATTAATCCACAAGAGTTTGAATTCTTTTCCCCAAAATTGTTCAAGAATGGATTAAAGAAAAAGGTGTGATGGACTTAACATTCTGTTGGAATAACTTTTTTGATTTTAAATATTCAAGAAAATGTTGTGAACATATGTTGCACAATTTCAATTAATTATAAAATTTTTAAGAAAAAATTGTGGTGAACTTCTGGCATACTGTTTTAATTCAAGATACTAAAGAAAGAGTTCTTGTGTACTTCTGGCACACTGTTTCAATTCTAAATCTTACATGGAAAGTTGTATTGCACTTCTGGCACACTGTGTGCCACTAGCAGCACACTGTGCCACAAGCAGCACACTGTGTGCCACTAGCACAAGCAGCACACTGTGTGCCAGTAGCGACACTAGCTGCATTCTTCTGGCACACAGTTCTGGCATACTGATTTATGTGCCGAAAACTTGCAGCAAACTTTGCATTTTGGTAAGGGGGCCATATAATGGCCATGATAAACTCACTGGAGTCTCTGGTTATTAAAAAAAAAATCTTAATTTAGACTGTGGAATAGCTTATTTTTATGATGGTTTTTAAACCTTTTACGACGATTAGACGCATGTGTAGATTAAAAATTTCTAGGCTAAGTGAATGAGGACAAAAGTAGACCAGCTTTCTCAGGACCGCCTGAGTCCAGCTCGGATTCAAATGGCATTTAGTGATTCATGGAAGTATGTTTATCAACAATCACTGATCAAGCAGTTAATATTTTGTCTAGCAGCATTTTTAGCACGTTTATTATGCACTTTTATTAAAAAATATATTATAAACTATGTCTAATTTGGAACTCCAGTGAGTTCTAGGCCTATTTACAAACACACACACAGTAAGCCTACAGGATGGTTAATTTTCAGATTAGTGATTAACCAACTTTAAATTGATGTATAAAAATGATATCCCAACCTGAACAGCCGTCTTGTTAAAGCTGTCTTTGTCGTCTTACTGTTCGATCCTTTTGCAGCCAGCCTCCTCACTGATCTTGAAAATGGCGCTTTCATGTCACAAGCGGTGTTGCTTCATTTCGTCCCCGATGCTAATATACTCTATCTCACATTTAAGCAGGGATCTAACATTTAAGACGGTCGGATGAACGAACGCACACACAAACTGACCGCTCCGTTAGACGTCTAACGGAGCGGTCAGTTTGTGTGTGCGTTCGTTCATCCAACCGTCTTTGCAAACGCTTTTCCGAGATTTTTATTTTACTATTCCTGCAGTTGTTGACATTGAACTGAAAATAATATGATTGGATGACAACTGGGTCCAGTTTGCGTCTGGCGTGTTGTTGACATATTTTTGAAAGAGTTGTGGACTTTGAACTTAGCAAATTTAATATTTCACAGTTTTCTGGACTTTTAGGTACTGAGTTGAAAATTCAGTACCTATAATTGGATATATATATATATATATATATATATATATATATATATATATATATATGCGTGTGTGTGTGTGTGTGTGTGTGTGTGTGTGTGTGTGTGTGTTTCTTCCTACCTCTTACATATGGTCCCTTAGACCAGTCTCTATAACTAAAAGGGTGATAAAAATATCGCTGAGATTCTTTGGATTGACGCATTTACCGAATCTCGAATTCTTTTGGAGAGAGCAACCATATAATTAGAGATATCTTCAATTCAACGTATCCACAATTAAATTAGTGACTTCTTTAATTGAATTGTTACTGTCTTTAAAAGAATTAATGCGCGCATTAATTCCTTATGTAAAAGCGTTGTAAATAATTCAAGATATCTTCAATTGAACAAGCATTTTGAGTGTATTGCAGGTAATACAAAATCCCCTACCGGTATAGAATAATTCAGTCAAAAGTAGGTCAAACATAACGAAACTCAAAGTTGATCTATAACTATCCAAACCAAAGCCATAAATTAAATTTCAATTGAATATCTTCATCCAGTGCGGAGAAAAGTCTCGAAAACTGATTCTTGCAATTAATCAAGGGGTATTATTCAGTTAAAACTCCCCTACCAGTAGAATAATTCAGTCGAAGGTAGGTCGAGCGTAACGAAACTCAAATTTGATCTGTAACAATCCAAGAAAAAGACATATCAAATTTCAGATGAATATTTTCATCCAGTGCGGAGAAAAGTACGGAAAACCTCAAACGGGATGACAGACAGATGGACAGACAGACAGAAGGTAAATTGATATAGTCTCCTCCGGCAAAGTCGGTAGGGGACTAATTAAAAAGATCATGAAATCATTTATAACAAGCTTCATATTAAATTTTGCTAGCCATAATTCCATCACATTGATACGTGCGTCACTTGAATAGTACTAAGAGAAATACATATGTAATTGAATTGATGCGCGCATTAAATCAGTTATTACTCTCATACGAGCATTAATTCAACTGATGAGAGCAATAATTGATTTGAGGTGCGCATAATTCAATTGACGAGAGCAATGATTCATTTGATATGCGCATTAATTTAATTATTGCGCGCAATGAATGAATTGATGATCTCTTCAAATAATTAGATCACTTCAGTTATTTGAGTTGATCTTAATTTCCATATTAAATTGATGTGTGCATGAGTGTGGTGGAATTATTGCTCTCTAAATTGAATTTGGAGTTCAGTGTTAATGATGTGATGATCTCTTTGATTCAATTAAAGAAATCCTTAATTATTTATCACACATTTGTACAAGAAATTAATGCGCATATCAATTCTTTTAACGAGAATAACAATTGAATTAAAAAAGATCATTAATTCAATTGTGAATATGTTGAATTAAAGATATCTCTAATTATATAGTTACTCTCTATAAAAGAATTATTGCGCGCATCAAATGAATTAATGAAGAGAGCAATAAGAGAGAGAGAGATTTAGAGATTTAAAGTTGATCCAATTTGTTTTGATCGTCGGGGGGACATCAATGCTAATATAAACTTTTAGTAGCAATCTTTACTAAACATCACTAGCTGATAGAACTTGTGACAAAGTGACATTCTGAAAAATATAAATAAAATCTACATACCGGTAAAGGAAAAAAAAAATTAAATTTCGGACCTCATGAATTCTCATACAGATCCTTGGGGCAATCATTTGATGAAATAAAGTTTTTTAGTAAATATCACGAATTTGTTGATTTGAAATAAAATATGAATAAACTTTGTTAAAAACAAACCCTTTTGCATGCAACAACCAGATTTATAATTTGCATGCTTAATTATTCGTTACGCTTCTTCTTTCAATATCAATATGGTGTCGGTTGCTGACTGCAAACAATATGAATTTTTAAAAAAGAATGAATGCGGAAATCGGGTTTTCTATACGCAAAGTAAATGTTTTGCATGTTATAACAAACTGTGTTTATTATTATTATTATTATTATTATTATTACTATTATTATTTAACCTCAAAAACTTTTACTTTCTTTCATTTAACCTCATTTTTTTAAAATTTACTTTGCAATTTGATAACTATTCCCAGTCAGTTATTAATGCTTTATTAAGTTTGCCCTAAAACTCTGCACATAACAGATTCAGAAGATGTTATTTTGAGGCACGAGGAATCAGAGGAGGGGGGTGTCCATCCATCTTTTTTCTCTGACGTCAACCATTTACTTGCTGTAGGAAAAAAAACTTCACCAGCCTAATGTCACCAATCTTATGAAAATGATAAAACATGTTTAGTGAAGATTGCTACTAAACGTTTATATTAGCATTGATGTACCCCCCTCCCCTCCACGATTAAAACAAATTGGGGCAATTTTAAAAATATATACTCTCTCTCTCTCTCTCTCTCTCTCTCTCTCTCTCTCTCTCTCTGGTGTTTTGGATAGACCTGACCCACACTTTTAAAAGAATACGTACCCGATATTCAATAAAATCATTTATGTCAGATCTGTTGTAGTCTCTCTTGGAAATAGGCACACGCAACATCATTTTTCGATTTGGGGGGGGGGGGGGGGGGGTTGGAAGTAAGTCCACATTTTTCTTGTTCAATACTTTTATTAAGAATAGTTGGGGGATGGGGGTCACCCAATAGCATCATCATGGAGGAAGCGTTCATCCGGTTCAAATCATGATTTTCAAGTCCACATTCTAATGTTATCAAAATATTATCAAAAATAGGGGGGGGGGGGGGGGGGGTGTCAACCAATATACATGTATCTTTATTTCCATATGAAAACAGATTCTAATCACTGTCAAAAAAGGGAGCACCCTCTTCTCCCGATTCTACCTGCTTTGGTAAATGTTCAAAATAATATAAGATTTATATTTCTCGTGTATTTGTGTGGGTGTCTGTGTGCGTGTGCCAGTAAACAGACGTATATATGAAAACCCTGCAGTTAGATATACCACACTGTTTATATATGTACTCAAACAACTTTCTAGAGAATCCATTTGAAAAATAAAACTGACAGCACAATGCATGTTCCAGACATATACATATACATTGAATGTTGTGTTCACATCAGTAAAACTATGCAATGCGAGTGTAACAGGAAGGGAGAAAATGTAATGGATCAGACCGGGCTCGAACTCCTGTCCGGTCCCTTTGCATTTTCTCTTCTCTTGTCACACGACACGATGGTTCTGAATTATTCCTGAATGACTTGTGTTTTGCTGTACCCAGGGAAATGATGTCCCATTCATGTAACGTTTGTATCGTTTATTATCACCTTCTGTCTACAGTCAGACAGATATATTTTATTCGTTTTTATCGGCACATGTATATTTCATACATATATCATCAAATGCAAGTAAGCAAACCTTTTAGGTATTCCTTAGTCTACAATTTGATTGAAGTGTTTATTTGCATTACTTAAAAGAAACATTTGAAATCATTTCGACATTGAACAGCGCCGGCGAAAATATGACGGTGTTCCATTCAATAGATGCATGCATTATTTTCCTCACTCATGAATTTAACACGAGATTCTTTTGCGAAGAGTTGATGAACACGATAAAGTTAATATATATATATATATATATATATATATATATATATATATATATAATCTCTGAAAAATCTAGAAGTTTTACGCATGGTTCCATTGGCTCAAGGATCAAATGCCAGATACTACATAGCTGCAGAATTGTAGCGTTATGGTTTAATTTTTTTTTTGTCTTTGACCATAAGACGAAAATATAAAACCATAACGCTACAGTTCTACAGCTAGATAACACACAGATCTTTCCCTGGGTTTCTCAAATCCAGCATGACAAAACCTTTTGACTTCATCCTTCATTGAGTATTTTTCAAATAAAAAAATTAATTGCAACTTTTAGAAAAATATATTCAGTATTGCTACTGCAAATCATGATGAACAATCTTATGGATACCGTAGCTTAAAAGAGGTCAAAACCAACTATCATTTGTCAAATTTCGAGTTTGAATTGACCTATTTAGTGTTTGTTTAAAACGAAGAACGGTGTTATTTTAATCTATCACTTTTATTTATTGTTTGATATAAAATATACTTACGTCATGTGAGCGGCTTATTGTTTTCAGATTCAAATGGACCGCATCACTCGTCAATTTTTGTGACGGTCACAAAGTTTGTCGTCTATTTACATTTAATAAATTACAGTAAACTTCGTGTAACCGATGTTTCCTTACTGAAAATAACTTTAATCTCGGACATTGATAAAATAAAGTTTTAATTCTTCAGATATTAAAATTGGGAATATTTTGTTTCGTTTTATATGATATTGCAAGCACATCCCTGATAAGATGTAAGATATGTTGAAAACTACTTGGTTGCATTCTGATAATTAACAAATGCTTATCTTTAAATATTAGCAAAAGTCAGGACCAGTGAAATTTTTCAAAATTTATTCTTCATGACGATATTCTAGAATTGATGTCATTATGAACTTTGTCCATGGCTGTGCTTTATATAAAATTTGAGCATTTTATTGCAAAAATGTGGCTATTTTAAGCAAATTCTTGTATTTCATAATGCTTGGGACTGCAGAACTCAGATACACCAGTGCAAAACTAAGATTTTCACTACCGTGATAAACTATCCTACATAGACTATCTTTTTTGAAAATAATATGTCGAAACTTCACTTCAATTTTGGCCGTTTCACAGGGCCGATTTTGACCTTTCGTGGACCTACTTCTTTTGTGTTATTACGCGGAAACTATTTTCTATAGAAAATGAGCTCAATAGGTTTTCGCACTTTTTAAACTCCGAGTTCGAAAAACATTTGTAAAACAGCAATTTTGCATTTTCATGATATTTATATCTCCCAAGTAACAATGAACAGCTTTTTGAAATGCACGTCAAAACATTTTAACAGACGGTGACTAATTTGTTGTTTTGTCTCATGTCTGTTTTCTTTTTGAAATTACGAACAAACACAAAGAAAATAAGCATTATTCTGTCTTAACCACAGTGTCTCGCAATTGATATCTCTCGATCTGTTTATCAAGAATAATGCTCAGATCCTTTGATTCTTTCAGTGTGTGTGGGGATCAAAGAATCTAATCTTAATTAAATTTTCAAAAGTGCAAAATTTCGAAATAAAGCATAAATAAAAATCATGTTTGTTTCCCATTTGCGATCCATCACTTTTACCGCTGAAAAGTACGTGGGCAAGAAAAAAAAAATACATTGTTTGGCCCAAAACGTTAAACGGTGATAATGAAAGAATTTTTTTGTCAAGTATCGACACATCTGATCTACATGTTCCGGAAGACGCACAATTTGAGGGAAGGTTTCGCAGCTGTAATAGATCTTAAGTCAGGGTATTACAAATCTTAAGTCAAGGTATTATAAATCTTAAGTCAGGGTGTTACAAATCTTAAGTCAGGATATTACAAATCTTAAGTCAGGGTATTACAAATCTTAAGTCAGGTTGTTACAAATCTTAAGTCAGGGTATTACAAATCTTAAGTCAGGGTATTACAAATCTTAAGTCAGGGTGTTACAATTATTTCTGGATCAGTAACACGACTTCGATTTAGGCCTAGTTTTGAAATGAAAAATCAGGATCAATCAGAACAACCCCCCCCCCCCCCCCCCAGCAACTACCTTGTTTTCACACGTCAGATACCGACTGTGAACAGGTTTAAGTTATTTCAAAATTATTATGAACTGCCATAAATCGTTTAAACTACTATAATTCTTATGAACTACCATAATTCTTATAAATTGTCATAACTCTAATAAACTCCTTAAAGTCTTACGAATTAACTGCAATACTTACAAATTACCGTAATTCTTATGAACCACCACAATTCTTATGAACTGCCATAAATTCTAATCTTATGAACTGCTATAATTCTTGTGCCCAATTGTAATGTGATATAATTCTTAGGAATTCCACAATTCTCATAATTATTAACTACCACAATTTTTATGAACTGCTGTAGAAAGAATGCATCTTTTCATTTCGTTAATCTTTAAGTTATATGCCACGTAGTGAATCAATGGAGAAATATAAGTGATAAAATTCGTATTGATAATCATAACAAATAAGAACATACAATCAATAAAATATTCGGTGTTTTGTGGCTGTGTATGTTTTCTTTCCAACTTGTCATGCCTTGAGAACAAAAATCACATAAGTCGTTGGATAAAAATCAGACTTGGATTTCTCGAAAACATTCAAGTCGAAACTTGCACATAAGTATGAGATATTACTTAAAATGTGACTGCTCAAGTAAGAGAAAACTCATGAAACTTAAGTTTGAGATTTTTTTCACTGAATCCCAGCCTAATCAGTTATTTTTTCCCCGTTTTATGTCCGAGTGTGTGTAACTTTTCAAACTCTAAGCCCCCCTCCCCCCCAAAAAGTACATTGTATATGTTTTTTAAAACAGCAGTATAATCCCTCCATCCGTATTTCTTGTCTCCAAGGAAATTAACTGGCATAGTTATATTTTGTCAAAATATGGCACTTCGTTTTAATATGAATAATTTATCCTGTTTTGAAGTACAGTAAAACCTCGTTATCTTGAACTCAATGAGGCCTAGAAAAAACTTCGATATTTGTACATGGATTTAAGATTACATAAAGAAAATCTAATGGAGACTTCTGACTCATTTTGACATACCTATGGTATCTGAGATACCAATTTTTAAGATACTGAAGTTCCACTGTACATACTAATATAAAAATATTAGAATAAAATTAAAATAACTTTGTCTCTATGTATCCCTTTTTTAAAAATTTCTTGTTTTCCTGCCTTGGTGACTGACAGTTTATTCAATCCCAAACTCGCGCATATGTCCAATTCACAAAAATGGTGAATTCCTACATCTCTACTGAATCGACACCTCTGATCCTCCTGCTCTTATTTCCAAACTGACGAGTCGTTGTCTGAAAATGTTTATGACAGATATGGAACAACGGATTTTCGTCAAGCCAAGCTATGGCACATACAGTCTGAGTGAGCAAAAAAAAAAAATTAAAAAAAATTACAACATGATAGGGTTGATTTCTTACTTACTATTAATTACTTTTCCCCAAAACATGTTTCTAGCTCAACTGAATTTCTGAATACTGTTTTTGATTGTTGTCTCTTAGTTGAATTTTGTTTTTCTCCAAAAGATTTACTTTACCAATTTCAACTAAACTTAGCAGAGTGTAACGTATATCCTTGTGTAAAGGTAAGTCAATGACTCTTTTCAATGAAAGGTCAGACACTCTCTAAAAATATGACAGTTATGAAATGGAGAAAACAATTCAAGTCACATAAAAAATCTTTTTGAGAAGTTTTGTTGAAATCTTCGATTAGAAAAAGCCAATGATTCTACTGCTCATGTGATCTAAAATGAAAGGAGACCCTCTGTATTTCTGTAAAAATGTTGCAAAAGGATGGAATTCCGAAATTCCACATATCTGATTTCAACACCACATGCAAGAATTCTTCTTCATATAATACATGTACATTATGTTGCGAGAGGAAACCCTGCTTTCCAGAATCCATTGTTACAGTAGCTATTACATAGTGTGCAAGATTCTCAAAAAACAAGGGCTCCACAAAGTGGTGAATGCCCACACAATGTGAATGAAAGACTACAGAGAAAGTTTATTATTTGTACTTGTACTTCATAATCAATTTGGATCAACATTCATAATATTTAGTTTAAAGTTGGCATGTGTGAGTCTAGATGACAACTATGTGAATTTAGTGTTTCAACAGACACTGAATTTTCGATCTGGCCCCTAATCCAATTGGTTGCTTCCTTGGTATATTCATTTTTTTTTTATATAAATAAATGAGACAAATTTTCATACACTTAACTTGCCAAGCAATAAATCAAGACACATCCAACACACATGTCATATGGTCAAAAATTTGACTTTGTGTGAAAAAATGGTTTTCTTTTGGTGGTTGATTTTTTTAACCACAATTCTTTCAGTCAGCTGGGGTGTGATACCCAGTGAACAAATCATGATGCAACAGAAGAAAATTATCTTCTGGCTGAGTGCAAGAAGCTCAAATGTAACACCCAAAATGCTCTGCAAACTTCCACCATCAAAATACAATGTCTGAACATCACAAATAATATTTTATTTCGACAAAGTCAACACCATGGTCAAATTACTGAATCACATGACCAAATACTTGTGAAACAAACACAAAATTGCACATATCATGAGAACACGGACATAAAAATCAGCATATTAAATAATGATCAGCCATTCATAATATATGTATATTGTAAACAATCAATATGGATAATATATAAAATTATTCTTTCTGTAGACAATCAGCCATCTAAATTAATGCACATATACACGTCAAAATTGTTAACATGCACATTTTAAATAAAAAAGATGAACAAGTGACAACCATCTTGGCTCAATTTAAGGTTTCAACAAAAACACCTTAATGTTAAGAATGATATGCCTTGATGTAAATTTGTGAACTGAGTTTAGAGAAGAAATCTGTACACACTGCTCACTTCATTTTTGAAAATAGCTAATGCTTCCAAAAATAATACAGACCCCACCCACCCACATACTATTTTCCCCACCATGTAAGGAGAGTATTTCAATAATAGGAGTCTCATTGTGAAATTTGAAGGAAACTTACAATTACAAAACTTTGTTGATCATTTTTTATAACAAGGAAATTTGAGAATTTTAGGAGCATGCTGCTATGAGGTACCAATGTTATGAAATAATAGCAGCATGCTCTTAAAATTTTGTTTCAGAATGGTACCTCAGTACTGAACTTTTTGTAATGTTACCTTGATGCTGCCAGAACAGAGCATCAAAGATAAAGTTGATCTTTTAAAAAAAAAGGATCTGTTAAAAATTTTTCATTCAGTGTATATAATTTTGAAGTTGAAAAGTTTTAAAAGAAGCACAGCTAGATCATAAAAAAGCAATTATATTAAAACCCTACTCTGTTGTACAAAGCTGTAGGGTGCTTCATTACAATTTAACAGAAAACATCAAAACAATATTGTAAATTATTTGTTATTCATGAAAACTTTCCAAGTAAATTCACAAAGTTATTGTGATATGAAAACAAAATCCTTATAAATACATTGTGTGTGTGTCTTGCTGATAATACCCAGCAAGTCAGGATCACAAAAATAAAGTATGACACCAAATAAAATTATTTACGGCACCTAGGTTTCTCGCTCATCTCTCCTACAAAATCACATGATTATTCGGGACTGCATCATGTAAAGCTATTGTAAAGTTTCTGGCATTGAAAAATCAAGTTATCATCAACTTTCAATGACAAAATAAGGAAATACTTAGCATGTCAACATTCTGGTACTACATACCAGCATGGAATATCATATCTTGTAGATAAAAAAACCAACAGCATTGCACCAATTTCATCCTTACTTCAAAACTAAAAACTTCATCCTTACTTCAAAGCTATTGCTATTACCCTAAAACTTCTGTTATCTATCTAAAAACACATGCAAATGTGTGTCCATCAAACATCTAAGAAAGAACTTGCAGGATCTTTGCTTTTGGTACTCCCAACTAGCAAAAATATACATGTTCCAAACCTGTGGAAAATGTTACTTTTAGAGTTCTACTCTACAGACTACAAACTCTTTCACACTGTAATGTTATTACTAGTAACATACAATACAAATGTGATATATATGTAAACATTGTTTTCATTACACTATTTCAGTGCACACATTACAAATAAAAGAAAAATGTGATTTTTTTTTCTTCTTCTGTGATGAATGAGTAGTGGGGTTTTTTTTGTTTGTTTGTTTGTTTTAAAATATGAATTACTTGTTCTCCACTCCTTCAAAACATTACAATATCTTGATCCACCCCTCCACCTATCATAAACTTTCTTGGTTGTCCCTCAGCATCATTGACTGGGACAAAGTGGCTACCCATCTTAACTCTAGAAACCAAATCAATAGCCTCAATTGATGATACTGTCTACGTCCCATTTCTACAGGGAGAAAAATAATCAATATACCAAAGAATTAAAGCATTATCATCGTTTTGAAACGTGAAACTCCTAACAATGCCTGTGAAGACAGTAACAGATGGCCCATTTGTTTCACATCCTATTTTGCAAATTGATGATTTTTAAATATTTATAATAAAAATATAACTGAAAAAAAATATGCTAAGGTCAAGGTCAAAAGCATGTTCAAAGAAAAAAATATAGAATTGTAAATTAAAAGTGCTGGCAGAAACGTAGTGCTAAGTAGATAATCAATGGATATTTCATGCTTATAACTACTCTGATGAAGACCATCCATTTGCTAAAGCAATACTGCCTGTGCTTTTTACATTAAGCAGAATTTGCATCATAGACGAATATAAATATATGCATGATTTGATTTGTATGCAAAAGAAAATATTTAATCACTATTGTTTGCCAGTCACAAAAGGTGTGTAATATAATAAAATCAAAATCCTTAATTCATATTATATATTATACCGCCAAAATGGTCACGTCCAGAAATAGTTATACATCAAGAAAATTTTCAAGTCCAGTTTTTATAAAAAATTACTTTCAAACATATCAGATTTCACTGTATTCATAAATATCATGTTTGAAAATGATACAAGTTAAGACTTCTGCATTTTAATTTGTACAGAATGTGGATAGGAACATGGGATGGTTACATTGTGTTGGCATATTCTAATACATCTACTGGTCAAAATTTTCACATTCTTAAATATTTTGTTCAGGATGCTCAAGAGGCTTTTTAACCCCCCCCCCCCCCCCCCCCAATTCTTTGTGCATCAAGTAATGACAAATATACATAAAAAACATCACTGGGCAAAAATGCATTGTTGATACTTAAAAGTAAATGTTCTATCTATTAGCAACATAATTTACAATATATCATAAATATATTCTATTCATTGCCCCACTGTAAAATAAAAATAATAATAAAAAGAAAAAAGCCCCAAGGCCACAATGCTCACTTAAGGAGAAAATGTTGTAACTAGAAATAATTCAATAACTTCTGAAAGGACCAGACAAAAGATGTCTTCTTTCCCCATTCTGTTGAATATCATTAAACTTATTGTGTCACAAGGATAAAGAAAATATATAGTTTAAGGGTGGGATCAAGATAAAGGACCAATTATTAAAGGGTGGGGCTATCAATAGTCCCCCACCACAGAGATTTTTGGTATAAACCTCCACACTCAACTTGTCATACACCGTCATCAAATTAACCCAATCAAACTATGCTGTTCTTGAAAAAGAACATTTTTAAAAAAATATTCTTTTTTAACTTTGCTAAACTTTGAACCCTTAATGTAGCCTTAAAATAGTTCCAGGGGCCATGATCTGAAGAAAAAAACCCTTTAATATTATAAAGAGAGCTTGTCTATCAAGTTTGGTGATTAATGGCTCAGCTGTTCTGAAGATTATCATATACCTCCACCCAATTTTGAATATTTCTATATCACATCTCCTTTGATGAGAGTGTGGCCCTTCATTTGCACAAATATAATTTACCTTTGTGCCAAGTTTGCTTAAAATTGTCCAAGTGATTCTTGTTGGGATTTTTAAAATGCAACATTTAATTTTCTGTAACTATCCATAATCTCTCCTTTGAAAAGAGCATGGCCCTTTATTTGAAGAAACTTGAATCTCATTCACTTTATTGTTAAGAATACTTTGTGTCAAATTTGGTTGAAACTGGTTAAGTAGTTTTTGAGATGAAGATATTAAAAAATGTCCAATTTTTTTGAATTTCTAAATTATGGCCCCTTTGAAGAGGATGTGGCCCTATATTTGAACAAAATTAAAATCCCTTCACTTAAGGATGCTTTCTGCCAAGTTTGACTGAAATTGGTGTTGCAGGTCCTGAGAAGTTAAAATTATGTGAAAAAGTGAACAACACCAACAATGAATGAGAGACACCTTTTGATCAGAAAACATCACTTGAGCCTTCAGCTCAGGTGAGCTAAACAGAAAAACAATAAAATTTTGTGATGGTGACACATACAACAAACTTTACAGTGACAGAAACCATGTTAAAAATTCAGCAGCAGTGTGGTCACCCTACACCCTCAAAAAATAGGATTCCAAAATGCAAATAGTTTGAAAAACATCAGCTCCAGCTACCCATCACTGGATTAAAGTACGCCATAGAGTTTAAGGTTAAGAGTTATGTCACAGAGGAACATACTACAGTAAAACATGCTTACAGTGAAATGCAAGGGGCAATCAACTTTGATTCATTATAAACAGAATTCATTGTATCCATTAAGCATATGGTTTAAAATTACAAGGAATGAAAAATTAATTTGCTGCAAGTGTAAATTTATCACAAGGGTGTTCATAGTAACTTTGTTTCCCTATATTTAGTCTTCTTCATTTGGAGCAATTTAATTTACTGCAAACTATCGCTGCACGACATAATTTGAAGTGGCATTCATTTCCTATCCTGCCACTAGATGCATTGCTGAAGAACTGAATCAGAATAAAAAAAAAGAAATGTATGTTCCCAGAACTGACAAATAGACATGGTTCAAATAAGGTCTTATATGGCCTTAGATTTTTCAAACTCAACAATCTATGACTATGATGCTATTTTTAGTATAATTTGTTACAATACATTATGATGTAACAAAGTATGCATCATGATAGGCATTTAGTCAAATTTCATTCAAGTAGCTAAAAATGTAAGCTTAATTTTCTGTCGAGCACAATTTGCAATCTAATTTTTACACATGATATTTGATACAACTGTTAGTCACTAAGGTACTTACTACAAAGCTTTTTTTTTTGTTGGGGGGGGGGGGGGGGATTGAGGGATGTGTTTTATATTATATCAACTTTGTCACAGCTTACTTCTTCAATTTTCCAATAAATTTCCCCTATTACCCATGTAAACCAATCCAAAACATTTCAATACTCAGAAGTATCACTCTATGCAAAAACATGTACAAAACTTTCCAAACCGTCACACCTACATAGTCTATCACCTACAAACTGGCTTCATTTATTCAGATATTGACAATAAGGACGCCTCCACTTCAGGACACTCTTGTCTACTTCTCTAATAGATGTCACTAATTTATCTGGAAGCTTCATTTATTCTGGACAATTTTGTCTGGAATCAAAGTATACTCATCATGTATACCATAAACTGTGGAATATTTTCACTTTTGCCATACATATGCAGAAAGTCTTATACTCTTTTAGCTTTAATAAAATGTCTTTTATCAAAAGTCAATTTGGGATACTAATTTACACCTACGTACATCCACATTAAATCCAATAGACATAACTGACTAATATTCATATTGTTGACCAGAAAAACAATGTTATTGCCATCAATACATAACACTAGTGCCTGACACATACAACATCAAGATTACAAAATTAAAATACCTTTAATAAGATACAGAAAAAGAAATGAAGATGTATATATGTATTACAGCATGAGCTCTCAATAAATAATAATGATAATTGTGATAATGTATTAAAGAATTTGAGAGATAACTGTATTTGAATTCTGTGTGCAATGAATGATTTCACAAAAATTAATGGACAGTAAAATAACTATTAAGAGAAAAAAATAGCACATGTTGCAGAATTAACAAGTGGATATTTTAAAAAGAATTAAATAACATCATTATAAAAAAAAACCTAAGAAAGTGAACTCATGTCAAAAATCTGTGAATTTCCCATTTTTTTAAATTTTTTTATTTTGAAGGCACTACATTTTATATTTGATAAAAATAAAAAAAAGTCTGTAAGGTTTAATGCTTTTGAACTTTGCAAATATTTGGCAATAAGTTAAAATTCCCATATGTACAACATTAATTTTCAAATTATGTTTTCACTCTACTACCTGAGAGCAATTATGACAACAATATAGGGGGGAAAAATTTAACAGTTTGTTTGCAAGCACTCAGCATAATCATCAAAGTATATGCATTGAAAAATCAGACTGTAAAATGACTGAAGAACACCAACCAAGTAAATTATCATATGAACAGAAAAATACAATGCATCTCTTTCATAATGGTGAATTCTTCACTATTTCTAAGACCTAAAACTAATTATTTTTTTATATGTAGGTTAGGTTGTCCCAAAAACATCTCTAAAAATACCTATAAAAGGACTAGGTCTGACAAAGGTCCAATCTGATGTAATCAAATGACTCATTTGTTCTATGATATAGGTCCAATTTGACATGATTAAATGACTCAATTTTTCAAAGCAAATTTATTTTATTTCAATGAGGAGTATAGCACAATGGTTTTCTGATTCATATCATATATAACACAAGAATGCTGGTGACCCCAAGATATGATATACAAAACAAGACTTTTCCTGCTACTGCTACTTCTATGAATCTTTCAAAAATAGGTCACTGGTAGCGAAAAAAATTTGTTCTCCGATGTTTTCACAATAAAAGAGACGTTTTCAGTCAAAAACAATGGGCAAGCAACAATTAAATGCTTGATTAAATTCTACTATTGTATTACGCAAAATGGAACGATTGTGGTTGTAATTTAATCAAGGGTTTTTTTTTTGTTACAAAAGAATTGCTGGTTGCAAAAAAGGAGTAACATTTCAAACCTCAAATATTTCACAATGAATTTTTACCTTTTCTGGAGGACAAATTAAGCCTGTATCATATACATTTCTTTAGTACATGTACATTACTATATGTAACATTCAACCACAATTTTCATCTAAGAAAACTTGACACCATAAAACTGTCATTTCTGGGAAGGAAACATCAAAATGGCAAAGTTATTGTTTCCATCCACAGTATCTTTTTTTTTTTTTTTTTTTTTTTTTTTTAGATTTTTAAATGTATCGATGAATGTCATAAGTATTTCCACAGCTGAAAACAACAAAATTCTGCAGACTAAAAATTAAATGACATGTAAAACATCTCTTGTGTAAAACAAATATATGAAGACCATTGTGCTCCACTTTGAAAGACATGTCAAAATGAACATAAATATACAATTTGACTGTACAATCACAATTGTTTTAAATATTTGTTTTTTTTGTAGACATCAAAAAGGGCAATACTTCTCATAGAAGATTGAAAAATAAAATCTTTCTGTAAAAGTAAGAGAAAGATTTGAGAAAAACATTTACTCCACTAGATTTTGAGTGGCATACAAATTGGTTAATATCATTATGGACTGTAAAAGCTAACCCATGGTAAAAAGGATCCATATGATGCTGGCTCTAACAATTTGAGAGAAAAACTAGTTGAATGTGCTATTATGCCGCGTTTTGCGACAGCAGTTATCATTTTCTTCCCACCGACTGCTGATTCTGTCCCGTTGTGTGTTTTGCAGGGCTTCCGATTTCGCTATATCTATCACAGCATATGTGGGCGGCTGCTCTCTCACTGGGGCCGGTGGGGCAGGGGCCGCCTGGGTGGAGTCGGATCCAGTCTCCACAGTTATATATACACATTCTGACTGGTCCATATTTGTTGAACTAGGCCGATTTGTAAATCCATTGGCGTCCCTGCGGGTTATAACAGGGGGTGGGGGTCGAGCTGGCTGTTTTTCTGGCTGAACATTCACATAATTTTGAACATTGTCTTCTAAGAAAACATCCTCAGTGTTGGCAGGAGAGCCATTAGCTGGATCTGGACTATTCTCATTGTTACACAAACTGTCTTCACTTGATGTGAACACTAGGTGAGTGTAATTGATATTGGACTGAGGTAATGCCTGACTTGGTTGGGGGATACCATTGTGAAGAAAATCGAAGATGCTCTGAGGGGCATCAGCTGGGGGCATAGTGTTTTCATAGTCATTTCCACTATCAACTGTTGTCTGGTTCACATAATTCAATTCTGTGTTCATTTGGCGCGAGTGTGGATTTCCATTACTGTGGTTGGGGTTCCTGTTATCAAAATCAGGGATTTCAATCATGGATGGAGGGCGGCTATTATTGTGAGTATTTTCCACAGGAAGAGTGGTGTGTTCACTCTGGCCAGCTCTACGAATGGACTCTTGCACAGTGTTAAACAGCACCTCTGCTCTCTGACATTTGAAAGCAAATATCCCTGGTCCAGTGGTACTCCTACGGCCACTTTCAAATGAAAACAATTCCTCTTCCCACCCATATCTCCTCAAACACCTAAGTGGCCATCGAATCTCCTTCTGGCGATGATAGAGTATCAAATCTGAATCTGTCACTTCAATTTTCCCATGATTCAATTCTTCCCCGTTTTCATCCACATTGTACACCCGGAAAATTTTTCTGTTTCTGCCATTCCTTTCAGGTTTGGTAAAAATGCATCCCATTTTCTAGAAAGGTTTACAGCATTATCTGTCAAAATAAATAATATGTAAATCTCCAATATAAAATGTTTTGTGTTACACAACACGTGTACAGTATAGTTTTTCCGTTTGTGAAAAAGTAATTGATTGGCTTTAAGAAAGTCCAGTAGCCTTTCATATTATATCTATCTACTTTTATCTGTAAGCTATGATAATTAAATTTTGTGGAATGTGTGAGAATCAGGTGTTATTCCTATCATCCATGTAAATGTACCGATTGTGGTCAACAATCAAAATGCTAGCCATGAACAGACTGTACTTGCTGAGCACAAAGACTCACTGACGAGGAACTGATATAAGATATATGCACTTGTTTTCAAATCTCAGCGATTCAAATGATGTGTATTTAATCATGTTCTTCTTTCTTTAGAAAAAATACAGATTCAATGAAGTTAAATTTGATAAGAGTTTGTGTGAAAATGAGATTTCACTTACAGAGAAATCCATCCTGTTTCAACAAACTTCCCTATATCTTCATGTCTAAAAAGTACATTATACCTTCTCTTGTCATAAGATACCTGTGTTATTAATTATACAAATAATTGTATTGTATAATAATCACCTAATTAGTTTATTCTTCTTCATTTTTCACCTGCAAGGAAAAAAGACAATTACACAATGTGTATCTAGAAAGTTCATGTGTTTTAAAAACTCTACAAGAATTGGTTTAAATTCTGCATCTCAAGAGGATATAGTACTTGCATTTGCAAGTGTACCTATGAAAATGCCTTGTACTATGTGTGAACTATAACACACTTTCCCCCGTGTCTCAGTAGCTGTTGTACAATGTGAGTCTATTTTAAAATACATGTATATCGCATTAAAAGTATTGGCAAATCAGAGAAAAGGACACGCAAAGAGACTGTCAACAGGATACAGACATGATTTATTACATGTAAATGCCCATCAAGATGTTCTTAATTAGTTACTTCATGCTTCATAATTATTGAAACAATACACATTCCCCCTCGCATTCATTCTTTTGTCAGACTAGTAAGGCCAAGGTTACAGAGTTTTTCTGGTATTTTTTTTTTTCTTCTGTTTTGAGTCAGATCTGAATTGAAAAATCTGTCACCCAGCAAGGCATAAAAAGAAACCTCAATAAAATAACAAGAGGCCCACAGGCCTTATCAATCACCTGAGTATTAGTTAAAAGCACCATTAGCCCCAAAGGCTATGAAATCTAGAATTTTCATGCTCTGCATCTAATATTCAGCAACAATATAACCATGATGTTTTGTTTTTTTTAATAGAAAACACAAATTATGCCTCCAAAAGTGCCCAAACTGATGAAAGATTTTTTAAACTATATGTTATATTAAAGCACAATATGACTACCTGCTCCTTCTATTCAATTTAGCATCAATGGCATTAAAAAAGAGTCATTTAAATGTTTTACACATAAATACTATATACCACTACCTCAGGAATCATGAAATTACAATTTTGGTACAGACTTTCCTGCTTTATGTGTGGTTGTAATAAAGAAAATTTTTTTAAATTGGTTAATTTTTGCCCTGTCCCTAAGGCCTCAGGAATGCAGAAGTCCTGAAATTTACAATTTATGTTCCCCACATCCTACAGATGTTACAGGGTTTCAACAGTCTTATTTAAAATTAGCATTTTGCAAAACTGTTGTTATAGTGATTTAATTCACCAATACAACTTGTCATTAGGGTCAAATTTGCTGTCTGACGTGCTTCATACCAATTGTTAGGAATCTTTACACACAGATTTTTACTAGGGATTGATCCATTTACTTGATCAAGATTTAAAGCTCACAGCATGTGTGACCAGTCAACACAGGATGCTTACACCTCCTTCCTGTAGCCACCTAATCCCATCTCTGGCATGTGCAAGGGTTCATTTCTGCCCTACTTTTAATTTTGTATTCTTCATTGGAATTGTGAGATTGATCACTGTTATCCTCTCCTTTTCATACCCAATTTGAAAAGAATTGGAATGGAAGTTATCGATAAGAAGTTAAAACTGTCCATTTATTAACACAAATTTAGTCACTATGACCATTTTATTTTGGCTCTGCCCTTGTACCACAACCCCTACCCCTGTGATCATGAAATTTACGATTTTGGTAAAGGACTACCTGCTTCTTCGAAATATTTATTTAGTTTTAATTTAGTATCAATAGCATTAAGAAGATGTTATTTAAATGTTTTACACAAACACAACATACTGTGTTTGGCCCTGCCCTGGAATCAGAATCTTTACCCTGGGGATTACAAAATTAAAAATTTGGTTGAGGCCTTCCTGCTCTACATGAAATACGCATTTAGTTTTCTTTCAGATGTGCTGTTGTACAGAAGATTTTTGAAAATTGATCGATTTTTGGCAGATTTTGCCCCACCCCTAAGGCCCCAGGGATGCAGGAGTCCTAAAATTTACAAGATAGGTCTCCCTTGTCCAAAAGATGCTTCATACCAAATTTAAAAAGAATTTGAATGGTAGTTATGGAATGGAAGTTTAAAAATGCTCAGGTGACCTAAAAACATTAAAATGGAAAAAAATAACATATCTGTTTAAATATTAAGAGTACTGCATGTATTTCAAAACACAATTATACATGTATATGTTTACAAATTCTGAGTTTCATAGTGATGTGACCAAGATGGTTAATCTTTCTGACACAATATTTAAATTTCCATCATTGATATCACTACAAATTGCAATTATAGCCATTTCCTCATGAATGCACTGCAGTTGAGGACAATGTTAGTATGAATCTTGATAATATGGTACAATGTATAAATTGAAATATAAATATAACAAAATATGTTTGTGAAACATTGATGCCATCAGACTGCAAAACGCTGAAACTGTAAGACATTGAAGTGTTGTTTTTTTTTTTTTGGGGGGGGGGGGGGGGAATTCCAAAAACTAGGTCAATGTCAAATATGATCAAGAAATCTGGTGTCATTGAAAAGGCCTTATCACAAAAAATGCACATGCTTAATATAAAAACAGAACCTCTTATGATTTGAAAGATATGGCTTATATTCAAATTTTCTAAAAGTATATCAAAAGTCAATGTAAAGGTCACCAGGTCAAAACGTTTGGTGTCAATGGAAAGTTTTTGCCAAAAGGAATACAGTGAACATACCTAATATGAATTAAAAACTCTACCTCTTATGGTGTAAAAGATATGACCATGTCTAAAGTTTATTGCCACAGACAGATATTGACAGATAGAGAAGCCAAAACCTACAAGCAACTGAATCTTCAATTCCGGGGGCAATAAAAATGAATTTCATTTTTTAAAATACATGATGGTATGAAATGCCACCCTTCACACTGGCATACTTTTTATGAAGTGTGCCAGCATGAAGAATCACAGTTCATGCCCTTGTGTATTTTCAACAAGAAGCACATGGACCATGTTGCTCACCTGAACTGTTGTTCAGCTGTTGTGATTTTTAAAAGATTATTTTTAATCTTTATTTCCATGAAAAATTTTTTGACCCCATATTGTGGCCCCAACCTAGCCCTGAATGGTCACAACACCACGGAACTTGCATTGACACAGCATGGGTATGCCTCAATACTAATTTCTGGGGAAACATGGGGGCTATATATATTTTGGTCTTTCTCTTGCCCTCTCGTTTCTATCCAACAGTTCATAAAGTCTGTGAGAGTCAAGTCATGCTTCAATTTGCTTTTCTTTTCAGGTTACATACCATATCAATCATCTGCAAACTTACCTAAATCAGTCAATGAATTACCCACATGCCAACTTGAAACGCAAAAAAAAACCAAACTATTCTTGCCTTACATATTGAGTCATCAAATGTTCTCACATGAGTCAGATAAACTACAGTATGTGGATGGAATTAGAAAATAAATGTACTATACCGGCTTGATTTGAATTTGGATACACATAATACTGCACATTCAACAATTTTCATGGGTGAATTATCAATAAGTGTATGTTTTAAAATCACTGAGATGAAGTCCACTTTCTCTGGTGAAAAGCGGAGATGGATCTTTAAGAAGATATTCCTTCAAAATGGGACAACTGAATTGTTGCTGTAAAGAATGAAACAATGTTAATCAAAGAGACTCCAAACGTAATTTATAATGATTTAAGAGTTCTTTAGTGTCAGACATCATACATCACCATACTGTCACAGACGAATTTGAACCACTGAAATTTGAGTTACAAGCTTAACACCAAGAAACTATTGGGCCAACTCTGCTACATATGATACAAAAACATTCCACTCTGAAGAAAATAATCAATAACTTCATTTTATAGATACTCCAATTTGATGCTCACAAATTCCTTTTTTAATTTGAATGAATTTGAGAACTGCTGATTTAGAAGACAGATTTACTTTACATTGAATCAAACAGTATAATGAAGTATCAGTAGTCCTTATGAATGCACATAGCATGGGTACCAGTAAGATGAGAGCAAATATATGGAGTTGCACTAAATCAAATTACAGTCTAGTTTAACAAAACTTGCATATTACAATAGATGAAAACTTTTTCTTATCAGAAATACAAATCATCATGAATTTATGATGTTAAAATTACAAACAATTTGAAAGAGTCACAACAGCCTGCACAAGGGTGAAATAAATCATTAAAATATTTATATAATAGAAGAGTTATCGCAATGGGGGTTATTTTTCCTCCTCACCAATATATCTTCTGGATATCATTCAAAAAAGAAAAAAGAAAAAAAGCCAAGACAGGTATGGATTTGACCCACTAAAATAATATAAATAAAAAACAATAAATAATAACTTCATTATCTCGTCATTTGAGGATACATTGTGTTTACATTTGTACACTGTCTGAATTTCAGTACTAGGCATATTTAAGATCTGTCCTCCTCAGCAATGGATGCCTTGTAGCCTTAAATCATGTTCAGTCAAAAACATTTGAGAGATATCCATTAAGAACACTTGCTATAAACAAAAAAAAAGTTTATGCATGTATTAAATTGATATATATCTATTGGCTTAGTCTGGTTTGTAATTAGTACATTAGTTCTGTAAAGACTTGTAAATTTCCTATGATGTTCTAAAGTTGAAAAATATTAATTTCCTCTACAATACACAATATACAATTTTTCCCTACTGTTTCAGATTTAATTGAGAAATAATGGCAATAAATTACACTCCATAGGGTAAACTGTTTTTACTTATAGAAACATAAATTCAGTTTTCATTTTCATCAGTTTGTTTGTACTAAGTGTCTGATCATCATTAAAAAGCCAGTTTGATTACATAATACATTAAATATATATATCTCAACTTGAATATTGGGGTTGTGTTTTGTTTTTTTTGTTTTTAGTTTGTTTTGTTTTTGTTTTACATAAACTATTGGTATTTGAAATAATCTACAATGTTCTACATACTTTAACTATGACCTATAAATCATTCATAATAAAACCGTATTATGCAAGTCGGCCACACTAATGTACAAGACAATTACAACACATTCCATTCTCTGTTCATGGTTTATTTTAAAATAGACACTCGATGAATCTGAAGGAAATTGTTGTATACTGAAAATACTTCATAAAACTTGCCTTTAATTGAATTAGATGGCCTAGAAACCATTGCACTGTTGAGACCAAGATTTCCTGCTCAGTGAAAACAGCCATAACCATCACTTGATGAGAAAGGGAATGAAAACATGTCTTCTGTCCTGTACAACACCAAGATAGAAACATCTAAAAGAAATATTATTTATCTGCCACCACAGTAACACCTCCCTTACAGAAAACCCAATAATCGCTTGAGTCGCCAGTAAATGCCAATGCAAAACTTCCCTAGAACTCCACAGTGACTGCCATGACAATGAGCTGATACAATTGTAGGACACACGAAAATCATCTTCAATTTGTCTGGATAAGCCACTTTTTTTAACAAGGTAGTCATCACTGTGAGCTCTGTTGAAAGCTACCTTCACAAATAGACAGTTAATTACAAACAAAATTTCCCTTTTGAAGAATAAATATGTTGTAAATGATAAGTCTTTAGCGAGGGTATTTTTGGGTAAGAGAAGATTCGATGTGTTACTTAAAACCAAAAAACAAAGTCATATGTGTACATACACATGAATTAAGATGTCTGTTGGAAATTTCTATATATAGAACCTAAAACAGTCAATATTGGAACACAACATTCTACAGGCTACTTACAGCCAAATTTTCATTGCCAAAATTACGGTGAAAATGATCTCACCCTGAGAAATTGGGGCGAAATAAATATCGAGTATTTATATTTCTAATTCAATGACGTGTTATTCCCTGTAGTGACAAATTTTACGAGGGCTGTCCAAAACGTATGTGGACAGTGGCGCTTTTGTCATTTTAAATGGATTTAGATCTACATAACTGCATACCAAAATATTAGTTATGAAATTCCAAGTCAATACAAGTTGGTTTTGAATGTTTTAACTTAAAAATTAAGCCAAAAAATTGTGATCCTAAAAGAACATGAAGGGCATGCACAGCTCAGGATAAAACAGTAACAAACTTCATAATTAAGCTTTTGAATTCAGTTGGTTGTATTTTTCATAGAACAGGTCAAAACTACATAGAATTTAATTGTGATGTAACAATTGAAAACAACTAATGTCTTTAGTCATTTGATGAATTAAGGAGGTATCAAGAAACACTGCAAGAAATATGTCTTTAAACATGCCCCCAAAAAGCAAATGTCATCCAAACAGAACAGCATGCAATGATAAAATTCTATGTTGACTTTGGAAAACTCCGATAGAGATAAAAAAAATAATGGAATAATCGAAAGATACCCTGGTCATGCATGATGGTGTGTTCAATTTGGGAGACGCTGCAAGAAGTGCAAGACCCTTTCCGTGTAATGAAAATATAAAGTCCCATATTCATGACATTATTATGAGAGATAGATGCCTTACAGTGAGAGACGTCTCATCTGTTTGCAACATTACCAATTCTGCAGTTTTCAATATCCTCACAGAGGACAGTATAATGGCGTTCTAGTGTATCTGATTCATGGCTAAGATGATGTGAGCAGGTGACTATAAGGATAAGAAATAAAGGATACTCATGAAAACAGTGTTACAGAACATCATTCTGGCTTTACTTCGGGATGGGCCATGCAGTTTGAATATATAAAGAATTGATGCCAATAATACACTAAAAGTATTGTGCATTGTTCCGATATGTGTATATATACATGTACATCATCACGGGCTATATTAGACTGTTATTTCACACAACTGCCACAGTCTTTAATATACAGAAAAACATAGTGTTTGTCCACAAACATTTTGGACAGTCTTTGTACATTTTGAATCTTATCACATCTCTCCAATCTAGAAATACAGAGCAGGAGTCCAATGCCTACTGTGTAATACCTCAAACTCACTCAAAATTACAGACATCTGGTGGTAAAGGTCAATTTACAGATATAAACTCTCAAACTGTAAGTCCACAGGATCACAATAAAACTTTCAAGAAATCGAAAATTCGACTTTTCAAGATTCCAGAAACCAGCATTCCATCTAACCAGAGAGACTGTAAATCATGTGAGGCTGGTATGGATAAAATTAATAATTTCATTTTCATAGGTAATGTATTTATCTTAAAACTTCATATCCAATGAAACATGAATAAAGAAATAAAATATTTTTATTTGTCTTAATTTCTCCTATATTTTTTGCAGGAACATAATTATCATCTAACTTTCAAAAATTTAGTATGTGCAGGGAAACTTTATCAGGCCAATTAATCCCTAGGTTGGGATATCTGGCCAGGTGTCATTGCTAATTACCAGTCACCAAGCCATAGGTTTTCTTAATGATTTCCTCCACTAAGGCAACATCCCTGCAGCACTAGTGACAGTGTGTGTAAAGGACCAGAACTTAAAGGTATCACAGGTACACTTTAAAGGAAGTATATATAACAGGACTTTAATAATTTCATTTGAGAGATCAAGAGTTTTGAAAGATCAAGAGTTTGAGAGAACAAGAATTTGCTTATTTATATAGAGAAAGAGATGAGACTTTTGAACAGATGCCCTCTGTTGATGTTTAGTAAAACTGTAGAATCATTAAATTTCATGGGAGAAAATTATATTGTAAATTCCATGGGTGCTCCATCCCCCATATTTTAATCCAAAGCAAAATACACAATTCATATGTATAGTGACAGTCATTTCTACTCAGATTCTCCACTTAATGATAAAACTGATGATTCTCAATCAAGCACAGAATAAACAAGAAGCCCATGGATCATAATGCTCACCTGAGTCTGCTCGGTTCTGCTGTTCTTCAGACAATTTTTACAAGAATTTTACCCACTTTATTCCCACAATAAATTTTGTACCAATCATTATGATCCTACCCTAGCTCAATGGGAACATGACTTAATTAAACTTGAATCCACACTATATATGAAAGCTCTAATATCAATATTACTAGCATGGTCTTGACGTTCTGGAGAATAATTTTTAAAGATTTTTTCCCCTATATTTATGTATCACATAAATTTGATTCCCAATTCTATAGCCCCATCTCAACCCCAGGGTCCATAATTTGAAAAAAACAAAAAAAACTGATGTGTATGTGAAACACTGATGTTCCAATACGACAGAAAAGTAATTCTGGTATCCAAAGAAAGGATTTGTTACAAGGAAACATGTGTGAAATATGAAAGCCCTATTACTAGCCATTCATAAGAAATGGCCCAAGTTAAAAAAGTTTTTTAAAAGTAGGTAAAAATTCCAAGGTTAAAGTCACATGGACAAAACTTTTGGTACCCCCCCCCCCCCCCCAAAAAAAATGTCACAAGGAATATATATGTGAAATATGAAAGCTGCATCATCACTATTCAATGAAATTAAATCACATCACTATCCATTATATCTAAGCACACAAACAGACCAAAAACTATATTATGCCCTGAATTTCCAGTTATGCAAACATAAAAAGCAAATAATAAAACAAACAAACAACAACAAAAAACCTTAAAAAAAATCTAGTTCCTGAAAAGAATCTTTAATATTTTCCTACATATATTCTCATGTAAAACTTCAAACTCCTATTTTAATTCCATCCAAGCCCTATGGGTCTTGATTTGATTGACTATGAAATATATACGACTAACTACAGCCAATGGTTCTTGAGAAAAAGATTTTTAAAGTTTTTTTTATACATATATATTCTCAAGTAAAAATTTTACCCCCTACTGTTGCCCCATCTTACCTCACAGGAACATGATTCAATTGAACTTGAATGTGCACTACCTTTGGATAATTGCATACTAATCATTTCCATATATTCTCACATAAAACTTTGAAATCATATTGTAGCCCCCACTCTCAAACTCTTAGGACATTAATCTGAAGAAAACTTGAATCTGTGATACATGAAGATGTTTGCATATTGATATGACTAATCCTAGTTGCAATAATGTAGCCCTCTCAGATTTTTTTTTTAATGCTATGCTGACCTCGAGAATATTAAGATTTTAAAAGATTTTCTTGTACCTATTCTTAAGTAAAACTTTGATCTTTTATTGAATATGACACCCAACCCTCCCAGGGCCTTGATTTGAACAAACTTGGATCTGTACTATCTGAGGATACTTGCTTATCAACACGATTAATTATGGCCTATTTATTCTCATGTAAAAATATAGTGGTCACACCCTACCTCCTGGGAGCTACAAACTGTGCAAACTTGAGTCTATAATTCATAAGTATGCTTGCATAATAATATGACCATTAAGGCCCTATTGCTCTTGACAAAAAGATTTTTTAAAAAGTTTATTTCACTATATATTTCTAAATAAAACTTTTTTTCCCTGTGGCCTCACCCTACCTTCTGCAGCTATGATTTGAACAATCTTGAATCTATATTACCTGAGTATGCTTGCATAACAATATGAATTATCAAGGCCATGCTGCCCTTGAGAAGATTTTAAAACATTTATTCCTATATAACCTCTAGTCGGCACGGGTTCGATTCTCGCTTGCGCCAACATATGTGAGAAAGTTTGCCAGTTTACTTTCGGAAGGTCGGTGGTCTCTTCCTGGGTACATTGTATCTGGGTTCTCTCCTCCACCTACAAACACTGGACGCCACCAAATAACTGAAAAATTGTTGAGTGTAGTGGAAAACAACAAACAATCAATCAATATATATCCCCATGTAAAAACTTGATGCCCTTGCGAGACCTCATCCTACCCCTGGAGATCATGACTTGATCAATTTTCAATCTACACTCATTAAAGTAATAATAGCTATAAATATAAAAAGTTTCTTTCATTGTAAAAATGTGTTATTGTGATAGTTTTGTGTGAAACTTTAAGCAAAGTCATTAATAAAGTTTAAACAAACTTTATCAAAATAAAGATTTCAAATCTTTTGAATATATAGCATTATAAAACATCAATTTTGTACATGAAGACAATAATGTAATATAGCTTCATTCAGAACCTCTGAATAGGTTTCTAACACAAATATTAGTACCAAAAATTTGTAAACCTTATTTTTCTCTGTCAATCACAATTTTAAAACAAAAATTTTCTGACTCTAAAATGACAGCTATTATAATTTTAAGGAAGCTTTCAAATAAGTTTTGTCTTTTAAAGTCCAGTGGTTCTTAAGAAGATTTTTGAAAGAATGCCACCATATTTCCCCTATTTCTAAATTATCTCCCCTTTGAAAAGAGTGCGACCCTTCATTTAAAGCATTTCTCATCCCCATTACCCAAGGATGCTTCATGGCAAATTTGGTTGAAATCGACTCAGTAATTCTTAAGTAGAAGTCAAAAATGTGTTTACAAAATGATAGATGGATAACAAGTGATCAGTGAGATAAAAATGTAAACATGAATAAACTTTGAAGCATTTAGCTAAAAACACAAAAATAACCCACCTGACCATTGAAGATTTGTGAAATGCCTCGGTGCCAATCAACAATTTTTCTATAGTCACTACACACACAGATATATATATATATATATATATATATATATATATATATATATATATATATAAACACACACCGGTAGTTTTCACTTTATAGTGGGTGTAGTTTATCAATCAAATCAGTAAAACATATAGCCATATTTGGTAAATACAATAACCTGAGCAAAATGATCAAATATTGTATTGAAAGGGAAATCAGATATTTTATTAGCAACAGAGACTGTACAATGATAACCTCAAACAGGTGTTTGTTTTTGTATTTGTGAGTTATTTTTTTTAATATTCTGATGAACAATATTTTAACAGATACAACAAACAACTTTTTTAATAGATTTGATTTCCCTTCTAAACATTTTTTCACAATGCATCATTAATTCACACAAGCTTTTCATCAGATGACAGGGTCTGGTGTTTGGGGGGGGGGGGGGGGGGGGGGGGGGGGGTGTTATTGTTCATCAGAACAAGGCCTGATATAATGAAGACATTTGGAATACGGGGACATTTTAATATCATTCAGGATCAGTATTAAAAACTGGAATAGCAAATGTTCTGAGATTCCTGCTATTTATTTTTAAACATGTACAGAAATCATTTTCTTTGCATAGTATTCATGAATGTGATTGTGTAAAAACATTTGATTGATTGATTGATTAAATATTGTTTAATGTCCCGCTTGAGAATCTTTCACTCATATGGCGACGTCACCATTGCCAGTGAAGGACTGCACATTTAGGCCTATGCTCGGCGCTTATGGCCTTTGAGCAGGGAGGGATCTTTTACATGCCACACCTGCTGTTACACGGGACCTCGGTTTTTGCGGTCTCATCCGAAGGACCGCCCCATTTAGTCGCCTCTTACAACAAGCAAGGCGTACTGAGGATCTATTCTAACAACCCGGATCCCCACGGGGTGTGTAAAAACATTTGATTAAATGGGTAGAAGAGTTGACACCATTTGAATTTCAAAACTTCCTACAAATATGGATATAATCAATCTTAGATTTGTACATATTAACAGCAACATTATAGAACAAACATGTATTTATTCAGAGATTACTCAAAATACTATGCACTTTTTCAGAGACATATTTTTGTTGAAATACAGGTACACACATTTTCAGAGACTGATAATGCATATATACGTTTATCTTTCATGATTGGTGTCTTATTTTACATGAATTGCTGTATTTCCATCTTCACTGAAATCATTTAAGTGAAATCATTTTGTTGAAATACTGGTGCACATTTGCAGTTACATAATTGTATTCTATTATAAATACATTAAAAAAATATTAACTATATTTTTACCAGACCTTTTGGACACAGGGTTAATAAAATAAAGTTCTATAAAAGGTCATTCAAATTTTATTAAATTTATCTTGAATTTTTAAGCAATTTTTTGTTCAATACCATAAAAAATAGTTCCTTGAAGATAATCTAAAAATAATTTATCTACTGTTATCTTTATCACCTGCCAGATCTTTCAGCAGTCGCTATACTGCTTAACAGATATAAACCAAACTTTTAAATTGATAATCAACACAATGAATTTTTAACAGATACTTAGTCTGACTTGGAAGCCTAAAGTTTTTCATGATTCAGTTGTGGTGAAAAGTTCAATAAATAATCCCGTCTAATTACTTTGTCTGGTCAACCCATTACTGACTTCCCTTTCCTAAATTTCTCCAGTAAACAGAAATTAATATACAATAGTGCTTACAACAAATCCCGGAACTTGTGTCTCACATCCTCACAGGCACTTATAAAGAACTGCTTTCAAGATGGCATAAATTCTCTTCGTAATGCAACATATCAGGATTAAAAGCATGACCCAAGGTCCTGTTACCTGTCCATGACACTAGCCATTAACAGGTAGACCTGCAGCATTCCAAACTATCAAATATATCCAAACACTGTATGAAAGTTCCTACAACTTTAAAATTCTGTATGCAAAAAAAGCTGTCACGGAATCAAGTGCTGAATACAAGAATTTTATATAAGACATTTTATGATGAGCAAAAGCCATTACACTTACTAAAAGTAATATTAACAGGACGTGATAAATGAGTGTGGGGTGTTTTTCGTCACCTTTTGCAGATGACAGGTGGTGAAAATAGTCGAGACAACAGATTCCAGAAATAACAATCATATATACATCCTCCTCACAGCATTACTTGTATACTGGATGCAAACCTTAAAACCCACTGCATGTATTCAATTATAGTAGATCTATAAAACAGCCAACTGTACAATATAAAATATATCAGACCTCAACAGAAAATTATACAATAATAATGAAACCAGACCTAACTAAACAGGCGATATAGTACTGTACAATATTTCTTATATCAGACTTAAAAAGACAATTTGTATAATATTCATTTTATAAGGCTTAAACAGGCAATGGTATGATTATTGATTAAAGTACAAAATTGACTACTGCAGATCTCAAAAATACAACTTAACAATACTGAATACTGCAGATCTCACCAAGCCTCTGTACAATATTGATTATATCAGACCTTATAAACAGTCAATTGTACAATATTGATTATATCGGACCTTATCAACAGTCAATTGTACAATATTGATTATATCGGACCTTATCAACAGTCAATTGTACAATATTGATTATATGAGACTTTATAAACAGTCAATGCACAAATTTGATTATATCAGACCTAATAAACAGTTAATTGTACAATATTGATTATTTTTTATCTTAACAGCCAATTGTACAGTATTACTATTTTAAATCTAAGAGTTAATTATACAATATTGATATAATTATATAAACAGCAAACTGTACAATATCTATATTACAGTTGACCAAATTAGAGCCAACTGTACAAGCCAATTATACAATATTTATCATATCGGACCTAAACAGCCAATTGTACAATATTGTTTTTCAGACTTGAACAGGCAACTGTACAATAATAATTACATCAGACCTAAGCAACTATACAATATTCATTGTATATCCAACAGAAACAGCCAATTTTATTTTAAAACAGGAGACCCAAACAAGTAACTGTACAATATCCATTATACTAGAAGACCTAAACTAGAGGTATGTGTTCTAACAGGATAAATACCACCTCCACCCCATACGGTCATGTTCAATATTTAAAAAAAAAAATGTATATTTGATTATTATATCATTTCTGTTGACTTACACATTGTCAAATTATTGCTCATGCCAAAATTCTATAATCCCAATCCTTATGTCTTTGAAGTATTCCAATTACTATGATTGAGCATCACACAACACACATTCTGCATCCAATAATTATCTCAAAAATACATCCTGAGTTAATTCAGTGATGAGAAAATAACAGACCCAAGTGCATTAAACAGAGAAGTATTACCCAAGGGCAAGTTTTGTTGATATATCACGTTTCTAGGAAAATTAAGACCAGTGAATGATATTCTGAACCAGAGTCACTGAAGCATAAAATATAGGTCAGACGCAGCATTTAGAGTGTGCCTTACATATTAAAAGCATCATAGTCAAGATTTGTCCTATCAATAAATTCAAATGTATTCCTCTTGTCACAAGGTAAGAACATTCCTTCATGCAGTCCTTATGGTGGTCAGACATAGCAGTCAACAATTTATTTGAAACCATAATGTCATTGGAGCAAGTTTGCTTTGAATTTGACTTGGATTCATGTGAGAATGCTGTCCTTAACCAATACACCAGTTTTGAGATACATCTGAGTTATTTCCCTTTGGAGAATTTGTGTACATTGCAAGGCATGAAACAACTTGTTTACATGCAGGAATGGCACAAATATTTATCACCGCTTAAGTGAATGTGCTCAGTAAGTTTCTCATATGCTGTTTTATCATTCAAATTTTACTGATACACAAACTAAGCAAGGGGAGTAGTTAAATACATGGAATTCTTATTATATCACGCTATTTCGTTGATTGAATGTATCATATCCAGAATACTTCTTGCAAATACGACATTGTTATTATGTCTCAGCACTTTTGATAGTATTTTGTATTTCCTTCATTTACATATATTTAAAGAAAAGCCACTTTTAATATATTTCATTGTCTTTCTCACTGATGTAAGGTCCACTCTGTTCCATTAGGCATTCAAAGTTTCATTAACGTACCTCCAACAAAGAAGAGCTCTTATCCAGAAACTGGCATATTGTCTACAAATATACATTCAGACAGATGACTGAACTAAATTACAATATACCCATCGCAAAGTACTTTGTATAATACAGTTACTAAACAGTCCAAAGAGTATAAAACACCATAGAAAATCACCATGGATAAATATAGTACACGTAAAGTCATTTTGAATGGGACATTTAAAATTTACTTAATTTTGTATTTTCAGTTTAAAAAGATTAATGAGAAAAAAAGTTAAATCCTTACAAGATACCACCTTGTGATCAACAGAAGTTTAATTTACTAACTTAATTGTAAAATTCGTTTCATTAATTCTGATTAAACATGAACAAGTTTGACATTTGCATGACAATTTGAACACAGCATTATGCATACATGTATTTCAATTTACATGTACATCAAATAATCAAATCCACATATATTTCAGAGATCTTCTGTTATTGGGGCAGAGTATTCTGTATCATTATACTTCTTGTTAATTTCTTCCTATATATCCCATCTCAATATGAGTGAAAGATTCTCAAGTGGGACGTTAAACAATAAAAAATCAATCAATCAATCAATCCTATATATCCGATACCATATTTTCGCATAATGCACAGATATACGTACCTTACAACCATTTCTTTTGTGTAACTTTACTTTTTTGTCTTCCTCAAACTTATCACATTTAATTCCACATATTTATAAATATATGCTCATTTGCTAGTTCAAATCTGGGACAGCTAGCTTGCTAAGCAAACGCAGTATGTACACCACTACAGTTCTCTATTTGTGGATAAATTGCATATATAAACTAAAGTTTAATACTAAAAAATATAACCTGATAACTGTTATAAAGAAAACTTGTCCAGATATCTGATGAACATAAAAATGACAATTTATCATCCACTTTTGATGTTCAAGCTCCTGGCCAACAGAATAACTAATCAATATTGCATTTGAAATATCCGCATCACTCCACACTGGAAGTGCATTTGTCAGGATAGCCCTTTCCTTCATTAAAACATTAATACTGATCTACATTGTGGAAAAAATATGGACAGTCTGAATAATAATTATAGTAATGTTACATTTTGAGTATACTATGCCAAAACTGTGAATACTACTTTGGCACAAGATATAAAAAATGAAATATTATTATAGAAGTCATGTGTCACTGGTAAGTGCAAAAGAGTCATTGATAAAGTTAATTTTGAACTCTGAAAGGATACAATTATCTTATCAACAAATAAGAACTAGAAAATTAACAAGTCTACAAGAAATAATTAATCTGTAGCACAATTTTGGTAGGTGTGGTATTGTGGGGTGGGAGTATCACTTCCCTTCTAAAATTCAATATGCTATTGATAGAAAGTGGACAACTGAGGCTAATTTCCTCACTAAACTTTTTATGACCTCGTGTGAGGCTTGGACACACACACAAACACACACACACACACGAATATGGTCTTCAATATGCCCATACAATTTTATCAATTAGATATTTCTACATCTAACTAAGTGAACTAACAATGCGATTCTCAATCTATAACAATGCTGATGACCAGCATCAAACATGTTCAATAAAATGATTATCAGCCCTATACCAAATTGTAGTTTTACACAGCACTGTGGAATATTCAGAATTCTTCAAAGCACATCTTCTTTTACTTATGTCCAACAAACACTATTAATCAAAAAGCAATCTCATACAAAGAATATTCTTTGAGATTAGATTTCAAGCAGTTTAATCAAATTAATGAACATTCAGAGAAGAAAAGTCAGTGATCTTAATCAACATAAATAACATTTGGGTCTCCATTATGTCAGAACATAGAATGGAAACGTAACAGGCAAGTGAACTAAGCAAGACGTTAATCAAAATGCATGAGCTTTTCTATCAGGTGAGCTAAAATTGAACTGTGCAAAGACATCTGTCACCTTGCCATCCCATATAGTATGGATTACCAATGCCTTCCTGGTAACATATTACAACCTACCTTAGAGACAAATTTTCATTGAGATACAGTGTATTAATTATGTTGTAGTAATTGAACAAAAACCGTTTTGGCAATTGGTGCATTTTGCTCCATGTTACATTTTTTCAGATGCATGTTTTTTTAAGTTGGACAAGATTTTGATCGATTGAAATTGACAGTTTTTCATAATTAGAAATAAAGATCTTTTAAAAATAAGTAGATTCAAGATATTTTTACACAGGATACACTTTGTATTTACATAAATCTGGCTCCCAAATTCATGCTTGTAAACATGGTGTTTGTCTAAATTTCAAGTGAGACTTGTGTGCGTGCGCTTTTCATGGGACTGCAAACAAACATTTGTCATTAGCCAGAAAACCATGTGTGGAAGCAAAAACATCAAAATTTCTATAAAGTATATCAAAAGCATTCAATATTTTGAAATTGTTTAGTAATTTACGAAGCAGGAAAAGGAAAACTGAAAATTTTTTGTTCTAAAAAGCTTTTTTCACTGAAGTTTTCAACTTTGGTTCCATGTTGATAATTGAATCACGTAACATATCCTAAATATAAACAGGGCTTGTGTCTTGTTTTGAAAGTGAAAAGTTTGTGTCTCAAATATATCTCTGCATTAAGTTTTTTTGAAATTTAGTTTGCTGCTATGTTTTACATGTATCAAATACTATCATATCATTAATTGAATGTCTAAATAATTTTTTTTTTCCACCTACCCCACATCCAAGTCCAAGTGGATCATTATACACTAGTACATGGACAATCTCATGATAACTATATTGGACACAAACAAATCTCATATTCCATACTTTTATACACATTCTTCTGCTTTCTTAATATTCTGATTCTTGCTTGTTATACATATTTCACCATGAAGCAGTGAAATTCAGAACAAAGACATTCATCTTCACATTTTGTCAATCTTGGGGAATATTGGGCAGAAAAAAGGGTCTGTTTTATTTGAAACAGCAGTTTTCAAAAACTCAGTATTTCATTTCACATGGATGGCACTCAAGAGTTCTTGAAAACTGTCTGACCTTTGGTCTTGATGAATATTTGTTAAAAAGGGACTGTCAAAAATCTTATTATTGTTGGTCCGAATGACTGCCAAAAATATTAGTTTCATTTGGAGTCCTCTTCTCAGCTACATATTCTGGTAATCATAATCCCTTTGTGATAGATTCTAAAATGTGTTTCTACTTTGCATATGCATCGTAGATTTTGACATTTAAAAAAAAAAATTCCTCCAGCAAAATGCCTCAGTGATCTATAATGGACATACACAGCATTTCTGACATTTCCTCTAATATTACTTTTTCATCTCCCTGATTTGAAGAGTTCTTGTATAATATCTTAAATAAGTTTTGAATTTTATATTGTAATATTGACACCTCCTTTCCATATTACTTTGGTGCCATTGACCACCCCTGAACTTCAGATGAAAGTCCTGTCAGAGCAAAGGAATCTGGGTTGTGTCTCTTTGAGGGTGAAGACAATTCAAGGAGGGAGGGAAACATAGTACATGCAGACAGTGTTATATGGACCATGGATACAGACCTGGGAAGCTCAGTGGTTAGAGCACCTGACCAGTAATGCGGGTTCCTGAGTTCGATTCCCAGGCCAGTCATAAATTTTCTCCTTTTCTATATTACAGTGTACATTTTGTAAATTCATTCATTTGGTTGACATATTTTTATCAATTCTTAAAAACAGCTATATCAATTTACAAGAAATTCTGTATGGAAATTTAGTATTTTGGCCAATAATTATTTTTTTTGTCTATATTCCCCACTTTTTAAAGTTCTATTTTAAATATTACATGTAAGGCAAGACTTAGTAATTCAAGTGTAGTTTGAAAAATTGACAATTCTCTTCATATCTTCTTTTAAATGATCATAAACACAATTTTGGTAAAGAAAAATACTTTAAAAATTTAATAATGTAATTAGTATCTGATCCATATAAATCATAGCAACAAACTTATATTTCAAAAACCGATGCAAAGATATTTAAACTTTTCATTTTCAAAAAAAGGCATGAGCCCTGTTTATGTTTACATGTTACATGACTCAATCATCAACATGATGCGATATGACCTTAAAAACGGAGGTCCCATATGGTGGCAGGCATTAGCACTATAAAGAACCCTCACTGCTACAGCCCAGAGTGCTAAGCATAGGTCTAAATTTGTGGTACTTCACTTACAGCTAGTGATGTCTCATTATGAGTGCAAATTCTCATCTGGATGTAAAACAAACAAACAAACTCAACATTGCACCATTTAATTGACAGCTTCGATAAAAAGCTTTTACAATGAAATTTTCAATTCCTTCAACTTTGTGCTTGCTCCCTATATTGATTTATCTTTAACCTTGGTTGAAATGTTACCTCCTAGAAATTTTGGTGTTCTCACCTCCTAATGTGGTTTCCTGACTTATGATAAGCATTTATTTACAGTTTTATGAAATATGCTTGCATTTGTTTCTAGCAAACACTATGTTTACAAACACAATTTTGGGAGCTGGGTTTTACATAAATACAAAACACATCCTATGTAAAAACATTTTCAATCCATTTAGTTATAAAAGATCCTTATTATACCTCAATATGATAATTCTATGCGATGTGTTACATCTGATTGGTTTAACAGTCACGTGCAAGGGAGGATAAAACTTCCTTCCAACATTATATCTCCCCATCACATTTCACCCCTTCACAGTCTCATGAATTTTCCAATGTCAAAGTAAACATAGTTTATCGTGACATCACAATATGTTTGAGTCATTATTTTTATAGTTTGTATGGCACAAAAGGAATTAGTTTACACACAGGTTTCTGATACACAGTTAAATCACCTAATTTTGGTTGATACAAAAACCATGCAAGTAATCAACATTCTAAGAGAAAGGAAATACAAGAAATGGTTACCATATCACAGTATTTCATTGCTTGTGCCTTTTAATATGTTGACAGCACGGTATTGCCATTACAGCGATCTCAGCTACGTATAATGTATAAACAAGCAGACTCCAATTTCGAATGCATTTTTGTAGTGAATGTTTATTGCATGATGGTGAGGGAAAAATAAAGAATCTATTCACCCAAGAAAAATCATTTTTCTTCAGTGAATATATCTTCACATCTTCCTCACTATCATGAAATAAATGTATTTATTTCTCTAGAACAAAACACTGTCAATTTTAGTTCATGAAAATCTTGTCCATGCTCCTTGAAACTCTCAAATTGTATAAAGATGACACTTTCCATATATGAAGTGCAAAAAGGTCATTTAATTATTTCCAGTTTACTAGCATCAAGCTTTTTCATATTATGTTGGTAGAATACATGAGGATGTGTTAATTCACTATAATAATTGTTTTATGTTGTACATATTTTGTTGAAAACAACAGACCAATCAAGTTCTGTGAATAAATTGCAAGTAAATTCTAAATGCAGAAAGGTAAAGTTTAACACAATACATTGTAGCTCAATAACAAACACTATGACCCCAGCTTTTCTTTTTCATTCATTAATTTCCAAGGCTGCAATGCAAAAAAAACAACAAAAAAACTTAAACCAACAGGCCCATGAGCCACATCGCTCTCAACTGAGTCACCTTAGCCGATATTTAAAGATTTTCCTTATATACTTGCATGTAACATTTTTATCCCCTATTGTTGCCCCACCATACTCCCCTCCCCCTCCCGAGGCCATGATTTTAACAAAATTGAATCAGAAAACTGCTATGTAAACTTGAACTTTTCTGGCTCAGTGGTTCTTGAGAAGTATATTTTTAATGATTTTTTTTCCTATATTTTTTGTATGTAAAATTTTGATCCCCTATTGTGGCCTCAACCTACCCCTGGGGTCCATCATTTTATCCAACTTATATCTGTACTATATCAGGAACCTTCCACATAAATTTGAACTGTTCTCACCCAGTGGTTCTTGAGAAGATTTTTAAATCATTTTTGTGATTATCTCCCTTTTGAAGGGAGCATGGCCCTTCTTTGAACAAACTTGATTCGTCTTCAATCAAGAATGATTTGTACCAAGTTTGATTGATATTGGCCCAGTGCTTCTGGAGAAGATTTTTAAAATGTCAGTATATGATTCCCCTTCACCCAAATAGATGCTTTCTGTCAAATTTGAATTGAAATTGTTCTAGTGGTTCTGGAGAAGAAGTCAAAAATGTGAAAAGTTTAAGGACAGATGAATAGATGGACAAAGGGTGATTAGAAAAGCTCATAAGCTTTCAGCTCAGGTGAGATAGAAATGTACAAAAACTACAGAATGCATATGCGCACCTCTTTAATTACAATTATACTGGTATACTCCTCAATTTTAGGTACATGATATTATCATAAGCATGATGAGGATGGATAATACATACATTGTAATGGCTAACACTACCTTCCTTCTGAACCAAAATGAAAAAATAAATATCCTTAAAAAGTTTTTGTCATCTTAAATTTCACTATTTTGGTAAGCTCAGTATATTGAAATGTGACAACTGATCTGTAAATCATGAGTTTGAATTGTGTTGGGTTTTAATCTCTCTCCTTCAGAAACTGAATATTTTCACTAATTAAAGTAAAGTGTAAGAGTTTTCGAAATCAAAATATTATCATACATATCTACCCCATAGAAGATTTTTCTGATGTGATATACAACCTCAAAATGATTAATGTAATTCATTGATTAAAAGAACTGGTTACAGATTTGTAACAAAATAAATTTCCCTCTTACCTTTCATCAGAATTCTTTATTCTCATCCAAATGATGAAAGCTACTAAGAGTCTAGATTTTCAGAAGTATAAATTTCTACTACGTTGTTGGAAATTTTAACAATGGAATATTTTAACCTTTTCCCTCAAAGCCCACGATTTTTCACTTTATCCTTCATCTGGGGCGGATGTGGGTGGGCCATACAACAATTACGCTAGGTGGGGAAGCACGATTCCGAGAAGCTGACATTTATCTTCTTCGTTTTTAACATTTTTCGATAGAATAGTTATCTGTTTATTGCTGTTCTTTTACAACGAAATTTAATTTCACCGGGTCGAATGTGAATAAACAAAGAGTGCAAAAGGCAGTTTTACTGCATTTGACGACTTATCATCAACTGTATGTGTGTTCTGATTCCAACATGACCATTTTCTATTTGCTTGACAATTTGACGTCTTTTAATCTACTGTCAAGAAATATTTCTTACCTTTTTACATCATTGCTCAGCTCGAATAAGCTTAATTCATTCGCACTTTGGACACGGCTTGCGCTAATTACAGGAAAACGCATTTAAATATTAGTTATCATAGTCCCATAAACTATTTTAGTAGCACATTGTCTTAGTGAGAATTTAGAAAATATAAAGTTAACTTTATATCAGAAATAAACATGGAAAATATAACATTTTATTTTCAAACTTCAAAGGACAAAACTCAATTAATTATAATATTACCCATATGCTTACGGTTTTTGCTCTCTGAGCCCGATCAAAATATAAACACGATCCGCCTTATTTGACTGTGCTACTTCTCTGTGCTTTGATATATACATTTACGCTTCTTATGAGTTTTAATTTATTTGCTCCTGTATTTTGTTTTTAACCTTTTCCCCTTTTCCTTTGTTCTGTATAGAAGTGCGTCTATGTGTATCATTACAAATCGATATTTGGTGAATCTATGTTGATATACATATCTATGCTTCTATTGTATACATCTTGTTCTTATCGGTAGAGGCACCCAGTCAAAATTGACTATTATGTGCCTTTAATACATTATGATATTACTGGTTCAAATGCTAATACAGTATCTATAAATGATTTTGAAAATAATTTCAAAAAGTATTTCCAGAATATGGCACTCAGAGACATGGAAAATAGGAAAGTGGGAAATTATCATTCTACAACCAATTAATAAGTTCACAAAATCTAAACAAACTGGAAATTCAACCATACTTAATTTTTTCCATTTCCATAACGTTTCGTTCTTTTTTACTCAATTAAGAATAAATGCTTACAAATTACAGATAGAGGTTGGCAGATATTGTAATCCAATTATTCCAAGGGTATCAAGTGGCATACAGATGTTGATGATGAATATCATTTTCTATTTGTATGTCGTCTTTATAAGCAACTACGAAGTGAATATTGTACACTTTTTAACAAATACATGTATATCTTATAAAAAGTTTTAATCCATCACATGTTAAATCTATAACAAATATTTGTAACTTCATACGCGATGCATTTAACATAAAAAAAAAAAAATTGTGACTATATTTGTATACTGTATGTATGGCTTGCGCCACATTGGGGGGGGGGGGGTGTTGGTTTTCAATAACATATACATATGTTATAGTCGGTTACAACAAGAGTTATCATATATACATGTGATTTGTTGCATGTAGATATGCTGATTCTAGTAAAGAATTGACTTGAGATAAAAATGTTCAAAATTGGGTATTTGTAAAATGTAGAGAGTTATCGTGTAGAAGATCTAAGCTAGATTTATCAAACTATTTGCTGTTACGGAAATAACCGAATAGTTACGATGTCTCTGTATATACCACACATTGTCACCATAGCAGTAGTTAAAGACATATACCAGCACAAGTCATAATTAAAACCACACATGTCATATCTACACAGACACAGTGGTATAGAGGGGGGGGGGGGATGTACGCAAACAGAAACATGTATGATTTAAGGTCGTCCGGACAAAGGCAGCATATGTTGATATCTGTATATAAGCTGCAATTACATTTTTGAATATCTACACCAGTTTGATACAGAATTTCAAATCGGTTCAACGATGATGTATTTCTGATCTCATTTGGAAATGTGTTTAAGATTCTTGCTGCCTCATACCTGAAGGAGCTTTACCCCACCTTGTAGTTTTGGGTATTGGAATTTCTGCTGTATTTTCATACCTAAAATTAGATGAACTGTCTTTTATAAGAACCATATCTTGTAGAAAAAATGTACATGTTTTGTTTTTAATCTTAATTAAAGGTCTCCAAGGCAAATGCTCTCATTCTTCTTTTTAAACATTCGTAACTACTCGGCCATTTCCGCAAGCGACAAATAATTATTTGTCGATTGCAGAAATGACCGAGTGATTACGAGTGCAATTTTGAGTCTCTAGTCATTGGAATTCTCAATTTTCTGTGTATTTTACTCGCTACAGAAATGCCAGGTCTAAGGGACGATACCAGGTTGCTGAAATTAGACATAATAAAACTATGATATATAGTGAGATTTCCCAACCTATTTTAAAAAGTCCAGTTGCTTACGAGAAAAACACAAAAATATGAAGAAAGAAAAAGAAGAAAAGTGGTCCTAATTAGTTATATCATTTGAGTACATGTCGGAATATTGATAATTTGAGGTCAATTTATCGATAGGTCGTTTCTATTTTGTAACAACACATTCTGTATTCACACGTGGATTAGCCTTTGCCAAGAACGGCCGAACAATTCGTATGAACATGTCAGACAGCATTTTAGCCAATTAAAGGTTATACTGGCAAACTAGATCGTTATAACGACCATAGAATTTGCGGAATGCTGACTTTAGACGAGATTGTAAAAACCCCTGTAACATCAACTTGTTTGTCAGCAGCCTGTCGAGATTTAAAAACTGATCATATGCAGAACAAACTCTTGCGTATCGAATCAGTTGAGAGATAAAAACACTATACGCAGGTGACAATGGAATATTGCAACATAGATAAGAAAAGTTGACAATGGAGAAATTGAATATCATTCGGTTTGTCATAAAGTTGAGTTGTTAGTTTGCCATCAGCATCTATTTTCAATAAAATATTCAAGTACAAAGCAGACCTGGAAGACTTTAGGGTGTCTTTTATTTCATGTTCACTGGGATAATCGAATCTACATAAAAATATTATTTGTATCGAATGAAAATTATCATTGTTAATAGATAAAACGTCGTCGATATATCTAAATGTCGAATTGAAGGCCACAGCAGGAGATGTTTTTCTTCTCATGTAGAAGCTTTTGAATGAATTCTACTTCATGAATATAAAAACGGGTCATCTAACATGAGAGGACAATTTTTGCCCATTGGAATTCCAACAGACTGTTGGAAGACCTGATCACCAAAGATTACTAAGATATTGTCAGTGAGGAACTCTGGCATCTTTTTAATATCAGCTTCAGAGTACTTGTGCGTGGAGTCAAAATGGTGTTTAACGAAGTAATTTCTTTGATTGATCAGTAGATGTGAATATTTCTTTTTACCATTTTTGTTGAAGAAGCAACTGTCTACGATGTCAACCATCTTTAATTTATCGTGAGGTATAGTCCTGTAAAGTGTTGTAAAGTTATACTTTTTAATGTTATTGATTTGAGAAAAGTTTTGCAATTTCAAATATACTAAAAGTTCTTTAGAAAGTTTTAGAATCCACATGTAATTTATACCACTTCTGGCATATGTAGTGGACAGTACGTTTGAAGCTTCTCCTTCACAGCGGTTGATATTTAAGAATCCAGTATTCATTCGTACCATTGACTGGGATATTAAATATTTTAAAACTGAAGCATGATTTTGAACATTTCATTTTTTGAAAGGGCAATTATAATGTAGGTAGGGTTATTAAATGTGGAATTAATGCCAAGTTCGTTTAAAATACACAAAGACAACTTTGTTACAAGCTTTGTCAGTTGGAACCAAAACATATTCCTCATGTAACCCATCTAATTCTTCTATTACTTCTGGTTTACTAAACATAGAAGGAGAGATGGTACGCACTTTTGTTTTTCTGTGTCTTGTATGTGATTTTAATATTCATTCTTTTTATTCATTTTTATTCTCTTCTTTTTATTCATTTTGACATCTTTTTCATATTTAGCTGATCGCTAGGCATAGTCTTCGACAAAATTCATAATAGAGATGAAGTTCTGTCGCCAATTGAATGACCGAGGTTCTCCCAATTTAGGACATTTTAAAATAAGCGATTTCATGTCCTCATTTTCAACTACATTATCATCACCAGTAATGGCATATCCAGCTGGACTATAGTTGAAAGAAGACAAAGAACAAGAACACGTAGGTGGATTATGTATACATCTATATCTAGGAACTGCAAGGTTTCTAATTTTTAAGACTGACCTTTTTAATGACGAAAAATGTTGCTGATAATGACATCTATTTCTTTGTTGACAAATTTAAGTATAAGGATTTCGTAATAACTGGCGGTGGTTTAAAGTTTAAAGATTAGTAACATTTATAATCATAGAATTCTGTCTGTATTCTGATATTGAAAAATCCAAGTATGGACTAGCATTGGCTTCTTCAAATGACGTAATCAAAACTCTTAATTGAACAGAGTAAAGTTTTGTGCGAATATGATGTAGACCTATAATTGTCTGTTGATGAAAGGGATAAGCGCATCACGTGGGACATCGTGTGTATTTGGTTATTTATATGTAAGATGTCCATGACTGTGTTTACGTCTTCGTGTGTTTGGAAGAAGTCCCATCACATTCACGTTATGTCCTAGTTGACATACTATATTTGTTCATAGACCGAAAACAAATTGAACATTTCTACCCAGAGTTATCGTCCCTTATATTTAAATACATTCTCGAAGGTTTTCAAAATTCTTGTAAAATGGTAGCAATGCTCAAATAAATTATGGTTTCGACTTTAATTTCAAAATTATAGTAAATAAATCAATATTAAGCAGATGTCAAGCCTTTTTTGACACAATAAGCACTGAACTATACTGAAACAGAGGAATATATTAGGAACGATAACTCTGGGTAGAGATAGGGCTAAATCATACACACCCCTTTTATGACAATCAATAAAAAGTTTTAATTGATAAATTGAATCCATGGATGCACTAAAGGATCCTCCCATTATTTATGATTTTGCGCTTTGGGTTAAGTTAAACTATTTTTTTTAAAATTGAAATATATGATCTTTTCCCAAAATTGCCACCAACTCCCCACTCCACCCTACCAACTGCGGCGCCTCTCCACCTTTGTGCTTAGAAGCTGGTTACCGACAGGGTACAGGTATAAACAATATATTTTATTACAAATTTCTATTCACAAGCAAACTTCCTACGTGTATGATGAAGTCGCAGTTAGTGTCAATTAATAAAAAACTCTATTTCACATGTACGTGTAACTGCGTTAGGAGTGGAGTGTTAATTAGTGTAAAAAAAATATTTGTGTATTTAGATATAATCAACATTATTACAGGCTGCACAAAAGCACGGTCTGTTCTGATACGGGTTTTCAAATTGAGCGTGCGTTTCTGCGGGATTAGCGCTTATTTTTCATAATTTTCCCCAAATTAATGTAATATAACCGATGATTGAAGTTATTGTTAATATAAGCGTTCAAGTTGTATAATCTCTAGATATAAACACTCTTCTTTAAAATGCAATAAACATGATAGTTGTCAATTTACACTGCGTTTGTTTCGGGTTCAATTTATTTCAAGTAATGGTATGTAGTGTTTTGTGGATTCAGGACTATTTTTGCGGATTCACACAACTACACTGTAGTACTACATGTGGTCTTGAGGTGATAAGAGGAGATGAGTCCAGACAAGAGCATGGAAACTGCCTGTAACTTTGTTTCTACTAACGAATTTTGTTTACTAGAACAAGTAAGACATCTTAAAATATGACTTTACAATTAACTCTTCACCCTGAAGGAGACCGGTCGCGGTAGCTCAGTGGTTAAAGCGTTCGATTCGTAACCGGGAGGTCGTGAGTTCGAGCCCAGCTCGTGCCATGGCCGCGTCAAACCTATGACGAAAAATAGGTAGTGATCGCCTTGTGGTACTTCACCTACAGCTGGTGACGTCTCAATATGAGTGAAAAATTCTCGACGGGACGTAAAACAAGCAAACAAACAAACTGAAGGGATATATGTACTAAATGCATCGATATGCATTTTGTGTTGTTCGATCTAAAAATAATAGTAATAAAAAAAGAAGAATATAACTTCTGTCGTATCTCCTGCGGCCTGATAATTTTGACGCTTGAGTGAATTGTTGTTGATTATGTTATGATTTTTACTAAATCATTCACTATCTAAGTGTGTTTTACCATTACCCCCCCCCCCCCCCCCCCCCCCCCCCTTGCCGGTCTAATATTTACAATTATTAATTTCCAATATTGAATATGACTGTTTTGAATCCATTCGCATGGATTTAGAATGTAGAATAATATAAAAATGAAGACCTAAAATCACTTATTTTGAAAGGTCTTAAATTCAGAGAGCTTCGGTCTTTCAATTGGCGACAGATCTTCATCTCTATTACGAATTCTGTTGAAGATTATGCCAGACGATGGGTTAAATCTGAAAAAGAAGAACTTGACACCTTGTCAGAATGGGTAAAAAGTATAAAAGGAATATTAAAATATCGAATGGCAAAGTAAACAATGTGTAAATCGTAATCATAAATCCCCAAGACATATACAAACTCCCGTATTAGACATGTCAAAACAAAAATGCGTACCATCTATCTTTCTGTGTTTAGTAAACCAAAAGTGATAAAAGTGTTAGATAGGTTAAATGAGGAATATGTTTTGGTTCCAGCTGACAAAGCTGGCAACATTATGTATTTGTTTCTAAGGCTTATTATTACAACTGCATTCTAAACGAACCTGGCATTAATTCCACATTTAGTAATCACACTTATATTCCAACTGCCCTTTCAAAAGATGAAATTCTTCAAAATTCTTCAAAATCATGCTTCAGTTTTAAATACATTTAATATCCCAGTCAATGAAGCGGATTAATGAGTTACCGTACCTATACTGGATTCTCAAACTCCACAAAAACCCTTAAAGAGATACATTGCTGGATCTAGTAAATGTTCTATCAAGCCCCTATCTCTGCTCCTTACGAAAATATCAACTGCTGTGAAGGAGAAACTTCAAACGTACTGTGTCACTACATATGCCAGAAGTGGTTAAATCAAATGTGGATACTTAAAAATTCTGAAGAACTTTTAATGAATTTGAAATCAGAAACCTTTTCTCAAATTAATAACATTAAAACATTTACACGACCATACCTCATGATAAATTAACGATTAGACTTTTTGACATCAAAGACAGTTGCTTCGTCAACAAAAAAGGCAGTATTCATATTCAGTGATCGGTCATTCCAAAATTATTTTGTTAAACACCATTCTGAATCCACGAACAAGTACTCTGGGGTTGATATTAAAAAGATACTAGAGTTCCTCATTGACAATATCTTCGTCGTCTTTGGTGATCGGGTCTTCCAACAGTCTGTTGGAATTCCCTTGGGCACGAATTGTGCTCCTTTGTTAGCTGACCTGTTTTTATATTCTTATGAAGCAAAATTCATTCAAAAGCTTCTACATGAGAAGAAAAAAAATCTCTTGCTGTGGTCTTCAATTCGACATTTAGATATATCGACGACGTTTTATCTCTTTTCGTTTTTCTTTTTCTTTGGTTTGTTTGTTTGTTTCGGTGTGTGTGTGTGGATACTTTATTTGTTGAAGTTTGATCTACCGGTATATCAAATTGAAATCTATTAACACACAAATAAGCTTGATACCCTAGGTATTTTTATGACTATCTAGCTGCAAGACGGAGGGAAGATATAATGGACTCAGGAAGGTTTGCCTTGAGTAAATTTTGTTCCATGATGCTTTAATCCTTTAAAAGATAGAAGGCATCAGAGTGTCGTACATTACTTGTACAGCATACGGTCTAATGTTTCGTACACTACTTGTACAGCATTCGGTCTAATGTTTCGTACATTACTTGTACAGCATTCGGTCTAATGTTTCGTACACTACTTGTACAGCATTCGGTCTAATGTTTCGTACATTACTTGTACAGCATTCGGTCTAATGTTTCGTACATTACTTGTACAGCATTCGGTCTAATGTTTCGTACATTACTTGTACAGCATTCGGTCTAATGTTTCGTACACTACTTGTACAGCATTCGGTCTAATGTTTCGTACATTACTTGTACAGCATTCGGTCTAATGTTTCGTACATTACTTGTACAGCATTCGGCGTAATGAATGGTTGTATTTATAAATAAAATCATTACAACGTTCATAGAATTTGCAAAATGCTGACTTTAAACGAGAATGTTGAAAATTCTGTAACATTAACTTATTTGTCAGTAGCCTGTTTTAGATTTAAACGCAGAACAGGCTCTTGCGTATCGAGTCAGTTGAGAAATAAACACCATGCAGGTAATAATGATATATATTGCTTCATGAATATAAGCAGCTGAAGTCATCCCATTTAACATAGTGTTGAGTTGTTAATATTGATAATATTTAATTTAATGTCTATTGATATCTATGTTCAATAAAAATATCCAAATATAAAACATATGGAAGACTTTGCGATGTTTTTTTTTTATTTCGAATTCTCTTGGATATATCGAATCGACATATGAATGAAAATGAGAATTGTTAAGAGAATTAATGTCGATTTATGTAATTGTCGAGTTGAACGCCACAACTAGAGATTTTTTCTTTTCATGAAGAAACTTTTGAATAATTCTGCAAGATACGGAAAAAGAAAGATCAATTCAAACAGGCTGTTGGTAGACCTTATATCATTTGACCAGACCCTCAAGTCCAACAAAAACCCATTTTATGCTCTCCATTTTTATAATAATATAAAATACTATTTCAAGAAACCGGTTTACTCAGTCTTGTCGCTTTGTTATTTTTCTTGGCAGTGATTGACAACAAAGAAACTAGTGTTGGTTGAAAAGTGTTTATTAATGACGATTGTAGAAGTTGAGAAGTTATTAACAACACTTATAATAGGAAGATCCCGGGGTATCAAAATACACTCAGGCAGCCTAAACAAGAATGACATTGAAATCTCCCTAATAAAATTTTGCCACACAAACACAAATACAATAGCAGGAATGAAAAGCAATCATCATAAACTGGTAAGTAGTAAGATTGATTGATTATATGTTGTTTAACGTCCCGCTCGAGAATCTTTCACTCATATGGAGACGTCACCATTGCCGGTGAAGGGCTGCAAAATTTAGGCCTTTGCTCGGCGCTTATTGCCTTTGAGCAGGGAGGGATCTTTTACGTGCCATACCTGCTGTGACACGGGACCTCGGTAATAAGAGGAAATGGTACACATTAAATCTAAATGTAAAGTGGTGAGATTAGTGGAGGTAAAAATTTTCCTTAATAATCACCTCATTGACAATGCCACCTTACACTTGGACAGCCATAAAGAGAGACATATCACGTGACATTTAATCATTATTTCATTGGCTGTTGCTGCTGAATAATAATAATAAAAATAAAGCTTCTGAACAGCTAAAATGGTTGGTTATGGTTACTGATGACATAATGTATAAAATACAATTTAATGCATTTTAGAATATATTATTGCAAACATTTTAGAATATATTATTGCAAACATTTTAGAATACATTATTGCAAACATTTTAGAATATATTATTGCAAACATTTTAGAATATATCATTGCAAACATTTTAGAATATATTATTGCAAACATTTTAGAATATATTATTGCAAACATTTTAGAATATATTATTGCAAACATTTTAGAATATATCATTGCAAACATTTTAGAATATATTATTGCAAACATTTTAGAATATATCATTACAAACATTTTAGAATATATTATTGCAAACATTTTAGAATATATCATTGCAAACATTTTAGAATATATTATTGCAAACATTTTAGAATATATCATTGCAAACATTTTAGAATATATTATTGCAAACATTTTAGAATATATCATTGCAAACATTTTAGAATATATTATTGCAAACATTTGCGCTTGCTCTTTTTTTTAAACACATCACACAGATCCAGCTTATTTTTATGAAGGAATCGGAGGTTGATAGTATACAGCAAATTTATGTTTTGGTATTGCTGATAAAAAGGTTAACGAAAAATTACTAGGAGAGTGGAATGCTCTAAGAAGATGATTTGTTGTGCAGACGCGTCATAGTTTCATGTAGGCCTAATCATTCATATCTTCATCCACATTATTTGCATAATCATTTCTACACGTACCTTCGATCAAGATCAATTAACACATATATCAATATCCAATATTTAAATGAGTGATATGATTAATGGTTAAATTTGAAGACAATGGTCTGTTCCTTTCTCTTGCTTTTACTTTCAATCCCTGTTTTGCAAATCAATCAATAGGATCAGTTCAACTGTACTATTTACCTTTGGTTTAAAATTCTACGTATTTGATCCTCGATCGTTTGACAGTAACGCTAAATGCTAATCTAAGCTATGAAAGTACGTGAATTTAAATCTGCTTCCTGTTGTTTTTTTTCTTTTTGAACCTTCAAAGTATCAATTCTTCCATATTAGGATAGGGGTATTGATTGATTGATTGATTGTTCGGTGTTTAACGCCGTATTGGCATGTATCTCAACCATTTTACGGCACTAAACGGAATAAAATATGGTCGTTTATGAAGCAATATAGGGATTAAACAGAATAGACTTACAGTATATATGGAATTTGTATCTTTGTGACATTTTGCATCGATTGTCACCTCGTTTCAGTACTTTGATAAATGTTTTATACATGAAACAATTTATTTCCACGCAGATATCTGATTTATCTGATTTTATTTACAACTGAAGTGGCAAACGTTCAATTCATGATAGTGAATAATTATATTTAAGAGATGAATTTTATTTTTGAAAATATATGACAATATGAACTGTAACGCTTTATGTATGAGTATCACACCTGTAATTATTTTCACTGTATATTAATATATATATATATATATATATATATATATATATATCGAAATAAAAAAAAAGTTCGTTAATTTGATGTAAAACAAAGCAATCGAAAACAATCTCTCTCTTACCCTCAAAGAAGACTACCCTCAAATGTACGTGTTTTTCACATGCATGTAAACAGCCCGAGTGCACCTCTAGGAAGTAGCCCCATCTACCAATATTAAATAGTTCCATTATAAAAAATAGATTATTCCGACAAATTACACAGAATTTTCTAACCAGGGATATAAAATGAAGAGAAAATGATAAAGGAAAATGAGAAAAAATATTCTTTTGATATACGGAATTACAATTGAGTTCGTAACTGGGAGGTCGTGAGTTCGAGACATGCTCGTGCCATGGCCGCATCAGACCTACGACCTGAACATAAGTTGTGATTGCTCCTTCGCCAAACTCTCAGCATTTAGAAATGAATATAACGGGTCTTTTGGATATGACCTTAAAACGGAGGTACCTTGTCGCCACAGGCTTTGGCACATTCAAGAACCCTCACTGCTACGGCCCGGGAAGGTTTTCAACAATACCTCATCAAATCATATTCAATATAATTATTATAACACCACTGATTTCACAGATGTGAAGAAACTTTACCGAATGCAAATATAAAAAGTAATAGCAGAGATATTACGATATTTAGCTCACCTGAGTCGAAGGATTGTTAAAATCATGGTACCCGGGGGTTCGGTTGGAGTCACAATATAGGATCAAAGTTTTATATTCGAAAATACAGGAATTAAAAAAAAAACCTACTCCAGAACCACGGGGCCAATTACAATCAAACTTGGTAATAGTATAAGGGTCTGTTTAGCCCCTAAACACAATGGGGTCTATTGCATAAAGGAAGATAATAGGTCTATTGTTGTGGGAGACAATGGGGGCAGATAAATCAAAACTGAGTGAAAGGATACCTGTAAGGGGAAGACTACCTGAGTGAAAAATCAATAGATCTATTGTTGTGGGGGACAATGAGGGTAGAAAAATCAATACTTTGTGAAAGGACACCTGTAAGGGGAAGTTACTTGACAAATCAAGGCGGCATGAAGGGACTCATGTCCTTAAAACGAGTAAGGACACCTGAGTAATCAATCAACACTGAGTGACAGGACACCTGTAAGGGGGATATTACCTGAGTGGAAAATCAATACGATGTGAAAGGATACCTGTCCTTACAAAGAGTGAGGGGAAGGTTACCTGAGTGAATATCCATACTGCAAATAAAATGTTTGACCAAAAACGAGAAGGAATTTTTCCAAGACGTTTTCAACTTTTCACGACTGGCCAAAATCACAAGCTACATATTTAAGAATGCGCGCGCACACACACACACACACACACACACACACACACACACACACACACACACACACACACACACACACACACATCTGATTTCCATCTTCTGTAATCAATATACAATAATAAAAAACTCTTATAAGACATGTCGTTAACACTACTATCCCTATTCCCCAAGGGCGGGCGGGCGGGCGGGTGGGAACCTTACTCTTCGGGGTCCTGGTCTCCGGAAATCAGATCTCCGGGATCCAAGTCTCCGGAGATTCAGGTCTCCGGGAACTGGGGGAGTAAGAAGGACCACCTGTTATGTCCAATCAGTAGAAGAGGAGGGATATGGCGGGTGACCGTGAAAAGAGCAATGGGAAAGAGGATAGAGAGAAGTTTTACTCATTTTGTCAACTATGCAGTCAACAACGTGCTCTGTCAGCGTAAATTTTCCAGATAAGATAACATGAGAAGGCATATGCGAACTGCTCAAGGGGGAATTCAACCATATCCTTAACGCTCTGAAGCGTATCCTCAAATCACTGAACCATATTCTCCTCAGGACTTCACCCTTCCTTCTACTCCTCCCCCTCCTCCTCCTCAGGACTTCACCCCTCGTTCTCCTCCTCCATAACCACTTCTGCCCCATCTCATCCCCTACATAAGAATATATATAGTGCATGTAAGCCCTTTTTAATCATTGTGCTATGCGTCATTCAATGAATTTGATCAGAAGTTACAACAATCAGCTATTTTCGGTATGTGCGAATAAAACAACTCTTAGTCCCTACGATGACAAACAATTCGTTTCAGACTTTGGCATACATACTTTCGCTCGTGGTCATTACAGAATTACATCATTTGATACTCAATCATAAGACCATGAATATTGTGAATATTAGTTATGATATAACAAGATATATCTGATTTTGTCATATAGCTTAATTATGTACAATTTTGGCTGTAAGTCACAGTTTTGTAAACACATTGTCATAAACCATGTCAATTAGATAATAAAAAGACTTAATTTAAACAAATAGTGTCTTGTATTGTTACATGATATAAATCACTTGACGTGAATTATTTATCCATATCCTCATCACCAGATTCTTCCTCGGAATTATCCTGGTAAAAGCTGTCATCAGCCTTCAACAGTTGATCTAACTCTTGTTTATATTTATTTAAAGCACGGGAAACAGTCTTTTCCAGATCTATATTCTTTTCCCCCATGATATTTGAAACTTCTTTCTTGATGTCGCGGTGAAGTTTGCTTCATTCAATTGTGCAAAAAGTAAAAGAATTCCTTTGAACTTCTTAAGAAGTAAGTGCCTGTCCTTGAGTAACATCGCTTCGCTAACTTCCTCTCGAGCTTCCTTTTTTGGAGAAGTTTGAATTTTCCTCCATAAGCTGATCAAATTTTTTATCGAAGTGAGATTGATTTTCCTCCTATGCTTCATCCACTAGAGTAGTCAACCCTTCGTCATCATCTTCGTCACTTACGTCAGACATGGTGTTGTTTTCGTCCGTCTTTTCGTCCATTGGGCAACCATGTTTAATATGACGCTGTAAATCATAAGAGCTGGCGTGCATGGTTCCGCATTCGAGGCATGGTGGGTATTTTTCATCAGAATGCATATTTCTCGTATGGCCAAGGATAGGTTCTCAGATTATCAGAAGCTCCTATCGGGTTTCTTTGATAATACGACAATTCGTTATTATCATAATCCTGCATTGGTTTTTGGTAAGTCATCTCCTCACCTTGATCGTCCGAGTTAAGAGTTTTGTAGTAAGACGGCCACCTGGAGCCGTCTTCCTTGCTTGATGGTCTGTGCTCAAATGATGTTCAAAGTACATGTAGTCTCGCACTCTTATATAGGGCTGGACTATGTTCGTCTGAAACCGCTTTAATTCTGGGGTTGTTTGCTTTAAATCTATCATTAATGCTCTGAAGCGTATCCCTTACAGGTGTCCTGTCACAAAGTATTGATTTTTCTGCCCTCATTGTCCCCCACAACAATAGACCTATTGTCTCCCTTCGCACAATAGACCCCATTGTGTGTAGGGGCTAAACACACCCTTATTGTACTCTTGGTACAAATCATCCTTTTCGTGAAGGGGATTCAAGTTTGTTCAAAAGAAGGGCCATGGTCTCTTTAATGGGGAGATAATCACAAAAATGCAAAACTAGGATAAAGTCATTTGAAAATCTTATTCTTAAGAACCACTGGGCCAGAAAATTCAAATTTACATTGAAGCTTCCTGACAGTGCTGATTCAAGTTTTTTTTTTTTTTTTTTAAAAATCATGACACTAGGGGAGAGTGGGGCCACAACAGGAGATCAAAGTTTTATATGTGGAAATATAAGGAATAAATCTTTAAAAATCTTCTTCTCAACAACCACTGGGCCAGACAGCTTTCTGTCATAATGCAGATTCAAGTTTGTTAAAATCATGCCCTCCAGGGGTAGGGTGGGGCCATAATAGGGGTCAAAGTTCCGGCTTTTACTCCTTATCACGTCAACATACATATATACTCTGCAAAAAAAGAAACGCATAGCCCTTTTGAAATTTTAAAAATGCAAATTATGTATTTTACCAGATAAACTGAAATGGTCAATTGAGTAATTGATTTTTTACAGGTAAGTATGAAACTTTAAAGGTCTGTTCATTTGATTTGGCTCTCTGCCAAATTAGCTCGGCGACTCTCTAAAATTGCACATCACCTCTATCGCCATGGAATTTGGCTTACGTTTTTCCCGAGAACTTTGTGCTTAATTCAACCACTACATTAAAGCGTATAAAAGGACGAAGTTTGAAGCTTGAATTCATCATAACGTTAAAATGCTGCCATGCCAAGGTTGGACCCTGCTACTCGAAATATCGTCATTGGCCGTCTCCAGGCCGGAGTATCCCAAAGTGAGATTGCACGAACTGAAAACGTAAATCAGAGCACAATTTCTCGGCTGTGGAACTGATTCCAGCAGACTGGCTCTACTAATGACCGACCGAGGAGTGGGCGACCTCGCATTACGACTCCTGGACAAGATCGCTACATCCGGGTCTTTCATCTATGGAATCGAACCGTTGCTGCAACAGCTACTGCAGTCGGAATACCTGGATTGAGAAGAATCAGCTCGCAGACAGTTCGCAACCGACTTCGACAATATGGCATTAGACCCAGAAGACCGTATTTTGGAGCAGTTTTGACACCGTTACACAGACGAGAAAGAGTCCGATGGTGCAACAGATTGAGGGGCTGGACACTCCGCAACTGGCGTAGAATCTGGTTCAGCGATGAGTCCCGTTTTCTGCTACAGAAACGTGATGGAAGAATCCGTGTATACCGGCGCAGGAATGAACGTTTCTCTTCCTCGTGTGTCCAAGAAGTGGATAGCTTCGGTGGAGGTAGCGTCATGATGTGGGCGGCGATCTCTAATGACCGTAAAACAGAACTGGTACATGTCCCGGGCAATTTAACGGCTCAAAAGTACAGAGACGAAATTCTCCAACCTCACCTTATGCGCGTAATTGACCGACAGAGGGAGTTATTCCAACATGACAATGCTAGGCCGCACACAGCCCGCTTAACAATTGACTACCTTCAGCAGAACAACATTAATGTGCTACCATGGCCTTCCAAATCACCGGATTTGAATCCGATTGAACACTTATGGGACCAACTGGATAAACGTGTGCGCCTGCGCCAACCTCCGCCTCAGACCCTCGATCAGCTCCGTCAAATGTTACAACAGGAATGGCGAACAATTCCACGCAATAACGTAAGAACATTGATTGACTCTATGCCAAGGAGATGCAGAACTGTGTTGGCAGCTCGAGGTGGTCATACACGGTACTAACTTAAACGTGACAGGAAGTGTTCTTAACTGTGATGATCTGACTTTTTTTTCCACCAATATCTAAGGTTTGGACTGTAATTTTTTTCAATTGAAACTATTCTAGTGAATATCTACATTTTATATTGTAAAATCATAATCCAAAATACATCTACTAAAATCTTAAAAAATCCATTATGCGTTTCTTTTTTTGCAGAGTATATATAATGTACATCACAAAATTGTGACGTAAACATTTATGGAAAGCGGCCCAATGACTGATTACGCGTTCGTTCGTTAGGTCGTTCGTTCGTTCGTTAGGTCATCATGCGTTTATGTATATTTGGTGAGAAACCGTACGTTTATCTTGATTTTATTGTCATTTATTTGCAACTAAAACTGTTTTTGTGAATATAAAATCGTTTGCAGTGTATTAAATGGTTTGATTTCTTTATATATGTTGTTCGTTTTACAAAGATAACCATTCGTTTATTTCATTCATATAAAATACATAAAAGATGTGTAGAGTTTTATGGGTTTAAGACTATATTTGCGGATTCACACAACTAGTAATATATTTAAGGGGTCTTGAGGTGATACGGGGTGTTGAGTCCAGACACGTGCATGAAAACTTCTTTTAAAGTCGTCATCCTTCTCCGTCACTTGTCTCTACTGATAAAGTTTGCTTATTATAGCAATTAAGATATCTTAATTAAAATATGACTTCACAATTAATTCTTCATCCTGAAGGGTTGTACATACAAAATGCATATCGTCAGTGTCGTCCGGTCTAAAAAGAAATGATAATTATACATACATACATACATACATACATACATACAATAAAACAATGGAATATAATTTATTTCATATCTTCTGCAGCATACCTTTGACGCTTGTGTCAAGTTGATTTCTTGTGTATATTTGTTTCACAAAAAGGTCCGTTGATTAAGCATTTAATGTCATTCATTAAGTTTTAACTGTTATTGAAATTATGATAAGTGTTCATTTTCTCTTATATGGTATTTTTGCCCTTTCCGGCGCCCATACTATTGAAGGTTTGATTTTAATCAAACTGAATTAAAATTCTAAACATATTATAGATTGAGTGAAAGTTGGTGTGATTTTAACATAATTTCAAAGTAGAATGTAAATTTGCAATATACAATTTTAATCATAAAAGGTAAAATTCACAACAGCTGTATACTTATATAATGAGTGTGGTTGGATTGAATTTTCAGTGTTTATCAAATCTGTAACGTGTAATCGGTGCACTGGAACAGGGGATGAATGATAACAACTACGTTTTTCAAATAAAACTTCAAAATTCAATTTACGTTGCAGCTGAGGATAGATTCAGTGGTCTTAATTCATGATTACATTTATCATTTCTAAAAATTTTCATGCAACACAACTGAAGAATGATCATCTAGTGTATATGCAAGTGAAATATGAAACTTTGGAAACATAGTTGATAATTAGTGTTGTTGGAAGAGCTCATGATTTTATCTGTTTTCATAAAAGCCTATAGCTCCTCTATAGATTTTAAGTATACGTAATAATTTGTCATAATAAATCTTCTTGAACAATACTTTAAAACACTTTTTACAAGCAATAAAAAATGAACTTAAAATTGACGTAACTACATATGTATTAACTTAAAATTGAGGTAATTACATATGCATGAACTTAAAATTGAGGCTTATGAGTTAAAATTTTTAAAATTCAAACTTATAAGTTACTAAAGAATTACGAGCTAAGCTGATAACCTTTGCTTACAAATTTGCTGAGTTACAGTTTGTGAGGTGTATTCTAGATGGCAACAATCACGCATGCGTCACTTGCGGACTAGTTTTACGGGTTAAAATAATTGCCTAGTGTCAACAGTTAATATCATGAACTTCTTACATGCTGATGGGTAGAAGTCTTGGACGAATTTTGACTTTTAAAATCATTTCTACGATTTACTAAATCGTACAAACGATTTTCTTTTAGAGTAGTAGGTTTGTAAATCTTTAAATCTACTGAATCGTACAAACGCTTTTTTGATTCATACAAACGATGTTTTAAAAAATCGTTTCTACAATTTACTAAATCATAAAAACGATTTCTTTTGGCTAGATTAAAATGACATGGATACTACGTCGTCTCAGTATGATGTTTTTAACGATAGGTTTCGATGTTCCCTTACTATATGTACAACTATTTCATAAGTCAGTTTATATACCGTTCCTGTTGTAGCTAGTTATAGAACTCTCTAAAACAATGAGATATCAAATGGTGATATTTTATGATAATATCTATGTTTATTCAGAAAAGCAATCACGTTATATCTGTTGATAGCATGTGATTAACAAAATAAAACGATATGGCGAAACCAGATGGTGGTGGATGGGGAGTTTTTAAATAAACAAAAATTCAACAAACACATGAAGATATCTAACCATTTCTAATAAATCATTTCTTTTAAACGCATTTGTCGAAAATTTTCCTTTTCGTAATTCTTTCAATTATTGATATAAAAGATTAGTGATTGCTTGAGGGTCTGATCCAATAATATTTTTAATATAGAATAATAAAACAATTAAAGAGAGGATACTCCAATTTGCGATGAGGGGCCTCCGTGGCCGAGTGGTTATTGTATCGGAGTTCTCTCCTCCACCTTACAAAAACTGAAAAAATTGTTGAGTGTGGCGGAAAACAATAAACAATCAATCAATCAATCAATATTTCCGATGAAACAAAAGGGGAAACAAAACCAACTCCTCAAACAAAACAAACAAACATTATGGGTCACCATAGCGTGATCCAATATTTACAAGAAATTTCATTCTCCTTGCTTCATTTGTATATTGCATGAACACAAAAACCGACGTGTAGTGTTTTTATAACAATGAATTAAACTGACTTCTCCCATAAACTATGCTATTAGTCCCTGCTTTGTCGGAGGGGACTATTAGTTTACCCTCGGCCTGTCTGTCCGTCCGTCTGTCTGTCATTCCACTTGAGGTTTTCCGGACTTTTCTCCGCATTGGACGAAAATATTCAACTGAAATTTTATACATGAATAGTTACAGATCAGGTTTTAGTCTCCTTATGCTTGACTTAAATTTGACTGAATTATGCTCCTTGATGAATAGAAACAATCAGTTTTCCGGAATTGTCTCCGCATTAGTTGAAAATATTCAATTGTGGTTTTGTCTTAGATAGTTACAGATCAAGTTTGAGTTTCGTTACACTTGACCTACTTTTGACTAAATTACCCTACCGGTAGTGGGCATTGTATTGCCTGCAATATAACCAAAATGCTTGTTTAAAATAATAAAGAAAGAAAATTTTCATTAATCATCCATCTGTATAATGAAGTAGATTAAACTTTTCGTTTGCAAAGAGCTGTATTTTCATTTTAGAATACAGCAGTGAAATTAGAAATACTCCCAGTTCGCTCGTTTTATTTCTCTATCGCATGCGCAATATGGCTCTTTGATTTTTTTTTTAATTCAAAGTTTCCTCCGACTTACTACCAAAAACAACGTACTTCGTAAACGCGTCAAAACGTTTAAGCAAGGTGGGGATGACCTCTATACTAGCTGTCAAACTCTTGTTGTCATTGAAGGATGGATGGAGAGAGAGAGAGAGAGAGAGAGAGAGAGAGCTGAAAAAAAATGAGTAACTTATGGCGTCAGGGATGTATGTCGTTCCTCAAAATGGCGTGTTTGATTTTCTATAGGAGTTACTAGTTTACCGTCTGTAAACAATTTAAACAAATACATATTGTTCTGTTCGATTCTTGATTGGAAGTAGTTAATTCAAAGGAGGACCGGAGAAATGAATTTGGAAAAAAATCATTCTGATTAAGTTATGGGAGTCAGGGAAGTCTGTCGTTCTTAAAAATATGGCGCGTTTGGTTTTCTACAGGAGTTACCGTCTGTAAACAATTTGAAAAAGCAAAAATTAATTTGTTTTTGATTGGAAGTAGGTTTAGTTTAAAGGACGAAGAGAGAAAAGAATTTGAAATAATAATTCTGAGTAAGTTATGGGCTTCAAGGATTTCTCTTCAAAATGCCGTGTTTAGTTTTCTAAAGGACTCGCTAGTTTACCGTCTGTAAACACTTTAAAGAAGGAAAATTTTAAGTATTCTTGATTGGAAGTAATTAATCTAGATTCAAGTTTAGAGGATGAAGAGAGAAAAGAAATAAATAAACGAGAGGCCTATGGGCCACATTGCTTGCCTGAGTCACATTGGCTTATATTTAAAGATTTCCCTGTATATTCGCATGTAAGACTTTGATCCCCTATTGTACCCCCCCCCCTTTACCCGGGGCCATGATTTTAACAAACTTGAATCTGCATTATGTCAGGAAGCTTCAATGTAAATGGGAGATTTTCTGGCCCAGTGGTTCTTGAGAAGAAGATATTTAAATGACCCCACACTATTTTTTGCATTTTTGTGATTATCTCCCCTTTGAAGGGGCGTCGCTCTTCATTTAAACAGACTTGAATCCCCTTCACTCAAGAATGATTTGTAACAAGTTTGATTAACATTGGCCTGCTGGTTCTGGAGAAGAAGACTTTTAAAAATTTGTCCGTGTATTCTCACTATTTCGAGAAAGGCGTTATCCGTCATTTGAACAAAATTGAATCTCCTTCACCGTGTTGTATTAGGTTTGATTGAAATTTGCCCAGTGGTTACTTATTTATTTATCATTATTTTATTCAGGCAGAACATTATTTATAAATAACAGAACATTAATTTTGATATTATAAATAGCCCTTTAAAGCAAAAATAGTATTGCTTTTTTTCCAATGGAAACCTTAAAAATTATTGTCAATTAATACATAATCAAATGAATAAACAAATTACATTTAAGTGGATGGCTTGGACAGTGATGTTTAAATAATTTGAAATGTAATGACATATTTTAGCCTGATGTATTATTAATACACAATTTAGAACACAAATAGAACATAAAAACGTTAATATGTATATACAAACTCCCTATTTCCCTCTGGCGGACTTATTGTGAAAGGTTTGTTTGTTTGTTTGTTTGTTTATAGCCGCCTGAGCAATTTTTCAGCTATCCGGCGGCTGTCACCATTACCGGTGACAGGTATGCTCGGCACTCAGGACCTTTGAGCAGGGAGGGATCTTTATCGTGCCACACCTACTGCGACACGGGACCTCGGTTTATACGGTCTCATCCGAAAGACCGGCACCCACGTCCCACAGTGGGATTCGAACCCCCGACTCAAGGATCATCAGATTATCTTGACTAATGATTTAACATTGACTTTAGTATTGATGGACTTAATTTCAACTGTAAAGAATTCCAGTCAATAACAGCATGATAGCAAAAATTAGAGTTATCGTAAGCCCCCACCCTTGGAACAATGAACTTAAAATTTGAAGACTCCTGCTGGGTTTTTTTTCTCTCGAAATGCTCATGTAGGTACCTGGGTGCAAGGTCATTAACAATATTAAAAACCTGAATAAGACGCAGCTGTCTAACTCAAATCAGGTACACAAAGTGAGTTCACTGAATCTAAAACATTACAATTTATTGTGGCTCTATAAACATCACAATTTATAGTGGTTCTATAAACACCACAATTTATAGTGGCTCTATACACATCACAATTTATAGTGGCTCTATACACATCACAATTTATAGTGGCTCTATACACATCACAATTTATAGTGGCTCTATACAGATCACAATTTATAGTGGCTCTATACACATCACAATTTATATTGGCTCTATACACATCACAATTTATAGTGGCTCTATACACATCACAATTTATAGTGGCTCTATACACATCACAATTTATAGTGGCTCTATACACATCACAATTTATAGTGGCTCTATACACATCACAATTTATAGTGGCTCTATACACATCACAATTTATAGTGGCTCTATGAACATCACAATTTATAGTGGCTCAATACATACCACAATTTATAGTGGCTCTCTACACATCACAATTTATAGTGGCTCTATACACATCACAATTTATAGTGGCTCTATACACATCACAATATATAGTGGCTCTATATACATCACAATTTGTAGTGGCTCTATACACATCACAATTTATATTGGCTCTATACACACCACAATTTATAGTGGCTCTATACACATCACAATTTATAGTGGCTCTATACACATCACAATTTATAGTGGCTCTATACACAGCACAATTTATAGTGGCTCTATACACATCACAATTTATAGTGGCTCTATACACATCACAATTTATAGTGGCTCTATACACATCACAATTTATAGTGGCTCTATACATATCACAATTTATAGTGGCTCTATACACATCACAATTTATAGTGGCTCTATAGACATCACAATTTCTAGTGGCTCTATACACATCACAATTTCTAGTGGCTCTATACACATCACAATTTAAAGTGGCTCTATACACATCACAATTTATAGTGGCTCTATACACACCACAATTTATAGTGGCTCTATACACATCACAGTTTATAGTGGCTCTATACACATCACAATTTATAGTGGCTCTATACAAATCACAATTTAAAGTGGCTCTATACACATCACAATTTATAGTGGCTCTATACACACCACAATTTATAGTGGCTCTATACACATCACAGTTTATAGTGGCTCTATACACATCACAATTTATAGTGGCTCTATACAAATCACAATTTATAGTGGCTCTATACACATCACAATTTATAGTGGCTCTATACACACCACAATTTATAGTGGCTCTATACACATCACAATTTATAGTGGCTCTATGAACATCACAATTTATAGTGGCTCTATGAACATCACAATTTATAGTGGCTCTAGGATTTTGAATAAACCTGATTGTCTTGTTTTTTGCAATTTCGTTTGTAAAGATTTTGACAAATTTGCCTACCATGCAGATGAACAGTAATCAAAGTAGCATTGAATAAGAGTTGATCTTGACCTTTTCCGCAGTCTGAAATGTTAAAAGTTTCCACACAGACGGTCAGAGAGACGAACGACGGACAAGGGGTGATCAAAAGAGCTCATTTGAGCTTTCACCTCAGGTGAGCTAAAACTATTGAGTAAGATATGGGCGTAAGGGGTAAGGGATATCCCCTCTTCAAATTGGTGTACTTGGTTTTCTATAGGAGTTACTAGTTTGCCGTCTGCATATAATTTACACCAGTAAAACTTATTTTGTTCTTAACTGGAAACAATTAATCTACATTGAGTTTAAAGAATGAAGTAAAGATATATTGGGGGGGGGGGGGGATCGAGTAAGTTGTGGGCAATAGATATTTCTGTCAGTCTTCTAAATAGCTGTTTAGCTTTCTACAGGACTTACTCGTTTACCGTCTGTAAAACAATTTAAACAAGTAAAAATTGATCTCTTATTGATTGGAAGTAGTAAATTTCGAGGTGTATGATGTTCTTAAAAGAATTTTTATGTGTTTGCAAAACATGAAATGAATGAAGTCCCCATGCCGATTTCGATGTTGAACGATGACCGAATACAGAATTTTTGAATAATACAACATTGTTTTATTGTCTTATAGGTTTTACAAATTTTGATAATCAAATATTTCTATATCAATTAGTTAACGGGCTAATTATGCGAGAGTCGAATAGCAAGGCCACCGCTACTGAATTCTATTTTTAGAGACCACACCCCCGTCAATTTTAACCGATACCTGTTGACACATCGCGTATTCAGTAAAGGACACAGTATTCGTGCTAATTAAATGCATACCCATACACAGTGTTGTTATCATAACGGCATAAACAAACAGCTAACTGATTACATATGTATATGGTACATCTCCGCTGGACAAATTTAGAACGATGGCGGATTTGAAGCAAGTCGCTTGCTCGGCTATCGACAAATATGCCGATGATCTGCACACTCTCAGCAAAGAAATTTGGTCACATCCCGAGTTGAACTTTGAGGAATTCTACAGTCATGATTATTTGACAAAATTCCTGGAGGAATCGGGATTTCCCGTGGACCGGAAATACAAGAATGAAACAGCTTTCCGGGCTGTTCTTGGAGACAAATCCCATGGTCCGCACGTGGCTGTTCTTTGTGAATATGATGCACTTCCGGAAATCGGTCATGCTTGTGGACATAATTTGATTGCCGAAGTTGGAGTGGCCGCAGGATTAGGAATCAAGGCAGCATTCGAATCTTTTGGGAAACCGCTGGGACAGGTATGGACTAAAATGTGATCGATTTATTTCAATAGAGTCACGGTAATTGTAGCTTCCCACACACTCGATGAACGAATTTAATTTTGATCCAAATCATCACCACGTGACTTTTTGCAATAGACTTTTACGTATATCTCGTACAAGGTCGATTCCAGCCGGTAACGGAGTACATACTTATCAATATTTCCATTTTCCATAGCCACAATGTCGAAACAGCTGTCATTACTCCAACTTTCTGTACTGTTAATCAGATAAATGATAAGACACTTATTTCCTTCCCTTCACCATCTCTAGAATTCGCGCAGCACTTAGGCTGCTCAACCTAGCCGTGTGATCCATGCATACATATGCTCTTCTGTGACCTCTGTTCTTGCAATTTCGGATCTGCTCTCACCTATGGTCCATCTATGGTATTCCAGAACATTTACACTCTGTGCGAAATTGGACAAAAGCTTTTAGCCTATAAAAAGGATTTTACTTTTAGCATATGAAAGTGATTATGATTGATTATATATCGTTTAACGTCCCTCTCGAGAATTTTTCACTCATATGGAGACGTCACTTACCTGTGAAGGACTGCAAAATTTAGGCCTGTGCTCGTCGCTTATGGCCTTTGAGCAGGGAGGGGTCTTTAGCGTTCCACACCTGCTGTGACACGGGACCTTGGTTTTTGCAGTCTCATCCGAAGAACCGTCCCATTTTGTCGCTTCTTACGAAAAGCAAGGGGGTACTGAGGATCTATTTTAACCCGGATCCCCACGGGAGGAAAGTGAACAGTAGGAAGGTTACATGTCCGTTCTTGGTCAAGATTTGGATCCACTCCAGAATCTTTACTACATAATGAAGTATATGAAATGTAACTATTTTTATCACACTGAAATTTTGCCTCGTAATTTTACTGTATCAAGGATAAGCTTCCAAAGACGCCCACATCAACGACTTCCTAAACTTCCCAAAATAAATATTGACTTGCTACTATAAGAAAATTAAATATTTGGGTCATGATTACCTATTTCATTCATCTATAACAACATGTCAAATTTACATCACCTGTGTCGTAACGTTAATATCTCTCAATTTGTTACCGTCTTTTTTAAATAACTTTATGAAATCTAACATCATATAACGTTTACAAGATGATTTAATTATCTACATTTGAATGAAATTTACCATTTTGACCATGTATGGTCAATGGTTCCGTTATAGGGCTAATCACAAAAGCTTGTCACTTTGTGTGCAAGTATCCTGTGTCTTTTATCAATGTTTCTGGCTTACTCCGGTACATATATTTCTTACCAATGAAGCTTTCTCTGGTACAGGGATACCAGCTTATTCATCCTATAATTCTAGACGCCAAAGCTACCATGGCAAAACACCCGGTTCTTTCATAACCAACTTTCTGAAGCTATTCAGCATCAATCGCATAATCTGTAGAAGTCTTTCTTTGACTCGCTCATTTTTAGAGGTGATGCAGCTCTTATCGTTGTACTTACCTCTTTTACCTATGTCACCTCAAACACCTTATCCGTGTTAACTTTGCGGCTGGCATAATTTTAACTGTACACATATATACAGAGTGCGTCAGTACCTCTGACATGGGAATGGAAGTCAGAAGACATGTACCTCATCGTCTGAAATATACCATCCTCTCCCTTTTTTATTCAATTATTTTTGAAATTTGAAGATACAGAGTATTTTGATGAAATAGCGTTTTATTTCTTTCTTTTATATCATTTCTTTCGACATTCCTGCGAAAATAAACGTAAATCATGAAATTCTATATACACGCTTCTCAGTCATAAATAATCGTTTCAGTTGTCTGTGATCGGCACTCCTGCAGAAGAAGGTGGCGGTGGTAAGATCGTATTATTGAACCAAGGCGTGTTTGATGGAATTGACGTAGCGATGATGTCACATCCGGCACCTATGGATTGCCTGTCAGCAAGCTTCAACGCAATAATGAGGCATGTTTTATAATTAGATTTAATCTATTAAAAAAGGTGTGACTGAACTTTGCATAGATTTCCCTTTTCACAGTATGCTGCTTTCCAAAAGAAGTACTAGGTTGTATCATTGTTAAACAAGGCCACAGGGATTTAGCGTATTTATTGTATTTTCAGCAGTGAAATACTGAAGTTTATCCTTTCAGTAAAATTGATATTTTCACAGTTGTTATTTTCATAGTGAAAATAACAACCGGAACGGTCGTAAAATTCATCCGCGATAAATACGACCACCTTTATTTTACGCAACAAAAAATACTTTATCGTGTTTTCACAGAAAATTCAATGTTTAGTTGTTGGATATGAATTTATTTCACTCATGAGACGGGATTTTTGTGTGTGGGTATTTCACGAGTGCGAAGCACGATATTGTGTTTCTTTAAAAATTATTTAAAATATTTAACTTTTAGTTGCCGATTTGATACTTTGCGTCAACATTATATTGTATCATATCTTGTTTAGATGAGGAAAACTTGTGTAAACTGTCAGCATTCTTTGGAACTAAAAATTCAAATGAAAATTCAGAATATTCTGCACAGTCGGAAATCTATGCTATTTCAGAAACTCGAACTTTCAGCTAATTTTATGTAAGCAGGGAGTTGAATTACTGATATGTACACTGCAAACATTTTTATGGCATCGAGCGGTATAGCTCGATTACCATCAAGCAATCTCACGGCAAGTTGACTCCCTGTCAATTCTTCCGCTAAAAAAAGTACTTGCTTTTACAGAAGAAATAAAATACATGGCACAACAATATTGTTGATAACTTGGTAGAAACCACAAGGAATTCATAGAAATGTAGAAATCTGAAAGTATTAAAGTCCATGAACGATGAACGACATCATCTCTCTCTACATGAAACACACCTTAGGTATTGTAGCGGATGAACATACTGGCAGGCGTGTACAGTAGGGGGCAAGTGTGTTGACAAAAACATGACGCACGTAGAAATTATGTCGCGCCTGACATATCGTAAAACGCTGTTTTTATTCTTAGCCGATAACGTCATTGGGAACCTTTTGATACACAAATGAATAAAGTCTTAGTCATGTGAATTCATACGTCATATTTTCATCTGCTGCATCATTTTGTTTACATTTTGCTGTCAAACAAGCGATGGAGGAGAAAAGAGAAAAAGTGTAGCTTTGAAAAAGGTCGTGGTGCAGCTTTCCGAAATGGAGAAAAAAATGCCGACATAGCACAGGCTGAGAATATGCGTCCCTGTCCTCTATTTACCATGTAATTAGAAAATTTCAAAACACAGGAAGTTTGGAAAATCGGCGTAGATCAGACCGACCACGACTGATTGATGAACGAGAATATCGGAGGTTGCAAAGGTTGGTGAATGTTGATTGTTGTGCACCTTTGAGTGAAATTACCGCAAAATTCAATGAAAACAGGAATGCTGCAGTGTTTAAGAAGATTGTAAAACGTAGACTGAAGGAACATGAATTTTCTAGAGGGGTTTATAGGAAGAAAGTAACGGTTAAAACTGTAAACAGAAAAAAAAGGTTGTCGTGGTGTCGGGAGAAAAGATGGTGGACTGTTAACTTTCAGTAGAGTAAAGTAAAATTCAGTGATGAGTGCCAGATATGTGTTGGGGGGAAATAAACTCCATTGTCGATAACGGAAATGGCCGAGTTGTTACGATTGTAGATCATTGACAGAAGGTGCGAAAGTAATTGTGTATGGAATCAGTACGTTGTTCAAATTATGAAAAAAAAAAAATGAGAGAGAGAGAGAGAGAGAAATAAGAAATAAATATTTGAAAAAGTTTATTAACATTTAACTGAAAGACATGAACATTTGCAAAAAATAGAAAAGTAGGATTCAGTTTCAGTGCCATCGCACTATATTTCGTGAAGTCAAGTAATTCTGAAACGATAGGTAGTGTGTCAAGACGAGAGATAGCGTAAAACTTATGTATCCAGTTTAGGCGGACTGGTAAGGTATACTAACAAGATGTTTGATTCGCTCCGGTAATATTATGTAGTGGATCAAAAATCTGATTTTAATCAGATTGAATTTCAACAAACTTGAATCTGCAATATATCAGGAAGCTTCCATGTAGATTTCAACTTTTCTGGTTCAGTGGTTCTTGAGAAGACTTTTAATTGACCCACCCTATTTTTATGATTATCTCTCCTTTGAAGGGGAAATGACCCTCCATTGGCCTGTCCCTTTCTCCCAAGGATACTTTCTGCCAAGTTAAAATTGGTTCTGGAGAAGATGAAAATGTGTAAAGTTTACGACAACGACGGACAATGGAAAGTTTTGATTAGAAAAGCTCGCTTGAACCTTTGATGGCACAGCACACTTTTCTGGAGTTTCGAGCCTAAGCGGCGTGTGGTTAGTAATCGATTAGAACGTCTTGCAGTCATTGACAGTATTCAATGTATTGAAACAGAAAAACAGGGCTTTCTGGAATAAAATAATAATAAAAAATCAAAACAAAACAAACAAAAAACATTGCTTAATGGAATAAAATTTCGATTGGGAGATGTCTAGCATGATTGAAAATGATCGATTGCGTGCTATTGGGATGCTGGAAACTGGGATGTCTTGAAACAGTGTGGAGTTTATTTTAACATTATACATGCTATGGAGATGATATCAGCAAACTGGCACGGTTCGGGACACCCACGGTCAGGACGCCTGTGTGTGACGTCACGTCGGCAAGATACGTATACACGGATGTCACATTTGCGTAATCGGTACCATTCGCTTTCTTTAACTTCTAAAGCTTCCCTGAATATCAACGGGTAAGTCTCCGTACCATTGCGAGAGGCCCCTTCCTTACTTTCAATGGCTGTTCGTATCAACCATAATGGACATAATTCGTGATTTGATGTATGGAATTGAAAGACGATTTTAATTAAATGATTACATGTATATACATAATGCAATGTAATATTTTGTATATGTATCTATATAACGTAAATGATACATAATATTTTTATGCAATTTTAATTAAATTACTGTTCGAAGTGGGTTTTATTAACTGCATCAAATGAAATAACGGAAAAAATGTCCGTTCCCGCATACATCGAGGTGTTCACTTGGTTTAAGTTTCCTCTTCCGGTTGTTGAATGTATTGTTTATGGATGCGTATCCGGGTCCGAAGTGTCAGTTTCTTCGATGTCCACACCCCCCCCCCCCCCGCACGTGATGCAGTAAATTGCATTTTTATAGGCACGGGACATGTTCGTGCTTACTTTGAAATTCCGGGCTCCAATTTTGAATATGCTTCTTTCTTTTATGCGTGAGCACGTTCCACATCGGCGATTTGGACATTTATTGACCGAATATGTGTTGTTTCTTTGAAAGCAGGATCTGCATCAGTGGAGGTTTTTTGATTGTCTAATACTGTTGATGAATTTTAAAGAGCTTTAGACATTCTATAGTCAGTTTTGATGTTTCTGTTTTGGGGGTTGTAAGTAGTACAAGAGGAAGAACGTTTTGTCCTGCAATTTAGGGTTAATGAATTGTTTATGACCCAACATGTAGGTAAATGTAAAATGCCTGATGATGAAAATAAAAGCGCTTACGTTTCACTAATGTTGTAATTTTTTTTTTAAACCGTTTGTTTTATTTACTTCTGGATTTATTGATTGTTTGTTGTTTTCCACCACGCTTAACAATTTTTCATTTATCTGGTGGCGTCCAGTTTCTTTTATTGGTGAAAGAGAGAACCCAGATACAATGTACCCGGGAAGAGACCATCGACCTTCCGAAAGTAAACTGACAAACTTTCTCACATATATCGGCGCGAGCGAGAATCGAACCCACGCCGACTGGAGGTGAGAGGCCTTGTGATTTTGAGTGTGATGCTCTAACCACTCGGCCATGGAGGCCCCCTCTATTTATTGCTGGACACTGTGATATATATATATATATATATATATATATATATATATATTCGAGAGGAGGGAGATTACGTCAAGGACGTTGACTGTAATCTTTGATTGAAAATTCTTTTATTCTTATTCAAATCTGCAAACAGAGCAGTGATTACATACAAAGGCAAGGCGTCACATGCGGCAGCGTTTCCTTGGGAAGGCGTCAACGCTTTGGACGCAGCAGTGAACGCATACCAATCTGTGTCTAATCTCCGGCAGCAGATGAAACCAACATGGCGTGTTCAAGGTAAGCAGCTATCGGGAGGAAGAAAAACCTCTGATCTTTGACCCCATTCGCTATTTTTACAGTTATTTCAAAGACCATTTTTATTATCATTTAACCGTTGAACTAGCAGTATCTGTTAATTGTTTCTTTGACTTTAGCATTTACATTAATTTCCCAAATTCTGACAATTTTTTCATACTTTAATATTATTTTACAGGAGATATAACTCTTTGATTTCAAATGGCTTAATACAGAAAATAAACTGATTTGCTATCACTATTTCAGATATCGAAAATATATTTCCCTATGGACCAAATTTTAGTTTACAACTACCCCACCACCAAATGTGGCCCTATGACCCTGATGTTTTAAAATCCCAAAAAATGCAAACACTAATAGTGCATATCTTTTTAAAATTTGTCTAAATTATGGTAAAATCCATTCTTAAAAAATATTTCAAGATATGATAGTCATTTGAGATTCAACCAATTTCCTGTCTTTAATTCAAGGAACAGAAGAACTCCATATGCAAATGTGTACTTTTTAATTAGTCACCTACAAACGTTGCCGAAGAGGACTATTAGTTTACCCTAGGTCTGTCGTGTTTTCTGTCCGTCCATCTGTCTGTCATTCTGAATAAGTTTTCCGGACTGGATGACGATATTCAACTGAAATTGTATATAAGACGTTGTCTTGAATAGTTACAGATCAAGATTGAGTTTCGTTACGCTTCACCCACTTTTGGCTGAATTAAGCCCTATGATGAATGTTTGGTTTTCCGGACTTTTCTCCGCATTGGGTGAAGTTATATAACTGTATAGGTACTGATCAAGTTTGAGTTTCGTTACGCTTGACCTACTTTTGACTGAATTATGCCCCTTGATAAATTGCAAGAATCGATTTTCCAGACTTTTCTGCGCATTGGATAAGGATATTCGACTGATATTTTATATATGACTTTGTCTTGGATAGTTGCAGATCAAGTTTGAGTTTCGTTACGCTTGACCTACTTTTGGCTGAATTATCTAGGGGACTTTGCATTGCCTGAAATACACTGAATGCTTGTTATTAATTTAGGAATAATATCGAAAGGAGGTACAAAACCTAATATAATTCCCGAGGAAACAGAACTGGATTATTGTTTTCGAGCGCCATCTCAGAAGGAAGTTGACATCTTGGTAGAGAAATCCATGAAGTGTTTCCAGAGTGCTGCCATGGCAACTGGATGTACAGTAAGACAAACTAATTGTCATTTTGATTAAATTGTTATAGCAAGATCAATTGTTTGAACGTGGTACTCCCAAAATATAACGAGCAATGTAGAAGAGCGGGAAACAGTTATTTAAAGTATCAAAATGCATTGTCCTAAGAAAATGATGAAGTACAGAATTTGGAAAGTCACCAGCAAGTTTAAATGTTTGTGTTGTGTATGATATTTAGTCATAAAACTGTGTTCTATGGTTTACTTATCTGTAAATTGTCCGAAATATGAAAGCGAAAATCTTTTGAAAATCAGAAACGAAAATGTTTCAGATGGAGGTGAAGTTTGACGAAAGTAATTATCTCAACGTCATCCACAACACGTCTCTCTTGAAAGCGTTCGAAAAAAATATCAAAAACTTGGAACTCTTTCAAGAACTTCCGGAATTAAAATTTCCGGCAGGCGGATCCACAGACATGGGGAATGTTTCGTACGCCGTTCCAAGTATACACCCAATGTTCTACATCGGAAGTGACGCATTTAATCACACACGGGAATTCACAGTAGCAACAGGTACTCCCTAGTTTATCTATATAATTCTAAAGCAGCTGACGTTCCATATTCAATTGAATAGCTACCAATTGTTCGTCAATGCTTGTATATATCTAGAAATGCAATGGGTTCACACATCGCGTCACTTGTCCATCTGAAGCTGACAATCGTTTCCGGTAGAAATTCATATAAATCAACACATCATACAATTAATTAAATTATAAAAACTTTCTTTGGTTTGTTATACGGCCAATGAAGGTCGCAAACTTAGTAATCTAGTTTCGCAATTTTTTGTCAGCAATGGTTACGATCTTCATTTTCCATTTAAGAAGCCAACGAAAGACGTTTCATTGTTTATATTTTTCTATATTCTTTTTTAATTCCAATCTTTTCAAGTAGATATATTTATAGATATTATTGACCTGTAAGTTACAGCTGATAATCACCTGACCTTGTCTTGTTTCGATCCATAATTAGTAAATGATTTCCATACTTGAGTAATGGTAAAGAGAAATAGTATGAGAAGAATAAATGTTAATTCGAAACGTATTTTAAAAAATAAACCATCCTAACAAGAATAGATATTTATTTTCTTAATTGAATTACAAGTTGATGTACAAGTCAATTCACACTGCTTTAAATATTTGTTTGTTAGTACGTGCAGTTCAAAAAGTAGGCAGTGCAGTGGAATGTATCCGCACGAAGAGACAGCTGTAAAACGGGATCTGACTAGGTTGAAACAGTTGCAAATGACAAACAATGGAGGTTAATAAAAATTAAGCAGAAAACATACAATGAATCACAGACGCTAGTCGTTTTAACTATCTATAATAAAAAAAAATGTCCTCCTGTAAACAAAATATTCACAAGGTATATCACGCCACCATCTTGGTTTTTTTACCAGCTGCATCGCTGGCAATTTTCGGCAAAAAGTTTTATATAATATTAAAATTAGAGTCAACACACATTTTACACCGATCTAACCATTTCCGGAACGTCGCACGGTACTCCTCTTTAGATATATGTTGCAGACACTGGTAGACCGCACTACCTATACGACAACGGGATTCAAAACGGTGCCCTGCCAGCATTTCCGTTAGTCTTAGGAACAACCAAAAGTCACAGGGGGACAGGTCAGGGCTGTATGGGGGATGATCTAAGACATCGAGCCCAGATTCTTTCAGATAATCCTGTACCGTAGCGGATTTATGGGCCGGTGCGTTATCATGGAGTAATTTGATGCCGCGAACACCGGTGCGCGGTCTGCGTTTCTGATAAAAATCAACAAGTTGAGTAAGAACACTTTCTCTGTAAAACTCTCCAGTGACAGAACTACCTTTCGGGACTGGAATTTGAAGGACTGGACCTTTCGAATCAAAGAATATCGCATACAACATGCGATTTGATGTTTTGCAACGGCGCGCAATGACAGGTCTGTCGCCCTCAGATAAAACCCAAACATTATTTTTAGCCTTAGAATCGGGTTGAAAATGATAGATCCAGGTTTCATTACCTATAACTATCTCTTGAAACGACGTGGGTTACATTTATCATATTTTTTTTATAACTCGTGATACAAGCCTAACCCGACTTTGTTTCTACTCGTCAGTGAGCAAATGGGGCACCCAGCGCGCGCAGATCTTACGTAGCCCAAGTCGTTCACGTAAGATCTTCAAAACACTTGACGAATGAATGCCACTTAATTCTTCTGTCTCTTGCACGGTATAACGGGCGTCTTCCTCAATTAACGTTTTCACAGTAGCAACGTTCTTTTCCATCAAAACGGAAACCGGCCAACCCACTCGAGGGTCATTTTCAATTGACTCCCGACCATCATTAAAACGACGTACCCACTTGCAAACTGTAGCATATTTTAAAGCACCATCCCCATAAACCTTTTGCAAATCAGCATGAATTTCCATTGACGGAAACCCGAGGTGTGCTCGAATCTTACAATATACCCTCTGTTCAGAGATTTTTCCATCCATATTGAACGCTATATTGTATAAAACCACGTGTTGAAAATACCCAGCGCAGCGCGCACGTGGACCTCGTGCGTCGCATACCGTGATACTGTTCGAGAGAGGAATGATTACGCAAGTTCTGTGTAAAAAATCGTGCAACTTCATAATCGCGTTAAAAAGTTATAGGCTTAGGCTTACTCTACGAACTTTAAAAGTGTCCCTCGTGTATATATATACCGCCTGTGCGGTGAATGTGAATATCTTAATATATTGTGTATTACATATCAAATGTTAATGTTGAAGGCCAGTAACGTAAAACTTACAGAAAAGGAAGAGAAATACAGAAATATAGAGGTTATACTGGAGTCAGCAGCAAATAAGCCAGTCAAGCATGCGCATTTAAAACTATAAAGATGCATGTATGTATCTACATCAACCATGTGAATCACTGTACAAGAAGATTCGAAGGTACATCTGTATTCAAAACTAGCGCTTTCCACCACGTTGGCATTTTTTGATAGATTGATTTTGATTTTGAATGTGAGAAATTGAAGATTATGTAGCGGTTTTTATACAGGAACCTTATGCTGCCTAGATGTGATCTAGATTTGCTAGTGATATGGTAGAGCGGTAAAACAACGGCGAACGTATTCAGTATTGGAATGGATGACCGCTTATTTTTATTCAAGTTTCAAAAGGAAATCAACCATTATGACGAAGCATTAGTTCTCCTTAATACTTTTTTATTTCAGTTTTCATCTTTTATATGACTTACAGGTGACCCGGCGGCCCAGCCCTACACCATGGTACAAGGGAAGGCTCTGGCCATGACCGCCATTGATGTCTTCACCAACCCAGATTTACTTCAACAAATCAAGGACGATTTTACAAAAGACATGGCGATCTACAAATGATGCCAGTGCCCACTGAAATATACCAAAAGAGGTTCAAAAGGGCTTAAGTGCACATGTGATACAAATCAAATATTTTCTAAACTTTTTACATGTTTGAAACTATTTAATCTGAATTTATTAAAGCGAATTTATTATTATTGATTTATTATTATGCTCGCTCCATTGATTACATATATTTGAGTCACGTGATTTGCTTTTCATCTTATGAAAAAATGATGACTATACCCGTAATGCCTCTGGGAAAATGTCGCCGTCACTGCGGTAAACTTCGAGGACAACCGCGGAGATAAAACAAATAAATAGTTTGGGAAGTACCATAATTGTTTTTAAATTCCATATAAGCTTTCTTATACCTTCGTACGTTTTATTGTTGATAACTACTTGGTTTAAAAGTGAAAAAAAATCGCAGTCACAATCATATCGCTTGGATTCAAATTTACTATTAAAAGTATAGAACTTTAAGTATAGGGTACCCAAGTTTGTCGATGAAAAATCGGTAAACCAAATGGTATAAAACTCTACTCTATATTCCAATATGATAATATATAACCAATCTATATTACTACCAAAGTTGATCCCGAAATTCCGTATACTTCCCGAGTTATGTAGAAATGAATTCAGAAAAATGCCTATTATTTTTTGGTCGAGTTTTAGCTGGGTCCTGGCACTGCATGGCTAAACAGACTGTTTGTGCATTACAACAAGCAATTACATTAAATGTGCAACATTAAATATCATTCCCAAGTTGAATTTCTTACCTCAATTCATAAACTGAAGCCCGTAATAGCTCCAGTTGACTGAAAATTGTCAAACCGTCTACACTTTCACTTATCATAACCATTTTGACCGGTGCCACCAAATACCCAAATTAACTTCATTATTATAAATCGTCAAACACCTTTGTTGATGTGATTTGGATAAAAATAGACATATCAAGAGCTGTGTATCTTTACAAAGACGTGTTATTGGCATGATTTATAACTACAACGAATTATTATTCATCAAAATTAATATTTATCATTATGGTCCTTAATATCCTTTTTGAGTGATACCGATCAAAATGGTTGTAAAAGTGGTAGGAATGTAGATTGGTTATGCGTGATCATATTAGAATAAAGAGTGGAATTTTATACCATTTGGTTTACTGATTTTTCATAGACAAACTTGGGTACCCTATATTTAGAGTTCTATACCTCTACTCTTTAATGACAAATTCGAACCCAAGCGATATATACTATTAAAAAAAAGTAGGGGATATTGGATTTATAAGGACAATGAAATGCAGATCATGAGGTCAGGAAGGAAATAAATGACAGAAAAAAAATTAAGGAAACATTTGTCAATTTATTCGAAACCCAGTGTACAGGCAGAAAAGGACATATTCTCCAGAATTATTATTATTATTATTATTATAACATTTATATAGCGCTAAATATAATTAAATTACTCTAAAGCGCTTTACATAATTATTTGAAACTGCACAATGAATATACACAACTAAAATTAATTGAAAATAATATGGGCATACAAAATATAAAAGGGGGTTCAGATATAGAATGGGTTAAACAGTGATTAAAATATTCGAAAAACATGTTCAGCACAGATTAAGATCTAAATATTAAATTGATGAAAGGGTCAGTTAAAAAAAGCTAATTTAAACAGAATAAGGGTCGACACCAACACAAGGTCACACAACAAATTTACCACCATTGTGAAACAGAGTCAGTAGCGGGTAAAACCCCCTCGGTTGGCCAGACAAGGTCGGATTTGGCGTGGCATACTCCTAACGAGACGTCCCAGGTCATTTTTGGGAAGGTTATTCCATTTCTGTTGAAATACTGCAGCAAGGTTTTGGACATTTGCAGGAGGTTGTTGACGTTGGTGTAGCCGCTGTCCAGTCATGTCTCAGACATGCTCGATGAGGAAAGGTCCGGACTGAGTGCGGGTCATGATAATGTGGTGACCTTCTGCTGTTCGAGGTAATCTGTAACGATCCTGGCCATATGACAGCTGGCATTGTCATCTTGAAAAACGAAACGGCGGTCATAACGACGTGCAAACGGCACGACATGGGGTGCCAAGATGTTGCTCCGGTAGTACTGCCATATGGCACGTCCAGCAACAACATGCAAGTCTGTTCTGCCAGCAACATTGATGCCTCCCCACACCATTACAGATCCACCCCCATACCGACCATGTTTAATGAGTCAACGTCATGGAAACGTTCGTTACTCGGCGCCAAACCCTCCTTCGTCTGTCTAGGAAGTCCACAGTGAACCTCGACTCATCTGAGAACATTACGTGCTTCCATCTGCGATTATCCCAGCGTTGATGGTGACGACACCATTGGAATCGGGCCCTAATGTGACGATCCCCCAAACAGGGAACGAGGACGTCGGGCTTGTAAGTGAAATCTGTGCAGTCGATTCCTGATGATCTGGCCACTCACTACCAAGCCAGTATCCCTTTGAAGTTGAGACCTTACCTGATTTGCTGTTACCAGACAATTTCTCAAGGTAATAGTGTGGATGAATCTGTCCTGAGCCTGAGTTGTTGCCCTTGATTGAACGGATCTTGGTCTATCCTGAACAGACCCTGTAGCACGATGTCTGGACTATAATCTACTGATAACAGACGGAAACATTCATTGCCCTTGCCACAGCGACCTGTCTTGGGCCAACCTGAAGCATGCCAAGGGCACGTAACCTCTCATCCTGTGTTAAACGACGCATGATCTCTGTTTAATTAACGACTTCAACATCTGATATCTGATGCTTTCTCTTCAAAATCTTCCTTTAGAGTGGCTGAAACCTTCCAATTCAGAGGCATGCAAATTTGTGGCACAACACCCTTGATCATCAGTAGCATCTCGTGCAGTAGCATCTCGTGAGAATGTGGTTGATGTGTTTGGGTGATAAATTTCTTTGGGAATGCTTCCTCGTTAAGAAACTATACAAGATGGTTTCGTATCCCTTTGTATATGTGGACATTTTGATCACAAAATACAGTATCCGCTACTTTTTGCTGAATAGTAATTGTCTGTGGTCACAATGTACTGCTTACATCGACCGCGGTATATGAATAGGCGGATTAAATGCATAAAGTAGTTTTGCAAAATGGTCTTTGCTCGTCTCAACAGACATATCAGTTTACTGTCAACGGCAATTTTTTACAATGACTTTTAATATGTAATGAATAAGATGTGTATCAGGTAAATATTTATGAATCAATATAGAAAGGCGACACTTATTCCGACCAATTGTTAGAGTGGAATATTTTATTACAATTAACGCTAAAAATATGCAATTAAATTAAATAATGTATCCAATTAAACCAATATTTTTTGCGACTAAAGAAGTAAACTCCACAGCTTTTAAGCACATGCGCGCACGACACTATATAAGTGTAGGAGCTGGTCAATAGATATTTCATTGCTCCAAGTATATCATCTTTGTTACTCTTCTTTTGAAAGGTAGAAGATGCTAGTCATAATATCTAAATTTTATGAAATACTTTTATGTAATTTATATATCTGTCTATTGAATGAAATCTAAAGACAGTAAATATTTTAAAGATAAAAAAAAAATATCACCATCAGGAAATTCTGTATGTGTTTTTCATAGGTTTTTATTGAAAGTTAGATCTATTGGGGGATTGAAAACGAAAGAAATTGATTCTTAAACACATAAGAAATTCATCATCAGATTTTCATATTTTTTTGTTGTTTGTTTTGTTTTGTTTGTTTGTTTTGTTTTGGTTTTTTTTTTACTAAGTTTCAGGTCCCATTGAAGTACTAGTGTCATATTTATTATTTGTCAATGTATCAATTAATCACAAATACTACTGTTGTTGTCCATTAGAAAATATCATGCTAGAAGTCACGAAAATTTTCTTCCACCTCTACATCACATATAGATAAACTTATTTTCAGAAACTGCTTCTGGTAAAATTAGTGGTAACAAGTAATAAAATTAATGAATTCATGAGAGTATTAATCAATTTGATGCGTGCATCAATTTAATTGACATCTTCTAAAAATTAAAGACACCTTCAATTATTCCAGTGTATGTTAATTTGGCGCTCAATAATACTAATACTCAGGCAATGATTCTTTAAATGTACCTATCATTTTAATCCATGCACAAAAATATAAAGGATAAAGCTGCATATATAGACACGAATATATCAGTAGTAAGTGACATAATTATCTATTACTAGCGTTAAGTAGTGTTATGAGAATTCAATATATTTGCATATGGCATTGATGTAAAGAAATCAGTACCAAACAAAAGATTGGTGAGGGTTAGGGTTACAGGTGATTCTTACATACGTATAACTGTCATTTTCTGCGGTTGTTATCTTTTGCGGATAGCAAAAATTACAATATATATATAAATTTATATATATAACCGCAGAAATTGGAAACGCAGAATATAATTTGCTGCCATTTAGGGATCGCAAAAATTTCCACCCACAGAAGATACCCGTTATACGGTATTTCTTTTGGATATAATTAACTCTTCGTGATCTTTTTATGTGAATTTACACACGGATTATCTCCGTATATGGCAAAATTACGTCTTGATGGAGTCCCATTAAAAAAGTAAATTTTATCATATTGGAACGCTCAATTGTAATTTAGATCGAAAATCTTTTGAACAATTTTATCTTGAATGACTTGAACACAAAACTGGAATCAAAAGGTCAGCCATTAAATGTAGCACCCAAAAAAGGTCGAATGAAGAAAAGTGCAATATGTTAAGAAAATTTGTTGGCGTTCGACGTCAAACAAAATAAAATTAATAGACAAGATTTACGATCAGCGTTCAACGTTGTGGTATATAAAAATATATTGCCTCTTAAATTTCTGGATGAGCACGCCAGCCATTTTATTAATGTTATTTCTCACTAAGAACCGCTGGTCTTTCGGATATGACCTTAAAAACGGAGGTCCCGTGTCGCGGCAGCGTCAGTGCTTTAAATAACCCTCATTGCTACGAACCCTAACGCTAAGTTTGTGGTACTTCACCTACAGCCGGTAACGTCTCGGTATGAGTGAAAATTTCTCGACGTAAAACAACCAACTTCCGCCCTACCCACTCGAGAGCCACCGTTCTGCATTAATATTCAACATGGGACTTTACTAGTAATAAACAGCATTCACATCAATTGTGACTGTCTGTGCAAACAGAGTACTAAACCAACACTAGGGTGTATCGTATTGCCACCCGACAGGAATGCTGAGGATCTATACTCAAGGAGAGGTGGTTCACCCTGTGTCGCCTTCGACGATTGTCAGTCAGTTCATGTGCAGGAAAAGTAAATGGTATGAATTTGCTTTTATTAAAAAAAATTCACGAATAATGTATCGTTGAGAAAGGTCGCGTATGACCTTTAACTAGGTAGACACAGGTAAACCTACCTCTGCCCCTCAGAGGGCCTCTTACTTGACTTTGTAACTACATTCTGGTTTTGGCGAAATACCTCTTGTATTCAGTGTGATTCAAAATTCTATATCTCCGCTGGACAAAGTTAGAACAATGGCGGATTTGAAGAAAGTCGCTTGCTCGGCTATCGACAAGTATGCCGATGATCTGCACACTCTCAGCAAAGAAATTTGGTCACATCCCGAGTTGAACTTTGAGGAATTCTACAGTCATGATTATTTGACAAAATTCCTGGAGGAATCGGGATTTCCTGTGGACCGGAAATACAAGAATGAAACAGCTTTCCGGGCTGTTCTTGGAGACAAATCCCATGGTCCGCACGTGGCTGTTCTTTGTGAATATGATGCACTTCCGGAAATCGGTCATGCTTGTGGACATAACTTGATTGCCGAGGTTGGAGTGGCCGCAGGATTAGGAATCAAGGCAGCAGTCGAATCTTTTGGGAAACCGCTGGGACAGGTATAATGGTGGAGTACTACTAAATAGAGAACTATAGATTTAATTTGCATAATGTGGTGTTTATATGACATCCTGGTGATATTTATAGTCAGAATCATATAGGTTTTATTGGGGTTTTGTTGCAAATTAAAAGCGCTTTATAAATTAAACTTATTAATACTGTGCGCAATGTTATTATGTTCCCGGTAAAAGTTATCTGAGGAAATGTATATAAATGATAAATTTAAAAACTAAACATGGATATTAGGAACAAATAATACAAAATTATTCATTTCAAACTGTACTTTTACATTTGTTGCTAAAGCATTGTGAAATGAGACAAATCTTGTTTTAACAAATTCCTATAAAAGCTATATAATTCTGGTTCAATTTGTAAAATTCTTACTTGCATACATTTAATGAAATTGTTTTCAATACTGTGTATGCAAGTCAAAATTTGTGTATTAAGGTCACAATATTTACAGAGGACCTTGAAATTCCTTTAGCATTAAAAGTTTGTTCTCATTTGAAGCATAAACACTATTAATAAACGAACAGATTTCCGTCTGTATAACAGAACTAGGAGCAGGGCCTTGTGACCTTAATGCAAAATCAAGAACCGCATTTATGTCAAATATATATATATATATAATCAATATTTTTTAATATACAAAATATCAAATCTCAACGCATCCAGTAAATGATTGATTGATTGATTGATTATTTATTGCTTTCCGCCACACTCAACAATTTTTCAGTTATCTGGTGGCGTCCAGTTTTTGTTGGTGGAGTAGAGAACGCAGATACAATGTACCTGGGAAGAGACCACCGACCTTCCGCAAGTAAACTGGCAAACTTGCTCACATAACGCCGCGGCCGAGACAGAGGTGAGAGGCTTTGTGATTTTGAGCCCGATGCTCTAACCACTCGGCCACGGAGGCCCCTAATCCAGTAAATGTGAAATGTATATACTACCATTAAATTGCCATAGTGGCCAAACTCTCCACGATACAACAAAAAACTTTATTTTTGTAACGCTCTGTTTAATCGCGTCTTCGTGCAGAGAGGCAAATAATTTTTTTTGTCATTTGAGACACGTTCTGTATTCTCGCTATATGAAAATAAAAAAAAAATTCAATTTGACCCACATTGCCAACAATAGGTAGAAAATCTGGGCTAGAACCGTACACGAGGTTACAACTTTGGATAACATGTTCGAACAGAAAAATTCATACTTCATCGTGGACAAACTGAATTGGAACTGCAGACAAAGGCTACTATATATAGACGTTTGCACAGTATAGAGACGTATAAAGAAATACTGGTAGCCTATAATTATCCATATATAAGTCTGAGCTTTTTGGGGTCGGATGGCCAATGAATAACAAAGAGCATTTTGATTTAGGTCTGGTCATGGAAATTGAGTTTACAGGTCTAACATGGATGCATAATTTTCCCTACCCATAATCAACCGACTGTTGACATTTCTTAACACCCACTAGAACCGCCTCTACACAGTGATGGTCAAAGAAAATTAAACGATCTAAAATAATGGAGATAAAAAAAAAATCAAATTAACCAATATACTACACAGATAGTTATTATGGTTTCTCGTTCAGTTCTTTTACCTGTTCCACGTTTTAGCATCACCTGCCTTGCGGTGTTATTCCGCTAATGGGTTTCAGGATCATTTAGTTCATATTTCCGTTATCCAGACACTACAGCTGCGACGTGCTGAGTTTATTTAGTCCTTTCTCCTGTAAGAAAAGTTTTAAATTCCTCTAGCAAGAAAAGTAAAAGATAAAATTCTATATATTCTGGTGGGCTTAAAACACTTTTTAAAATTATTTTTTATTATTTAAAAGAAAGAAAAAGAAAATCCACTTTTTAAATTTTATAAAAAAATTCCAATGAAAAATTTTATGAAATTTATTGCAAACTTCACTCACTATTTCGTACCAATCACCTGTCGTACGCATGTTCAAAATTCACACGATGTGAGTAGCATTAAAAATTGCACTAATTTTCCCGTTTTTCCGGGTGCTATTCAAAACTAATGAAAAGGGTATAGAAAACGGGTTTTGTTGTGATAAAGCAAGTCGTCTGGTGATTGCATATGTACAAAATCAACAGCAGAGACTATGTCGCATTTAAACACTAGCCGTCACTGTGCTACAAGCAGGCGTTAGTCAGCGGGAGATAGGGTCACCAGGAGGTAGCAAGATCTTATCCAGTTCATCCCTGTACAGTAATCCGTTTACTGTGACAGTGTCAGATAGGGTCAGTAACTGGTCGTCAAAGTACCATTTGGTGTGTCTGTCAGTCAATGACACGTCGCCTACGCGTCGTAATCAACGCTAATGGTGGACATACCCGGTATTAAGACCAAACCACATTTTTGATACACCCTGTTGACTTTCATTTCACATGCAGCCTCTCGTGGAATAACAATGAAATCAATATGTATTAGACTTTTATCATAAAATATGATATACCACGTAGACTTGTTTATTGAATTAATAAATAACACAGCGTCCGTCAGAGTACACGCTTCTCAGTTACAAATAATGGTTTCAGTTGTCTGTGATCGGCACTCCTGCAGAAGAAGGTGGCGGCGGTAAGATCGTATTGTTGAACCAAGGCGTATTTGATGGAATTGACGTAGCGATGATGTCACATCCAGCAAAAACGGACTCTTCTACTGCAACCTTCTACGTATTACAGAGGCGTGTTTCATAGCATCGTCGGAAGCTCCGGTGTAACGACGAAAAATGACCCCCGTAGAATAATGACCGGGGGTCATTTTTCTACGTAAAAATTTTACCCCCTGGTCAATATTCTACATAGAGAAATGACCCCTTTTTTCGTAGAAAATATGGCTTTGGGGTCATTTTTCTCCGTGTGGATTGTAGAAAAATGACCCCGTAGAATAATGACCCTATGTCATTTTTTGATGCAAAAGGCTGGTTTTGGTAAGAATATTTTCAATTCACAAATTCCTTTCAAATTCTAGCGTTTTATTTATTTTGGCTATTTTTGATCGTTTACCAGCTGCCTTTGTTAGTGATTGTGACAACACAGTCTGATTTCAAAACTTTGCTCCCATGGGAAAAATATTATAGGCTTAAAACATCAATCACTTTGTTTAGGATAAAATGATGCCATCAAATAGGCGGGGTTCTTTGAAGTTTCAAAAACAACAATTCTGTTCGTCATTTTGCGGTTCTTTGAAGTTTCAAAGGCAACAATTCTGTTCGTCATTTTGCTTCACACCATGGACTCGAAAGAAAATACGGAAATATCACTTTTCGTGGAAAAGAAACAATATCCTAATTTTTGCCAAAAAATTTCAAGCGCAACTTTCGACGAAAATGTAGTAAATTTGTTCTATTCAATGGGATTCTACATTACCATCATAAAAAACGGTTATTAAGAGTTGCAAAAGAAGAGGAGGTTCCAAAAATTATCAGCAATACCCATACAACAGCGAGTGGTGGGCACCTAGGCATTAATAAAACGTAAGTTTATTTATTTATGTGAATATATTTCATGCATTTCTTAAAATCAATTGTGACAAGTTTAACATCGATTTCAAAGATACCCCGGTCATTTTTTCTAAAGATAATGTATATCAATTCAATTATTTTAGTGAGAAAATATAAAATCACGTTTTATATTTTGCATCGGTCTGATTCCGAGTTTAAAGAATTAAAATGTCTGAAATTTCGTATAAACATAATACGGATGTTTTGAGAGAGAGAGAGAGAGAGAGAGAGAGAGAGAGAGAGAGAGAGGAGGCCGGGCATGCACCAATTTTCTGATGGTCTACGATGTAATTGGTTGTATTTGGCTTTGAAACAATATTTGATACAACTAATAAGTCATGTGCATGCACTTGTACTTGTTTTAAAGGCACCTGATAAATAGATGGTGTAATCCCCCCCCCCCCCCCGCCAATTTCCCAAGCTTGTGAAAATTTTCATCAGACAAAAGCTTGGAAATACTTTTATATTCCGTATAGGGTCAATCTAATGATATCAAATATCGAAATAGGAAAATGATAAACAAGGAAATCGTGTATTTTAATAGGTAATTGTGTCTTATAAGATTATCAGAAGCTAGGAGGGGTGCAGTCTTGATGCTTGACTTGGGGATTGTCCCTCGGAAGATAACTGTCTTTTATTGTCATCCGTCAAAACCGGTTCTTGGTGGACTTTATATTCTTATTACATTTATTAGAAATGTTTAATAAAGGTTAAATTAGACACCATGCATTGTGTAAAATTTTGGCAATATCGAACGTGAAAATATACATGTATGTAACTTCATTTGCATATAATTTGCGTCAGTATAAAGCAGTTCCGTGCTCTAGTGGTATGTCTCTCGCTTCATACGTGAGAGGGCCCGGGTTTGCATCTCAGACGATCCAATTTTTTTTTCGCAATGCTTTTTTTTTTTTTTTTTTTACTAAATGATAGTATTCAGCATGTGAAATGAAAAATATATGAGGTCTGACTTGTACAAACTCATAAAATCATCATAATAATTTTAATAAATATTCCATATCAAAAGAATCTTCTATGCACATAATAAAGGATAAGCAATCAAATCTTTATAAATTATCCATATTGGCATATTTTATTTGCTTCAGTATACATGTATACATTTAATAATTCTACAAATTCAGTCAAGGGGATCCGACCCCACCCCCGAACTGCGCATGGTTTACTTTTTCCCTAAGCGGGGGACACAAATTCTCGGAATTAGCTTGTTTTCTATGGAAGTAATTAATAGTCATTTGTATTCACTAATACTACTACTGTGTAGTGTTTGATTGTTTTTTTCCTGGGGTAAATGCCACGCGCCATATGGTGAAAATTATATAATTAAGCTTAATAGTTAATATTCACACTTTTATAAAATGTATTTTTCTCAATGTCCAAAAAATATTTTGCGCTGGTGTAGAGAGGGTCCTTAAAACCTACTAGTATTCTAACGTGTTTTTTTAACGGTTAGCTAATGTAGGGAAAGTAACAGTAATTACACAGGGTTATCGAATTGGAAAGAAACAGATTATTATGTATTTTCCTGATGTATTAGACCACTTGACTGGATTTTTTAAACATGCAATATGATTTCATTCTATATATGAAAAAATGGGTATGTGTAAAACACGAAACGAGAAACAATGAAATGAGATTCAGCAAAATAACTAATGACCTCAAAATTTCAACAAAGTGAGAGCAGCTTGTGCCTTTGATTTCATTTTGTTAGAATCTAACTGACATGTAGGTCTGATTTATTAGCAACGTTAACCCCGCACAACTGTCTCTCACACACACAAAAACAAAAAAACAGAAAAAAAACCATAAATCGTTGACAAATATCTAAAAGAAATGTATTACTCCGTTTTTTTCTGCTGGGGTACTATATAATATGTGATCCAAAATTCATTGTTATTATTCTAATAGTTTTCCATATAACATTTATATACTGAGGGTATATAATTATTTGTGTGTGTTTTAAGACATAGATATTTTTAACCTATGTACATGTATATATAAAACAGATAATTGGATATTTCATTTATAAATATATTTATAAATATATTACCGTATAACGGGTAATTTTTACTGCTGTAATTTTTTACGAATTTTGATCAAAAAGGAGTGATTTAATTTTTACGCGTTAATTTTTTACGAATTGAAGTTGTCCGTTAAAATTAAAATCATCGGAGGTGAATGCTTGTTATCACCTTCAATACATTTTACTTACAAAACATGTGATTTTAAGCAGTATTACAGACCAATTTTCACAAAATATTTCAAAGATAAAGAAGCTATATGGCTATTTAGGAACATACATGAAGATACAAAACGTAGTTACGTTTATCTCTTTCATTTTAGGTAATAAGTACCTACTTGTCTTCACGGAATATTTGACGAAATGGGTGGAGGTAGAAGCTATAGCAGATAAGAAGGCTTCAACAATCGTTAACAGTTTATACAAGTTCATTGCGGATCACGGAGTACCAGAAGTCATTATAACCGACCAAGGCAGAGAATTCTGCAATGAGCTAAACGATGCTGTTTGTTCAGATTATGGAATTGAACATCGGATTGCGTCCCCCTATCACCCACAAACAGGAGGGAATACGGAGCGCTACAATCGAACCCTATGTTCTATGCTATCTTCTTGTGTTAATGAACTACAAAATGACTGGGATACGAAACTTCCATTTATGCTTTTTGCCTATAGAACTGCGCAACATGAGACAACGAAGAAAACACCATTCTTTTTGGTGTATGGTCGCGAAGCCAAGTTACCCATTGAACTTGATTTACCCACTTCGCCGATCCTAGAAAATGACAAGTTTGAAGATTTCTTGAAACAGCGCTCCGACGCTTTCATAAAGCTTTCTTGTGAAAGAGAAGAGGCAGCGGAAAACATAAAGGAATCACAAAAGAAACAAAAGAAGCATCATGATAAGAACATAAAAAATAAAACTTTTCAAGTTGGAGATAGAGTTTTGCTCCACAATACCCGAAAGTTAACCCGGAAAGGGGGAAAACTAGACAAATTATGGAGCGGTCCTTACATAGTTGAAGGTATTAACAAGAAGGGAACATACACTTTACAGGGGCTGAAATGCGCAGTAAATGGAAATAGGTTGAAAATTTACAAGGAATCGAAAGATGATGAAATGAGTAGAAAGCCTGAAGAATCACATGAAAAACCAGATGAAACACATGGAAAACCAGATGAAACACACGGAAAACCAGATGAAACACATGGAAAACCAGGCGAAATACATGGAAAACCAGGCGAAACACACGGAAAACCAGATGAAACACATGGAAAACCAGATGAAACGCAGAAAAAAGCTGACAAAAAAGGAATTCACCCAAAGAGGAAGACACTCCATTAACTAAAAGCCGTGGTATACCGCTTCCACCGAAAAAACGCAATCTTGATTCCAGAAGTTGAAATTACCAATAAAACTGAATCGAGATCTCGCATTCTTTTTTATCCAGTGGATAATGAGTGGCAAGACATTAACGCTGCAATGTTTGGCCACCAGGTTAAGAATGTTCTCAAAACAGGACGTAGACGGCACGTAAATGCGAATTCCATTCCAACAGTGACGGTGTCTATGAGAGATGAAAATTGCTTGTTTAGAACATTTAGTTATGTTTTATTTGGAGGTCAATCATATCACAATGATGTACGAAATAAAGTTGTTGGCTTTATGAAGGAGAATAAACATCTATTGCAAACCATGGAAGCGGATCCAAAATATTTGAAACGTTCGCGGATGGAACATGAAGGTTCCTGGGGTACTGATACAGAAATCCGTACATTCGCTACAATTTGCAATACAACGATCTTTGTTTACTGCAAGCACGGGATGAATGACAGAAACAACGACAATTACGTCTGGCTGCCGTACCCTCCCCTACACGAGGGAAAAAACGAATCCAATTCGAAATGCATTTTTATTATGAATATTGGAAACCATTACGAACCTGTATTGGATGTAACAGAGGATATTTACAGCAGAACACCTTACATCTACATCAAAAACTTCGTGCCAAAGAAATACCACCAGTATATTTCAAAAAGAATGCTTGAAGCTGCACTGGTAAACAATGAAACCGACTCCAATATTGTCAGAGAATTAGAAAGACCAGAAGACGTATACGTATTGAAGTTAAAAGATTTTCCCCATCAAGTAAAAGGTTTAGAAATATATTAAGCGAGGAAATAGATCCAAATGTGTTCAATGTATTGTGTGAATGGGAAGATTTGGAAGACAAGTTTGTTGCAAAAAAATCGAAATATGATACCCCTTAGTAAACGTTGAAAATACATTAAAGTTAGTGACAAGTTTCTGTGCTCTTTTTATAGTTGTAGTTGTAATAAATAAATATATAAAAATATATATCAATTTGGAATTCTTTAATGTACTTTAGTTGCTTTGAAATGAAATCAAAGAATTGTGATCTCCGCTTCCGGTGTCAGTGGATGGGAGACCATTATTTATGGCATGTTGTGTCAAATATAAACATCCTATCATATAATTATGTCATTTAAAAGTAATTTCCAGCGATTTTTTGGCAGATTAGGTCAAACATTAAGGTCAAGGGGTAAAAAACCATAGCATGCTCGAGAACGTCTTGTTTCAGGAATGCAAATACGAAACCCCTATCTTTTCCCAATCTAGAAATATACAGAAATATACCATTTTTGAAAAGTAGGTCAACCTTCAAGGTCTAGGTCACAGGGTCAGAAAACGTAGTTTTAGAAAGGATTATACATATATAAAATGATAGCCATATCTCTTTCTTTTTTAAAAATCATAGTATATTTGGTAAGATCTTGTAGCAGGTAATATACATGTGAAATACGAAAGCCCTATCTCATTCAAAGGTTACGACAAAGGTTAAAGTTTTTGTGACAAATTTAAACAGACAGACTTGCAGACGAATGAGATTAAATGTCCCCTTGTCCCATTGAGGACACCAATGCCAGGCTCTTTCATGGGATAGATTGGGGGGGGGGGGGGGGGGGGGGGCGTTATCAGGGGAAAATGACAGCTAAAAAAATTTATTAGCTCGCACCTCCTCCTTCCCAACCCCGTACACATTGAAAGTCATGTGCAGATAAATATAGAAGTAACATCTTTCTACATTGGTGAATCTCAGCCAATCACAAAGAAATAGGAATTATTAAATCATATTTTATGGGCCCTATATAAGAAGTGGTGTTAAATTTGCTTCCACGACATTTAAGGATATTTAAAAAAAAAACCAAAAACCAAAAAACAGGAGACAGAGTTATCTTCACCGACCCTATCCAACCCTGGGATGAACGAATATTGAGTATTACATCTCATTTCATAAGATATTATTGTATAATATAGTGAAAAAATAGGGGGTCATATTTCTATGGGGGTCATTTTTCAACGTGTGTGGTGTCGTAGAATAAACGGTCTGGAAGGGTTTTCTACAGTCGAAAAATGACCCTACTTGCCGTAGAATAATGACCGGGGGTCATTTTTCTACATAGAAATTTGACCCCCCGGTCATTATTCTACGGGGATCACTTTTCGTCGTTACACCGGCGTGAAGCTTTGCAGGTCATAACTTCATGTGCAAACTATTTTTTTAAATATATTTTTATATTACTTTCATTTTTGTCAAAATTTCCGGTTGTTATTTAAGTACACACAATATTATCTAGATCCATTCGCGTATTGTTCACAACTGCAATGCATTCATGAGGAAACGGCTTTAGTCTATCATTATAATTTATCAAAGACCAATACATTTGAACTGTAAATATATTTATACGTGTGCAACATTTTGGAGATTATATTTGGTAGTATATTTATTGTAAACTGCCAAACTGCATTTACAAAAATTACGCCAACTGATCGTCAAACTTTAATGAAATGACAGGTTTTTGTTTTATTTTTTCCCTTGCTTACACCAACCATTTGAAAAAGAATTACGACATTTAATTGCCGAAATTAATAAAATGGACTTTTTTGCACCAAACCACTTGAAAAAAGTTATCTGAAGAAAAAACCGCTAAAATCCCCTGCTAAACTCGAACGCGCGAACTACAAATAATAGTCGACATTTTAATCTGTTGAATCACACAGCTAGACAATTAGATATGAATGGAATATACATGCATTACTGATGTATATATTTTTCATTCAAGTTTCAAAAGGAATCAACCATTATGACTTACAGGTGACAACAACAACAACAACAACATTTTATTCTCAAATAAATACAACATGTGTATTGTAGAGAAACCCGGCGGCCCAGCCCTACACCTTGGTACAAGGGAAGGCTCTGGCCATGACCGCCATTGATGTCTTCACCAACCCGGATTTACTTCAACAAATCAAGGACGATTTACAAAAGACATGGCGATCTACAAATAATACCACTCAAATATACTGAAAAATACAACACAAGACGATTAGACAGATATTTTCAAGTTAACATCTGTGGGGCACCAAATTGACATAAACTCATATATCATCAATTCATTGATACACAAAACAATTCAATTATAGATTTAAAAATCTTTTCAAATAATCAATGATACCTTTAGTTCTGAATATTGCGCCATTCTGCAGAATTGATGAGCGCTGTAATGGAACTGTTGCTCTCTTCAAATGAAGTGATGATACCAAAAACTGAATTGATCAATTTGATTAACGCGCAGGTGGAAGCGCCTATTATTACAAGGCATTTATATAGCGCATTATCTAACATTATAAATATTACTCTAAGCGCTTTACAACATACACAATTAATATATCGCCAAACATACATACAACATAGAGAAATTAAGAAAAGGACTAAATGGGGTATTTTAAATCACAAATTATATTTAGTTACGCTAACTACAAAAAAGACTAATATAGCACACTAAAACACCACACACACACACATCGCATATATACTTACACTTGCATACGTACACATACATACATACGTGTTTTTGTTGTTGTTGTTTTTTTGTTTTTTTTTTGTTTTTTTAATATGACCGATACATGTAAAAAGAAATACACATAACTTAAAAGAACAATGATAGAAATGAGTTTTAAAAGTAATTCATGCATGGTAAAAGTGAGTTAAATATTTCTGTATGCAAGTCTAAAAAGGTGTGTTTTGAGAGATTTCTTAAAAGCCCACATGGATTGTTTATCTCTCAAATATCTGGGCAAGTTGTTCCAGAGAGTGGCCGCAGATTTGTCCAAGCGTCTCTCGCCGTATATTTTGGTGCGGATTCGAGGTTGCACTAGTAGTGTACAGTCCTCTGATCGCAGCGAACGTGTTGGTTGGTAAGCACGAACGATGTCTTGCAAATACGTTGGTGCACTGCCGTGAAGACATTTGAAGACGTACACAAGAATTTTATACTGGCACCGGAAGGGCACAGGTAACCAATGGAGATTAACAAGAGTGGGGGTGATATGCTCGTGTTTTTTAGTTCTCGATACAACACGAGCTGCAGTGTTCTGAACACGTTGTAATTTGTTCGTTATGTTTGTCGGCAGTCCATATAACATCGCATTTCCGTAATCTAATCTGAAAGTGACCAGTGAGTTCATTAGCGTTCTACAGGCATCGTTCGTTAAATATGGACGTATACGTCCAATATTTCGAATGTGGAAGAAGCACGCTTTAGCAGTGGTACTAATTTGCTTCTCCATAGTGAGTGTCCTATCGAAAATGACACCAAGGTTTCTGACACATGAAACATTACTGACCACTGTGCCATCGAAAGAAAGTTGACAAGTTGAAAAGTCGTTCACCCGGTGTTTAGGGGCAAAAACAATCAGTTCGGTCTTATCCTGATTCAGCTTTAGAAGATTTGATCGCATCCAGTCACTGATATCTTCCAAACATGCTTCTAGACGACTTGCTATGTCTATCCAATCATCTAGTGGTTCAAACACAAGATATACTTGTGTATCATCTGCATAGCAGTGATATTCCATGCCATGTTGCCGACAAATTTGACCAATCGGTTGCGAAAAAAGACAATAAAGTCTCGGGCCCAGCACAGATCCTTGGGGCACTCCGTATTTGAGATGCATCCCATTTGAATATTGCAATTGCTTTGATGACCTTCTACGTCACAGAGGTCATTAACCCTTTTCTGGTACTCCAAACGGAATTTAATGAAACAAAGAGAACGTAACCCGCTATAACTAAATCTGGCTCCCTCATTTCGAAAACCAATCTGCAGAATTATGAGCAAATACACAACGTTCGAGATCGCCGTTCTTGGCACGAAAAAATACATCATTCTTGCTAATTTGGTCATGTTTTAGGTAATGTTTATATAGATACCCTAGTCAAAAATCGTGTATTTATAAACTCGGGCACACAGTACCGGTATCTGTGCGTATGTGCCATTTCTCTGATTTTTGTTTTTGTTTTTGCTGACATCTTGTTGCAGTTTGGTTGATACACGACTTACTATTTATTTGATGTATTTAACATTTTCATGCAAAAATTGCTTATCCCGTGGGGATCCGGGTTAGAATAGATCCTCAGTACCTCTTGCTTGTCGTAACAGGTGACTAAATGGGGCGGTCCTTCGGATGAAACCGCAAAAACCGAGGCTCCGTGTCACAGCGGGTGTAGCACAATAAAGATCCCTGCCTGCTCAAAGGCCGTAAGCGCCGAGCATAGGTCTAAATTTTGCAGCCCTTCACCGGTAATGATGACGTCTCCATATGAGTGAAAGATTCTCGAGGGGGGCGTTAAACAATATATAATCAATCAATCAAAAATTGCTGGTAGCTGCTATATCTATCCCTATATAAAATAAGGGACATTATTTTAGATCAAAATCTTGGTTCCGTCTGTAGATCAAGTTTTGCCTGCTTGATATTTAATGAACCCCTCGATTAATAGTTGGCCTGTCTAACATTGGTACCGTGTTGTTCCTAACAAGAAGATCACCTATACCAATCAAATCACTGCAATAGTGTCTGCTCAATATGCATGATGCACAAAAAGAAATTTTTAATCAATTTGTGAAAAGAGTTCAAGCGATTACTGAGTGTTTTATACGGAAAGCTACCCTGTAGACAATAATGATTTGATCATTTCTTGTAATGTTGTTATTTTTACATGTTTTGCATATCTATTCACATTTTGTACCAAAAGAAAAAAAAATGCGAAAACAGAGATGTTCAATTGTTTGTAGCAAGTGTCATTCCAACTCATAAAAAATTACAAGACTTTTCTAGATTTTTATATTTGTACTTATTACAACCAAACCTGGTATATACTTGACCTTAATCGTCATGTCGTCCTGTCTCGAGGAAGGGGTATATGCCAGACCTTGAGTCACTGCATGTAGAAACTGTATTTTTCAGCTGTTGAATGTGGCTCTTGCTACTAATTTCTTTAAATGGTTGTCTTTGACTGTGGAATAAGTCAGATTTGGAAATAATTTTTTTCAAAGTTCTAAATCACGCTCAGTAATTGTAAAATTCTTCTTCGATTCCTGAAAGATATTTATAAGTAAGAATACATGGTATTAGGAAAGGATCGTGGTTTTCTTTTCTTGTTGCTCAAAGTATATACTGTGGAATTTTCGACGAATTTTCCCCCAAAAAGTAAAAGTTATCTAGATATCTTTTCCATTATTCCTCAGATTTTGTCCAAGCTCTTGACTCATTTTCTCATCCACTCGATATAACATTCGAAATATCCCATATCAAAATACAGTATGCAGGGGCCATTTTAATTCGCATGGCCGTTCCATGTGGAATTCGCCATCAAAATGAAGGGTGTTGTTCTCCAAAAATAAATTTATGGAATCTATGATAAAATCATTTGAGAAATTTCTTGGGACAAGTTCCGGGTCATTTATTATCCAAAAGGATGTAACCTCTCTTCCAAAATCACGTGGGATGTTGGTGTATAAACTTGTTGCATCAAATGTTGTAAGCAAGGTATTCGGATCTACAATTTCCGGGATTTCATTAAGGAAACCCACAGTATCTCGAATGTAGCTTGAAACTTTCTGGCATAGATTCTTAAAATATCCGAGTTTATATGTTGAACATGCAGGTCCAGCCACAGCTGGCCGGAACTTTAGACCCACAAACTCACTAGTACTTATGTATGCTTGATTTCGTTCCTCAAAAGCGATCTTGTTGTAGTTACTTTGGTGTATTTTCGGTAACCCATAGAAATGACTAGTTTTCATTTTTAAAGTTTGTTAAATAATCAGACTCTTTTCCTTTTAACAAGTGTTCGTATGTACGACATAATTGTTTTAATACAGATTTTTGCTCTTCCTTTGTCCGTCTCTTTGAGGATTATTTCAGTCTTTCCGTAATTTTTAAAGGTTTTTTTTTTCTGCGTTACATTCAAATTGTTTTTAACAGCGTTTCTGTTACACAGTGATAATTTGGTATATTTTAAGATATCTATATACTTGTCTAAGTCTTTGTTCGCCCCCTCTGTGTTGTTCCTTTTTATTTATTCTGGATAATACAATCGAAATTTTCCACCCGTCCAAAAAATTCCCTCAAACGTAATATCCGACAAAATACATTTTTTCCTAATATTCCCAGATTTTCAAAGCTGTTTTCCCCTATATATCTGCATATAAACTTTGATCCCCTATCATGACCCTAACCTACCCTTGGGGAAGGGGGGCATGGTTTGAATGAACTCGAATTCACTCTTATGTTAAGAAGCTTTTGTGGTTACCTTTTCCTATTTTTGCCTTTTGTTGATTATCTACCCTTTGAAGGGGTCATGGCCTTTCGTTAAAGCAAGCTTGAATCCCCTTTACTTCAAGGATAATTTATTCCAAGTTTGATTGAAATTGGCACTGTGGTTATGACGATGAAAGTCTGAAAAATTTAAACAGTGAACTAATGACAGAGCTAATTTGAGCTTTCAGCTAAAATCTGGAGCTTTGACTTCATTTAGATTTTCACAAAAGTTTTGTTTGATTACTGGAAAGAGCTAATGAAAGTTTTTCAGAGCAACTTGTAGATGAGAACAGTTACATAATCAGAGACTGCAGTCTCCATAAGCTTCTAACATGTACTTAAGAATGCAAACTGTAACTTGCTCAAAACACTGTGGGTAAAGGAACCCTACAGATACAGCTCGAATTTAATGACTTTAAACTCAGACTTCATTAAAGTGAGCTAAACATCAGAGCTCCTATACTTCTAATCTATATTTCTTTCACTCTCCAATTTGATCCTCTATTGAAATAAGAATGTGTATTACTTTATATCATTTATTTATTTTTTAACTTACATAACAACAATAATAAAACAATATATTCAAATAAAACGAGATGAATAGGTGAAACACTGATGCCCCCTGTATGACCAAAGTCCAAGGTTATGAGGGCAAACATTTTGGTATGAGAAGGTCTTGTCACAAGGAATACACACGTGAAATGAGAAAACCCTTGCACCAACCATTCAAAATTTAAGGCCAAGTTTTTCAAAAGAAGGTCAAATTTTAAGGTCAAGAGGTCAACAATTTTGCTACGTTAAGAAAGGTCTTGACAAAAGAAATACATGTGAAAAATGAAAGCCCTCTATTCCAAAGTTATGGCAAAGGTTAAAGTTTTTGCAGAGAAACATGCAGACAGACCAAAAACTATATGCCCTTACATCTGATTACATGGGTAAAAAAAGCTTTTTCTTCTATTCAGAAGAGATGTACACACTACATGACAAATGATCAATATTTGTTTTAAATGTTCACATTGCACATGAAGGTCATAGGCATGTCTAAATAATTTGAAAATAGAAAGCTTGTACAGTTAAAAAGTATGCAAAATATTTCTTCGTGAAGCCACCCTTGTTTTCCATGAGGATTAGTACACTGATTATTTTACTGGCAAGCATCACCACACATCTTGGTTAGTTGACATTTATTGTCAAGTCGCCGCCCATGCGAGAATCATGAAAAGGGTGATATTTCTATGAAAAGGCTACAACTGAAATTTTCAGATATTTTGTTCTCAATGCTCAATTATCACAAATTTAATCAGTATTAATTTGCTAAAGGGTGGTGTTTGGGTGATTAAAGTTGTCACATGGTTTAGAAGTATAAATGGCAATTCCAGCCACTCTACCACTCACTAGAACAGGAAAAGGTTTTTGGGTTTACTGGTAAATTTGTATGTGTGTATTTGTGTCCATGTTCCATATACATGAAAGAATCGAAAAATAGGGCAAGCAACATTCCTGGATAAAACTGAGGTTGTCTCTATGAATTATTACTCAATTTAGATGAACAAATGAAGGAGAATATAAGTTTCACTACAGCCTTATGGATGAGAAACTATGTCTCTCAAAACTGCACTATTTATTTTAAATAAAGGAGCAGATAAATCAGCATTTCCCTAAAATACATATAGAAAGCATTAGAAATGTTCTGTCATTAATTTTTCTTTTCAAGCAGTAGAAATATTAATTTTGTGATGTACTCTTGGAAAATAAATCACTTCTTGATTCTCTGGTGGACTTCCAGTAGTAATAATAAGTGGAAGTCAACCAAAATTAAAAACTCAGACGAGCCAAAAAAAAAAAGTTATCAAATATTTTTTTTCTTCAAGAGCTATGCCTTTCCAGTGACTTTACATATAGCATATAAAATATTGGTGTAAATCATCCGTGTGCAATTTCAATCCACTTATTAGCATCTGCATTTATGTTGGGACTGGTCCATGAAGAGCAACATCAGTAATGTTGACCGCTGTTTCTAAACAAAGTTTCTAAACAGAATGACAAACTAAATGTACAATGGTGTAGGCCTTTCTCACTTGCCTGCAACACTGATCTGATCATAATAAAACATGCACACTTAAGTTGTATCAGTAAGAAATGGAAATGTGAACCATTTAGATTCAGACACCTACCACAATAAATACCAAGTATATATATATGAATGACAAAATATCTCATTCCCTTCTGCTGCACAGAAGGTACATTAGAACTCCAAAATAAGTTTTAGAGGAAGATAAATACCAAATATTACATGTACATTCAAGGCATTGATAAGTGTCCATTTAATTATCTTGCATTTGAAATTCTTTATACTGATATGCTTTGTATAAATTATCTGACAATTTCCAATCTATCCACATTTCAAATGACTCTTTGTAGCAATTCATTACGAAGATATTGTAGAAAAAAAGCTGCTGAGTCTTGAACAGAATTCAGCATACAAATAATTACACATTTACACAGTAATTGAACTTCGATGTTCTTCTCTTATTGTTTAAAACAAGTACACCTGGTTCTCAGTCAATGGAAACACAGATTCATAAAAGGAACAAATTTGCTGCCTGTCAAGCAAATACAATGTATGTTCGAATTACAAAAGGAATATATTTTACAGATAACACCTACATGCATCACTTTGAAACAATCATACATGTAAATACATGTTTTAATCTCAAAAAACAAAAGCTCATGATAGTCTAACCAAATGTTGACATGAAAAACAAGATATGTTTATGAAATACAAATGCTCCTGATAATGGCAAAATTAAATTATGGCCATGCCAATTTTAAACCATTTAGCAAGTACGTAATATGCCAAGATCAAGGTCACATAGTCAAAATTTTGGTACCATTGGAAAGGAATACTCTGTGAAATATGAAAGCCATTTAACCATTTAAAAGTTGTGGCCAAGGTGTTTTAAATAAGTAGGTCAAATGTCTAGGTCACAATGACAAACATTTTGGTATCAATGGAAAGGGTTTATCATAACAAATACTCATGTGAAATATCAAAACACTGGCATTTACTGTTCAAAAATTATTATGAAGGTTAAAGTTTTACCCAGAATGACAGACAGGACAAAAACAATATGCCCCTCGATCTTCGAGGCATAAAAACAACCATCTCATTAAGGTGGTGTAGAGCTCAGTGAGATGGTGATACCATGGAGATTGTGATATAGAGATTATTGAGATGTTGATGTAGACCTCAGTGAGATGGTAACAGAGCTTAGTGAGATCATGATATGGAGCTCAGTGAAATGATAATCCCAATGAGATTGTGATATGGAGCTCAGTGAGATGATCATAGAGAGTTCAATGAGATGATGACATAGAGCTCAGTGTGAGATGATAATACAGAGCTCAGTGAGATGGTGACATAAAGCTCAGTGTGAGATGATCATACAGAGCTCAGTGAGATGGTGATATAGTGCTCAGTATATTTCAACTGTAGTTTCAATTTTTTTTGAAAATTTAAGTCACGAATGGAAATTAAGATAAATTTCTTTGGTGATATTCAAGCCAACTTCCTTAATTCAGCATGAATAAAATTTGATATGTTTAGTCTACTAAAAATAATTCATGTGTTTCTCAACAAACTGACCAAAATAAGCTGGGAGATAGTGAGAATAGTGTTTACCCTTTACTGTTACAATGTTTTATGGTACATGTACTTTCAAGAAACTACAGAGTACATATCACTATGGCCATACATGCCATATGAAATAAAAGAGATCACACTTTGGACATAAAAAAGTCTATATTGAATAAAATATTCATAAATTTTTTTTTTTTTAAAAATGTTCACTTGGGTATATTTACCAAATGAATTATAAAACATTTTAATCTTTCTGCTTTTGCTGTACTCTATCTGACACAAGTATACTAAAAATATCCATTAATTAAATCCGACATTTGTCTGATACACATAAAATGGATTTCTCCATCAATGGTAAATCCAACACATTTTCTGCTCTAGAAAAACCACACATGATTAACAGCTGATTACAAATTTTGTCAGCAGTTTTTCAGTATAAAGGTTATCTGTAATCCTGACACACATTAGTTTTATGATTCAAGCATAATGTGGAAGGAAAACCTGCTCGAGGACTGTTCTGGTCATGAATAAAAATGGAGCATACGTTACAGATCCATGTGTTTGGTATAAATAGCACTATCATGGCTACAACATTTTAGATAGAGCCTGCATCCAATCAACAAGCAGTTAAAAATGATTTCCCTCCACAGAATTATCTTTCTGCATTGTCACATCATCCATCTGAAATCACTTTTGCCCACTGTCATGGAAATGGCTGGTAAATCTAAGCTGGACTTATTCCTGCACCTATACTGATAAATACTGCTGTTGGGAATCCTTGTCTTCTCCAGTCATTTGACCATGGTTACCATGCTCAGAGCTGTCCATTAAAGCTACTCGTGAGGGATGGTTCCCAGAATGCATTGCTGTTAAAAAAAAACCAAAGGTTTTGTGTCCAAAACATGAAACTGGTCAATTACTAAAGCTATCTTTCTGGGCCTATAACTGCCCAATACTTACACTAGGTACTATGTGTATTTGAAATATACACTTGACTCTTTTAAGTTTTATTGAATTTCAATCAAAGTCTCAAAACAATCTTCCAGAATTATTATCATGACAAATTCCAATTCATGCCATGAGTTTGTGACAAGAAAACTAAAACAATAAAACCTTATTTCATTCATATACAATTATAGCATGTTGATTTGTGTCAATCCAAGGTTTTATCATACCAACCACAAATACAATATTGTACTTTTGTTTTGTGCCATAAAACCACAAACTGACAGAAATCAGTATGCTACAATTACTGCACTATTTTTCTTCAAATCTATTTTAAGAGACAAAAAAGATTTCCAAAATCATTGTGACATGCTGTGTAACTCTTCAGATCCTTTTTTTGGAAATACAAGTTTAACGGTATCATTGTAGCAGGCAAAGACAATATTCCATAATCAATCACAAGGAACATTGAATCATTTTAACCAATAGATTGTGAGAAAAACAACACTGAATAAATACACTACCTTTTGTGTGCTTGCTGTATGGTTCCTCAGTGTGGATTTGTTTTGGAACAGAAGCTATGAAGCAAATATGAAATAATCAAAATCAAACCAATGAAATGTTATCTATAAAATTGCCTATCAGTCACCCGAATAACTCATAATGAAAAACTCAGAAGTGATGTATGTAGATGCGATGAGTCTTTCAGCTCCAAGACTCACAAGTGACACCAAGTCATTTATAATCAAGTTGACAATCCGTGAAATATTAACTGCATAACCTCAGTTACATCATTAACATTCTCTAATTCAGTTGCATAATTGATATCACTTAATTATTTAATTCAGAATGATTGAAGTAGGATTTAAAATGATTATTAAATGAAATTACCTGTGATAGGCTTTTTGTTTCAGTAATATTAATATTGCACAGCTGAGCAGAGATATCAATTATTGCACAGCTGAGCAGAGATATCAATTATACAATGGAAGCTTTTTAAAGATTGTTTTCATTTTTTTGTTCTTTTACCCCTGAAGATACTACACATCAATTTGACCACAAAATTTTCTGAGAAGTTTAAAATGTTCAAATGTTATCGGGTACTGATGAGCCACAGGTTCAAATCTTACTGGTCAATACATAACAAACAGCAGTCACAGGTTCAAATCTTACTGGTCAATACATAACAAACAGCAGTCACAGGTTCAAATCTTACTGGTCAATACATAACAAACAGCAGTCACAGGTTCAAATCTTACTGGTCAATACAAAACAAACAGCAGTCACAGGTTCAAGTCTTACTGGTCAATACATAACAAACAGCAGTCACAGGTTCAAATCTTACTGGTCAATACATAACAAACAGCAGTCACAGTTCAAATCTTACTGGTCAATACAAAACAAACAGCAGTCACAGGTTCAAGTCTTACTGGTCAATACATAACAGCAGTTACAGGTTCAAATCTTACTGGTCAATACATAACAAACAGCAGTCATAGGTTTAAATCTTACTGGTCAATACATAACAAACAGCAGTCACAGGTTCAAATCTTACTGGTCAATACATAACAAACAGCAGTCACAGGTTCAAATCTTACTGGTCAATACATAACAAACAGCAGTCACAGGTTCAAATCTTACTGGTCAATACATAACAAACAGCAGTCAATGGGTAATGGTCACCGTTAGGCACTTGGTGAACTAAACATGACTGGCACCATTTTCTTGACTCATAATTATAAAATTTCCTAAAGTTTTCTATAGAAGACAGAATACAGTGAAGTACCAGGAATAAATGCTATATTTTACCAAGTACACACAATTTCAATACACAGCTTTATCTGAACAAAACAAAGGTTATTCACCTATGGAGGCATAGATAGCCAGTTGCTGGTACACCTGCTTCATCCGCCCAATGTTGAGTTTGCTGACCTCCGCATGATTTACCATAGGCACTGGGTAATCTTTGCCTATAATACATTTCGCTGCCCGCTGTACACTTTCTGGGGCTGTCCAAGGCTCGTAGATATACTTGGCAGGGTAGCCTTTCAGAACTGGCAAGTACATTCTACAAAAGTATTGCAAATATATGACATTTAGTGTAAAATAGGGATATCAACAAAGACCTGATTGTTCAAATATTTTTCCATGTTACTGACATTCCAATAAATAAAGTAGTATTCCATTATTCAAAGAAATTTATATTTAATAAATTGAAACTCCATTACATAAATTTGGTTATCAAGAAAAGCTCTGAGTGAATGATCATGAGACACCATACAAGGTAGTATTTACAAACAAATCTGCCACTTCAAAGTCACTATGTATTTTGATTTATGAGTTCTAAACACTTTTTAAAAAAAAAAAAATCAGTGGACCAAATGAATTTAATTTCATTGGTGTTTTCTGGTACAGCAATCTAACCATCCAATTCTGCATCTGCTTGTTTGAGGTCATCAAACATGTCTGCACATATTGCCATGTAATGTCATCAATTTATCATACCACATCAATACTGTATGCATTTGATAACTGTATCAAAGCTGTATATCCTATAGGGACATCAACCAAGGCTCTTCCTTGTAGGAGTAAAGGTAGGGGCTATCACTGATGCTCTTACTTGTGGGAGTAGTGTTAGGTGCTATCTATCAGTGATTATCATACCGTGTGAATTATTAACAGTTTGATAAACAGAATGTCTCAATCTAAGAAATAATAATGTGAGTGGTATACTATTCATTTCCCTTTTGTACACATACGTACAACTCTGTTTACATCACACAGATACCTGATAAAATCCCCAGTCGGATCTGCTCGCTTGCCAAAGCCCACAGGACAGTAGCAATGGAAAAACTGTTGAAAGAAAGAGCTGCAAGACAGCCACATCCATGTGCCAGCATTGACGCTCCAGTCAGCATCCAGCAGCAGCTCCTCAAACACCTGTCAACACCAACAACTGCAGCATAAGTGATTTTTCCATTTATCTCCATGATAAGAACCTGGGCCATATTGAACAAGAGTCCATTGGCTTTATCGGTCACCAGAGTATTAGTTAAAAGTATCACTAGTCCCAAGGGCTACGAAATCTAAAAAAAAAGGGCTACGAAATCTAAAAAAAAATTCCCCGATTGGAATATCTATGCTAAATTCTAAATCTTCTGCAAAACTATAAAACAAGATGTGTTCTTAAAACTCATATACCTTTGACAGTGTATACTGATGAAAGGCTTCACATAATATATGAAAAGGCTAAGATAACAAATAGTACTCAGTATTGTAATTCCTATAGAAAATACAAATCATAATACATGTAACATTGACAAGATACGACAAATTTAGACCTGTCCTAGTGTCAAAACCCGGGGGTTGCAAAATTCACTATTTAGGTACATCCTTTTCTGCTTTTCATAAATATGTGTTTAGCTTTTATACTGTATCAGCAAACTTAAAGACATCTTTCATATGCTAAAGACAATAATCACCATAATAATAATGGCTCCACCCTGGAACCCTTATCCCCTAGAATCATGAAATTTACAAGTTTGGTAAAGGACCAACTACTCTTTCTAAATATCTATTTCGTTTCAAATTAGTATCAATAGCATTAAAGAAGATATTAAAATGTTTTACGCAAACACTATATATTCCAAGTTTGGCCCTGCATTGGAGTCAGAACCTCTACACTGGGATCATGAAATTTACAATTTTGGTAGAGACCTTCCTGCTCTTCATCACAATGCATTTAGTTTAGTTTCCCTTACACATGTGTGGCTGTACACAAGAAGATTTTTGAAAATTGGTAAATAGTTTTTGCCTTAACCTTAAAGTTCCAGGGGTGCAAGGGTCCTAGAGTTTACAATTTAAGCCACTCGTGTTTCAAAGGTGCTTCATACCTAATCTAAAAGAATTGGAATGGTAGTTATCAAGAAGAAGTTAAAAATGTTCAAATGTTAACACACAACAGACAAAGCACAATGACAGATGCAGACCACTTGCAACAGGTCACCTGAGACTTACTCAAAAATGATGAAGGATTCATTTAATTATGCAATATTCTCCTTAAATACGATATACAAGTATTTCGTATGTCATTTATTGCACTTTAATGTGCTGATGCCTTGATACTGAAAAATTTGAAGGAATTTAAAATAATATAATGTAATGGTTTGGACTATATGGACTGTGGATATTGACCTGTATAATTCAGTGGATAGAGCACCTGACCAGTAATGTAGGGGTCCCAGGTTTGATTCCCAGTTTGGCCATAAATTTTCTCCTTTCCTGGTATAGTGAGGTGTCTAACAACAATAGGGGTGAATTGCCAGGGGGTTTGCTCCCCTTTTTACTGGAAAAGGGAACCCTGAATCTCTCTTTAAGTTATGGAGGCAAGACTGCCGAGAGTAATTTTGCAATTATTAACTTATTATTGTGTGTTTTCCGATATATTTGTTTATTCCTACATAAAGTGATCAGGTTTTCTGTGTTCTATTTTGGCCAGAGGATCACTTTGCTGTTGAATTTGATGCTGTTGAACACACTTAGACTTGTAGGTCAAAGTCCTGCCAGGGGCAAAAGAATCTGGATTGTTTGTTATCTAGGGTGAAGACAAGGTAAGGAGGGAGGAATATAATGATTTGGGCTACATGGAATGTGGATATTGGCCCAAATAGCTCAGTGGTTAAAGCACCTGACAGGTAATGCAGATTTCCGCTCCAGCCTTTTCTATTACAAATGCATATATCTTAAATGCAACTCTGTGATACCATATCATTTTCATGTTTAACAAAGTTATTCCCTCTCCCCAGATTTTTACATTTCTTCTAACCTTCATTCCTTCTTCCCATGAAATCCAGAGGTCCCCACGGGTCAAAAAACAAGCCACAGAGTGTCTGGCTAAGTTATGGATCCATCCAGTCTGTCTTAATTGCATCATTATAGCATCTATCCAAGGAAATCCAGTTTTACCCTGCAAAACATGGATCCACAATATCAAACCTGTCTCATTCCAATTCATTCCACTTAGGACGCTTAGACATTGTTCAAAACAAATTTTTTTAAATAAGATTTTTGTTTCAATAACAGATACATCTTTTCATTTAAAGTATAAAATCATTTGCATGTACCAGACCAACATGCACACATTTTCACGCCCTTCTTTTCACACTTACCTCTGCCCATTTTGCTAATGCTTCTGAATTCTTATCCCATGGAATTTGGACACATAGTGGATTATCTTTCATACGGTCAAAATTTGGATTATTGGTAGCTACTGTGTAAAAGAACTCTCTCCATAAAAGTTGTCCATGCAGTGACAATGGAGGGTCTTTCCTCTTTTTAACCTGCACAAACCAATGATTCAACTTCAGTTGTAACTTACAATTTGATTGGTTTAATCAACCAAATATCATATCAATTTAGTTTGCTACTATGTTATGCCCCAAGACAGCCACAAATGACCAATCAGAGCTATTTCTTTGAATTTAGCATGTCTTGTAATACACAATACTTGTAATTTTAATACTCGATACATAGCACGATCCATCACTATCTATTTACAGTGTTATGATTTTGTGTCCTCTGCTGATTCAAAAATAACTTAATTCTAAATGTCATTTAACTTAACCACCCTTATTAACTTGCTGCATGACACATTCATACATTGAAACAAATCATTTCAGCAATTCTATGACAAATTCATTTCATGACTTTGCACTCAATAGTCATATTCGACATTCATTGTTGCTAAGATGCATCTTCCTCCCGGAGTGCTTCAGTCAGAATCTACAAATTAAGCCTTTATACCGACACCTGCAACTTGTGTCCGTTTACAGACACTATTACAGTACCTTGGAGACAGCCACCTGAAATTCATCAATATTATTTAAATTTACTATTATTGTAAAGATTCATATGGAAATCCTCCTTGAAGTTTGTGCACACAAACTAACGTGTACATAGCATAATAATTAGCAACACAAGCATTTATATACTGCTGCACTTGTCCAGGAGATTCCTGTCTCCAGCTTACCCATAGCTCTCATGAAGTAAGTTAATAGAACTAAGCTCGCTCACAGCTCTCAGCAAGTGAGATGATAGAAATAAGCTCACTCATCGTATTATTAAAAATAATGTACATTCCCTCTTAAAAGTACCTTGAAAATGGGGGGGGGGGGGAATGCAGAGAGCAACGACAACCAGATTGAAAGCAGAAATAAAGGTATTTTCAAAATTCAAAATAGGCATATAATTTTCAATATTTTAATCAAAATGCCAATACAGCCATGAGTGAAAGTATGATATAACCCAACTTAATGAGAATGATGTTTAGTGCTGATATGAAATATGTGCCGCAGATGTAATGTACCAGATACAATAAATGATGTGTGGAAACTTTTGTCGGGAGTAGTTGTTATTGTCAGTACATGTATTTTAATAATAAAAGATTGGTTCAATTCAATTCCACCTTTCTTTAATCAATTATATCTACCGTATTCATCCTATTGAGAGCTCCTTTCCTTATAAGACCCTCACCGAACTTTTCAACTCTCAAAAATTAATAGCCCCCATTCAAGTACAGCACAACTTACCTTATATCAGTAATAGCTACTATATTTTTCAAATATTTGTAATTATCTTCAATTTGGAAATCAGTACCATTGATCTGACGATAAGTACTTGTACAAAATTTGAAAATGCATTAATATGGCATTCCACACACAAATGCCTATCAATCTGACATTTTGTTATTTTTAGCTAAATTAGACACATTACACGAGACTTTCACATTTACTTTTATCTACTGTAGTCTTGATGTTTTCTTTTTTAAAATTCAAAGTAGGAAAACATGTAACAAGAGATGGCTGAATGCCTCACTCACAAAAACATGCCACAATTAGAAAATCTATGCAATATTCTCAATGGCCATCAAATATTATGTCAACTTCTCTACATATGCATAATAATGAACACACAGGGTATCTCTATGGCTGATCCCTTATACAACTGTACACATACTTTTGACAATCACTATTTACTCCATCATTTCAGTATTGCATTCAAGTCCACATAATGAGCATGTTGTCATGCTTTCACAAGCTTTCAATATAACTTATTTTTGAAAAAAAAAAAAACCCACTAAATTTGTGTAATAATGTTGTTGCATTACCTTTCTGTATAATTCTCTAAGTTTCCAGTAAAAGAGACGAGCAGAAAGACACCCAAATCTTAGGTATGGACTGAGCACATTCTGACTGGGAAACAGAGACTGCTGGGACATCTTAGGTCGTTCAAAACTGGCTACCCAGGCCTGCAAACAAAGACATTTACCACCAATCAAAAGATATTAATGTAAACTTCCATTTAAATTCTACAGAAAAAAAAAAAAATAATCATACTATGTTATAAATATAAATTAGTTACCGTATTCTTCAAAGTATTTTATTTGACAGAGTCCTAGTCATGGGACAACATTTTGACTGTTGTGTACCATTATTTTCTGTTGTTGTTTGTTTGATGTCCTGTCGAGAATTTTTCACTAATATTAAGACGTCACCAGTTGTAGGTGAAGTACCACAAATTTAGACCTATGCTCAGTGCTCAGGGCCGTAGCAACGCCTACCATGACATGAGAACTCCGTTTTTAAGGTCATATCTGAAAGACTTATGATTCTCATTTCTAAATGCCGAGCGTTTGGCAAAGGAGCAATCACTACCTATGTTTACGTCTTAGGTTTGATGTGGCCATGGCACGAGTGGGGCTCGAACTCACGACCTCCTGTTACGAAGCGAATGCTCTAACCACTGAGCTACAGCGACCGGTACCATTGTTTTCAACCTACATGTAGGTTTGTAACATCACTGTTTCATTGTAAATCTTTGTAACTTTACAACTCTCTGTATGTTGTCCTACCTTGCGTTCCAGGTGCCTCTCAAGTCTTGTCAAAGCCTCAGCTTCCCCACCATGGAAAATAGCAGGCCCTAAACCTTCTGTTTCAAACCCTGTTAAAAAGAAATATTTACATTTCCAATATTTTTGCCTTTGACGTTCTTACAAATTATAATGATAGCCATTTCTTCATGAATACATTGCAGTTATGAAAAATGCATGTATTTCAACACTATGTTTATCAAAGTTGAATCTCTTGATATTTCATTCCCTCTCACAATGAATTAAGAAGCAGTGACAGTGTTAATACTTGATCAGCAGCAGGGGCAAGATCAAGCTGCAAACCATTGTTGAGACTCATCTTAAATAAGACGACAGGGGATGGATGAGTTAAACCACATAAATGTACAAAATACAGTTACAGAATCATATCTCTATTGTATTGAGAAATGGATCCGAAATTTTTTTTTAGTTTACTTGTCCAAAAAATACAGCTGATCCAGTACGTTAAACTTTACTTGAGAAGATTTTTAAAATGACTTCACCCTATTTTTGTGATTATCTCCCCTTTGAAGGGAGCAGGCCCTTCATTTAAACAAACTTGAATCCCCTTCTGCTTTTGCAGGCAGCAGACAGAAAACTCAGCTAGACAAGCTCAATAAACACTTACCTAATTCTTCTAATGTGGGAACCCCATACTTGTCATCATGGTCTTCTGAGACTGGAGTATTCTTATTTTCCAGCATAGTGCTGTTGATAGTTTCCTCAGGCTCTTTAGGAGGGTCTAGTTTTGACAGAACTGATTGGAAACGTTTGTATGTTAATGGAGGTGTGCCCCCATTGACTGAAATTACTCTGTAAAGATCAAACAAAAAATTATCATCTAGGTGAAATTGTAATATTTATATTCACCAATTGTACATTATGTAAATTTTTTTTTTGAAGAAAATGATACTAAAAAAAAGATATTACATATACATAATTTTTAATTTGTTTCTATATCAGCATTATTTTCGTTAATTGAATCTTTGACCTATTTGTAAAGTCACAGAGTGCTATGCCCATCTTAACAAATACTGAAGTCGTAAACTACTCATGAGTAAAAACTCTCCTCCAACTTAATATCTACAGAGAGAAAGACAACAAACTGGGAACAGAAAAGCTGACTCTGTCAGCCTTTAGTTTCATCTTAAAGACTTACTTCTGAAGGTCATAGAGAGTATGTGACGTTTTCATTATGACCTCAACCCCAGCTTCCTTGGCTAACATCTGTATAGCACTGTCTCTTTCCTTTCCAAAAGGTTCTGGGTCCTCCTCAAACGAAAGAGTTGTAATATTCCATTCCTGTAAAAAGAAATACATTACAGTTATTATAATTAATTACAGTTTACTCATTCACTAGATGCATAGAGGGGAATCTGTTTATAATCATCTACATACCTCTTCACCCTGTACATGTGATCCTATGTTCAAATATTGTAAGAGATTGAAAAAATGTATACTCAAAAGTACATAATATAAGTCTAAAACACAAGGCCTACAGAATCTAAATCGGATGCTCTAAATATGATATAACCAAAAGCATTTCGTCAAAGATTCCAGTATTTTGAATTTTAACTTAAAAGCAATATTAGCTGTCATTTTGGTGTCAGTTTTTGTTGTAAAATTGTGATTTACTATTTCAATGACAGAAAAAGAAAAGATTTATAAACTTTGGTTATAATATTTATGTTAAACATATATTTAGAGGCTCTGAATGATGAAGCAAACTTATATTATTGTCTTCCCGAACAAAAATTGATTTCTATATAATGCTAGATATATATTTAACAGAATCAAAATCTTTATTTCTGAAAAAATTAATTTCAGAAATGATTATTATTATAGTTAAATACAAACTATCCTAACTACATTTTACAACAAAATGATTTTTTCAGATTTAGAGCTAATATTGCTTTAAAAACACTCCAAGTTTCACTTTCAAGACTTACATCATTTCTCCTAGTTTAGAAACAATCCCTTTCTAACACTGGAGAATTCAAAATCAGTAACCAACCCTGCATGAACAGCTAGTTACATATGTACCTTGAATATCTTAGGAAACAAATCTGTGGGTTGTCCTCTTAATACAAATAATCTGGAGTTCAACTTCCTAAGAGAAGTATCCAAGTCTTCTAGGCACTGCAGCAAAAACCTAACCAAAAAAAAAAATGAAAAATAAAAAAATGAACATCCAAATTAACAAAGAACAATTTATCCTAACAGTGTGTTACACTATGGCCCAGTTATAAGTGCTTCACACCTCTAAGGACAGAGGTGTGAACAAAATTTGACAGCATGGAATATGCACCTTGAGGCATTATAATAATCATGTAAATTTTGTACACTGAATTTATTGATTAAGAAGTTTTAAAACCATTTTTTGTTCTAAATAATCATATAAACCATTTGCTCAGATCAAACCACCAACATATTAAGAGAATTCTACTGCATCACCATCTAAATATTTTGTAATGTTTAAATTTTTATTTCATATTGCACCATTAACCCAACATTGAGATTTGTAAGGTAGTATATTCAGTCATAATGGAAGTTAGCAAGTAGAACAAGCATTCTGATTGTATTGCAGGCAATACAAAGTCCCCTACTGTTAGAATAATTCAGTCAAAAGTAGGTCCAACTAACCTTATAACCTATAACTATCCATGATAAAGCCACATATCAGAAACATAGTCCTAACACTAATCATCCAAAAGTTATGGCCAATGTTAATGTTTTTCAATAAAAGGTCAAACCCTAAGGTCATGAGGTAAAAAAAAAAATCTACCTAAAGAAAGGTCTTGTCAAAGGAATACAAATGTGAAATATGAAAGCTCCATCACTATCCTTTCAACAGTTATGACCAAGATTGAAGTTATTCAAAAGTATGTAAAACTCCAAGGTCACGGTCACAAAGTCAAACATTTAGGTACCAAAGAAAGGTCTTGTCACAAGAAATAAACATGTGAAATATGAAAGCTCTATCACCATCCAAAGTCTTTGCTGCAGAAAAACAAACTGACAGACAGAATGACAGACCAAAATTTGTATGCCCTCAAAATAAACAAGCATTGCAGACATCAACAAAATCCTCTACCTTTAGGATAATGCAGTCAAAAGTAGGTCAAGCATAACGAAATCCAAACTTCATCAGTAACTATCCAAGACAAAGCCACATATCAAATGTCAATTCAATATCTTCATCCAATACGGAAAAAAGTCAAGAAAACTGATTCTTGAATTCATCAAGGGGCACAATTCAATAAAAAGTAGTATAATGAAACTAAAACTTATCCGTAACTATTCAAGATAAAACCATGTATAAAATTTCAGTTGAATATTTTCATCCATTGCAGAGAAAAGTCCAGAGAGACAAACCAAGAGTAAACTAATAGTCCCCTCCAGCAAAGTTGTAGGGGACTAAAAACAACAAGATATGTTTATGAAAATTGATGTCCCTATATGGCAGTAGATTAATTCTGGTGTCTTGTCAAAAGGAATACACTAGATACTATCATAATACAGTAACACCTGCATACAGTGTTTGCCTTTAAACATACCCTCCATCATAATTGCTTTAGTAGCAAAGAAGCTACAACAGTTATTATTTAATTTACTGAATATACATGATCAAATTTTGAATAAAATGCTCAGGCGAGAATATGACCTCTGGTCCTGTGGAAGGAATACACTACTGCTACACTGCCGGAAATTTATATTCTTAATGCACATCAGCAAGTGCCCCTGGATCACTCCACCCACCCCTCTCATTCAATGATTGCTCTAATGTCTCAAAAACAATGAGATCCTAACTCCTACACCAATATTCTTGCTGCACACATCAAAGTGTTCTGGGGTCATCTCAAACCCCATTACATAATTATTGAAGTATATCTAAAACAATGGAGATGATGATCTTAAACCATATATTCCTGCTGCGCATACAAAACTACATCAAGTGTTCTGATTGGCAAGTACCCAAGGGTCATCCCCAACTCTCATCATTTTTTGATTGTTCTAATATCTTTAAAATGGTTGAGATTCTGACCCTTAAAACAATACATTCTTGTTGCACATAACACAATGCACTGAGCACAGGTTTTTGTTTATCATTTTTCCACCCCATTCAATGCCCCTCAAGATGAGAAATAAAATTCCCAAAACTTATTCTTATTGCACATCTAAAGGACACCATCAATCATCTCCCAAAAGATGATTTGGCTACTGTATAGAATGTAAGAGGAGTTCTAAGAACCAGGGTTTTCTTTAGAAAAAAAAAAATGTCATTTTTAGACCCCCATCTGACCCCCTGGGTGAAAATGAAATTTGGCTACTGTGTAAAATGTAAGAGGGGGTATGGGAACCAGGTTTTTTGTACAACATCGCATTTTCAAACCTCATTTGGCCCCCAGGGTGAAATAACAATTGTATGTCTGATCGGATAAGTTGTTTTTTACATCAGTATCAAATGGTGTTAAATTTGAAGAAGAAAAAAAATCCCTGCATAACTCAATCATAAAATTGCACATATTTTTAAAAATTGCAACAACTGAGTGTAAACTAATCTTCATTGTTATGAGAACTAGTAAAGGCAAGTAGACTGGCTACGCATGGGTGCGTAATTTAACCGAAATCCACCCAATATGAATAAGAACCAAAATCCACCACCAAACACCTGAGGTGACGACTCTAAGTGTGTAATCCATCATAGATAACAGTTTTATAATTTAATATTATGAATTTGCTTTTGCTGTCGAAAAGCTTTTTGTCATAGTTAAAAAGATTATTATTATTCTTGGTGATTTATAAACTGGAAAACATGTTTTGTGAAAAAGCTTTCTGATAACCAAAAGGTGTGTTAACTAATTTTTCCAACTTTTCCCCGACTTTGGGTTTTTGATTTTTTTTTCCACCACCTAAAGATATACACACAATTCACACCCAAGACAGAATATATGTGAAAATTGATTTGCATTGAAGCTCATTTATCAGCACAATTCAATGTTATCTGCCAGTAAGTGTTGATTTCCTTGTGACAGATTTATTTTAAAGTTGTCAAAACTTGTTCTTGATCAATCAACATATGTTTTGTAAACAAATCCAGGCATATTCGAGTTGAAATACCAGTCGGAATGGAAATCGCCACTAGTTCTAGCATTTGCAAGTTTTTCAGAGGTTTGCGAAGAGATATGGATAGAGGCCTCATATGCCTACATGTTCAACAGTACCATATTACATGATTAAGTAATTCTTCAAGACGATGGCAGAAGATAGTACATACTCCGACACTGTCTGCCTCATTATGCAGCCACACTCGAAAGCTAACGTTTACATTTCTATAAAAAGTCAATTTATCCATCATGTCCATCTAGCATTTCAATTTATATAACCTATTATTCTATATATGTATATGGTATGTATATAATGCACTGCACAGAGCTCTTTGCGCTGACCTACTTTCTTGTCACCATAGGTATAATGAATAAAAAATTTGAAAGAGAAAGCATCATATTTACAATGAAATCAAAAATTAAAGTCAACATTTCATTACAAACCGCCACTTGTTGATTCCAACTTGTGACGAGCCTGCGAACCATGGGTCTAATATGTAAACACAGCGGTACGTTGATGCCCCTGCTACTGCCTCGCGAAGTGCTGGATTGTCATGTAAACGAAGTCCTTTACGAAACCAGTGCACCACCTGCTTTCTTTTGGTATTCTTAGACATAATGAAGTTTTTGAATCACTGTTTTTTACATACTACATCCTCAAATACTTGGTACATTTAAACGACAACAATATATTGATACTACGCCATAACATGCCTTACTAAACGTGAGGGAGAGTTATTAATAGACCAAGACCGACGAACACGTGGTACAATTATTATATTTTCATTGGTTAGTTACGTGCGCTCGAAATAAGTCACGTTGCAATAGGCATGGAAAGGGGGCTTGTTCCAAAAGGTGAAGGTGATATAGGGGAAAAATATAAATAAAAAGTTTATGAATTATATATATTGTTTTTATTTTAATTTTTTTTTAAATCCAAGTCCGAAAGATTTTGTTGTTGAATGAAAAGGCTAAGATAACTAACAGTATTCAATCTCGAAATTCCTATAGAAAATACAAATCAGAGAGATGGGCAAACACGGACCCCTGGTCATACCAAAGGTGGGATCAGGTGCCTAGGAGGAGTAGGCATCCCCTGTCGACCGGTCACACCCGCCGTGAGCCCTATATTCCGATCAGGTAAACGGAGCAATCCTAAGTCAGAATCAGTGTGCCAAGAACGGCCTAACAATTGATATGAAACACATCAGACAGCATTTGACTTAATGGTAAGTTGCAAACTAGATCGTTATAAGATCATAATATTAGCGAAATGCTGACTTTAAACGAGACTGTACAAGCCCCTGCAACATGAACTTCTTTATCAGTAGCCCGCCTCGATTTAAAACTGATTTTAAGCAGAACAAGCTCTTGCGTATCGAATCAGTTGGGAGATATAAACACCATATGCAGGTGATGATGGGATATTGCCACATAAATAAGGGAAGTTGACGATGGAGAAATTGATTGATTGATTGATTATTGCTTTCCGCCACACTCAACAATTTTTCAGTTATCTGGTGGCGTCCAGTTTTTGTTGGTGGAGGAGAGAACCCATATACAATGTACCTGGGAAGAGACCACCGACCTTCCGCAAGTAAACTGGCAAACTTGCTCACATAACGCCGCGGCCGAGATTCGAACACGCGCCGACAGAGGTGAGAGGCTTCGTGATTTTGAGCCCGATGCTCTAACCACTCGGCCACGGAGGCCCCTGGAGAAACTGAAATCATCCCGTTTGTCATAAAGTTGAGTTGTTAGTTTGCCACCGGCATCTATTTTCAGTAAAACATCTAAGTAGGAAGCAGAAGTGGTGTCTTTTATTTCAAGCTCACTGGGATATATCGAATCGACATATGAATGAAAATGATCATTGTTAATAGACAAAAAGTCGTCGATATATCTAAATGTCAAATTGAAGGCCACAACAAGAGATTTTTTTCTTCTCGTGTAGAAGCTTTTGAATGAATTCTGTTTCGTAAGAATATAAAAATATGTCAGCTAACAAAGGAGCACAAGTCGTGCCCATGTGAATTCCAACAGACTGTTGGAAGACCTGATCACAAAAGACTACGAAAGTATTGTCAATGAGGAACTCTAGCATCTTTTTAATATCAACTTCAGAATACTTGTGCGTGGAGTCAGAGTGGTGTTTAACCAAAAAATTTTGGGATGACCAATCACTAAATATGAATACTTCCTTTTACCATTTTTGTTGACGAAACCACTGTCTATAATGTCAAAAAGTCTAGTCTTTAATTCATCGTGAGGTATGGTCGTGTAAAGAGTTGTAAAAGCATTCGTTTTAATGTTGTGAATTCGAGAAAAGTTTTGTGATTTCAAATTCAATAAAAGTTCTTTAGAATTCACATCTGATTTACACTTCTTCTGGCATATGTAGCAACACAGTACGTTTAAAGTTTCTCCTTCACAGTAGTTAATGTTTTCGTAAGGAGCAAAGATCGGGGCTTGGTAGAACATTTACTGGATCAAGCAATGTATCTTTCTTTGTAAGGGTTTTTGTGGAGTTTGGGGATCCAGTATAGGTACCGTAACTCATATTCATCCGCTTCATTGACTGGGATATTAAATGTATTTAAAACTGAAGCATAATTTTGAAGGATTTCGTCTTTTGAAAGGGCAGTTGGAGTATATGTGCGATTAATAAATGTGGAATTAATGCCATGTTCGTTTAGAATGCAGTTGTAATAATGAGCCTTACAAACAAATACAATGTTGTTGCCATCTTTGTCAGCTGGAACCAAAACATATTCTCCATGTAACCTATCTAATTCTTTTATCACTTCTGATTTACTAAACACAAAAACCGGTAGCTCAGTGGTTATAGCGTTCGCTTCGTAACCGGGAGGTCGTGAGTTCGAGCCCCGCTCGTGCCATGGCCGCGTCAAACGTAAGACGTAAACATAGATAGTGATTGCTCCTTCACCAAACGCTCGGCATTTAGAAGTGAGAATCACGGGTCTTTCGGATATGATCTTTAAAACGGTGGTCCCGTGTCGCGGCAGGCGTTGGCACGTTAAAGAACTCTTACTGCTACGGCCCTGAGCGCTAAGCATAGGTCTGAATTTGTGTAGTTCACCTACAGCTGGTGACGTCTCAATATGAGTGAAAAATTCTCGACCGGACGTAAAACAAACAAATAAACAAACATACAAATTAAACACAGAAGGTTAAAAAGTTTGGATGCAATAGTATATCTGTAGGAATCTGGAATACTGAACTTTTTTATGACGAAGAATGTTGCTAATGTTGACGGCCTCAATTCCTTTGTTAGTAAATTTGAGTTTAAGGAACTGGCGACTACATTCGGAAGTAAAATCATCCAAAACCCGCGGTGGTCTAAAGAGTCTGTGATGGGCAACATCCATAATCATAAAATTCAAAAATGTTCTGGTGTGCGAAAATCCACATATGGACTAGTTTTGGCTTCTTCAAATAACGTATTCAAAACTCTCAATGGAACAGAGTAAAGTTCTGTGCGAATATGATGTAGACTTAATTGTCTGTTGACGTACTGCAAAAGTGAATTAAGTGTGACATCGTGTATACTTGGTCTTTTATATGAACGATATCCATGACTGCTTTTGGGTCTATGTGTATTTGGAAAAAGTCCCATCACATTCACGTTATTTCCTAGTGGACTAGTCAAATTTCCGACATTGGATATATTATCATTGCAACCATATGGAAAAGCAGTGCCTAAAGTTTTAATCCAGTGATCTTCTCGTTGTCCACGGAAAGGGGTACTGAAAGTACGACTGTTTGTATGATGGTAATTTTTTTTCCCCAAATCCTGACCCTCATGGACAAGATGGAATGGTCCGGGGAATTAAAATGTTGGTAGAGAAGTTGATTACCACCATTATTAATTTGAAACCCGTGAGCCGATATTCTTTTATTGAGTGATCCCTTAGTTTCCCCGGCATAAATTAACCCACCGAGGTTACACTCAATAGCGTAGACAACATTAGATGTTTTACAGGTCAGATTATCAAACGTTTTGGTACAGAAACTACGTCCGGTGAGATTACTAATAAATTAATTACTGGTGATCAATATATCACATGTTTTGCAATTCCCTTCTAGGCTCCACAGAGTAACCCCTACCGAACCCCGAGATTAAATTTGATTGTCCTTCCCTGAATGTTTTGCAGCACCACATGCTAGTCAACGCAAGCAAACGTGGAGACAAACATGTGGACCTAAGCAGTACAAGAATATTTTATAATATAAATCAATACTTTTACTCTTTTTTATAGAGTGTCCAGGGTTTCATTTCAGCCATTTAAAATTCCTGTACATGACGTCGCATATGTTTACAAATAATATTTCCATCTGCTTCCGAAATGGAGACAAATATACGCGCAGTTTTGTGTTTTGGAATCAGAAATACGTACATAGACTTAGAAGAAGAAGAAAAAATGCAATAAAAGGGTTATTAAGTGAATTTAAGAAAACATATCCACATGTCCGCCCTCGTTCTTTGTGCAGAACCGGACCTCGCAAGCTCGGGCCACTTTCACCGGGCAAAAAATAACTGAGGGCGGGCAGTAATACAGGTCTTGGCACGTTAACTTTCACACTCCCACTCCAAGGAAAAAATAAAAAAAATTTCGAAAAAATAATTTAGAATTTGTTTTGTTACTTCGTCCTATTACAATATGACATAAAATAAAGTAGGGTACTTCAACACAATTAAGAAAGGTAAATCGACTCTCTCTCTCTCTCTCTCTCTCTCTCTCTCTCTCTCTTTCTCTCTCTCTCTCTCTCTCTCTCTCTCTCTCGCTGTGTGTGTGTTCTTAATGGGTGTTCCGTAAAAATTAGAAAATTTAAGGACATACACTACCTTTCTCAATAAAATATAATTTTTCATGGAATTTCACGTACAATTCACTTGCATTAATCTACCTCGTTTCTAAAAATAAATAAAATCGGGGTATGTTACCATGTCTGTTGAAGAGTAGCATATTTCAATGGTTCCTGGTTGTTGCAAGTAAAAATGTACGTTCAACTCCAAATACTATATAAACTAACTTTACCATACTAAAAGAGAAAAAAAAAAATCTTTGGACCAATGAGGTATCCCACCCTGTACCCGTATGTTACAAGTTAGGTGATTTAACGAGGGAGTTACCCATGCCGATTCTATTACTAGATTACAAAATCTAAACTCTTCATATCAAGATGAAAAATTAATTTTAGAGAAAATGTCAGAGAACGTCGCGCATGTCCTTAAATTATAAAATCAGGCACCAACGTTTGAGGCAAACTTTTAAACTGATTAAAGGGAAATACTGTAATGTTAACCTATGTGTTAATTACACGCGCGCGTGTGTGTAATCTGCGGTAATCGTTTTATATTACCAGAATCGCTCATTTCCCAGCAATATATTGCACTCGCCGACATGCAGTGGAGATTCTGGAGAATTTAGAAATATGAAAATGTATAAAATTTAGATATACTTACATTTCCAAATTCTGTTTTAAAAATATGAAATCAATTTCCATATATATACTTACATTTCCAAATTCTGTTTTAAAAATATGAAATCAATTTCCAAATTTTGTTGGGGTTTTTTCTGTGATTACCATTTGACACTCCAATGTGGTAACTTCCTGAAAACTTAGTTTTCATTCCATGCAAAATGTAAAGGAACATGGAAATTACCATGGAATTTGTACTTCAATTTCTATTAAACAGTATTTTTTTATATGTCGATTTTATATTCAACTATAAATAGAAGTAAACGCCATCTAGTTTGTTGGGCACAAGAGATGGGAAATGTAATACTTTATGCATGGCTTTGCCATTACGTAAATCAATCAATCATCCCACTGTAGTTATCAAACTCTTCTACCCAACAAACGATTCCTTATATATTGTGTGTAACTGCACAGTATGGAGAGCAAGTTGCGGAAAACATAAGATTCAGATTTAACAAAGTAGAAATGTAAAAGGTCTCCAACAGGATTTTAACTCCAACATGCTAAGGTTTTCTGTCCTTGCCAATTTCTGGTTAGTGATTACCAAAGCATATATCCAATCGGCATTTACAAAACAAATACTACAAAATATAATTCAGGGGCAGATAATTCAAATTGCTAAATTCTGGTGTGTGGCATACTGTACAGTGTATTGTGTGGTATACTGTACAGTGTATTGTGTGGTATACTGTACAGTGTATTGTGTGGTATACTGTACAGTGTATTGTGTGGTACACTGTAGTATACTGTACAGTGTATTGTGTGGTATACTGTACAGTGTATTGTGTGGTATACTGTACAGTGTATTGTGTGGTATACTGTACAGTGTATTGTGTGGTATACTGTACAGTGTATTCTGTGATATACTGTACAGTGTATTGTGTGGTATACTGTACACTGTATTGTGTGGTATACTGTACAGTGTATTGTGTGGTATACTGTACAGTGTATTGTGTGGTATACTGTACAGTGTATTGTGTGGTATACTGTACAGTGTATTGTGTGGTATACTGTATTATATGGTATACTGTACAGTGTATTGTGTGGTATACTGTACAGTGTATTGTGTGGTATACTGTACAGTGTATTGTGTGGTATACTGTACAGTGTATTGTGTGGTATACTGTACACTGTATTGTGTGGTATACTGTACAGTGTATTGTGTGGTGTACTGTATTATGTGGTATACTGTACAGTGTATTGTGTGGTATACTGTACAGTGTATTGTGTAGTATACAGTACAGTGTATTGTGTGGTATACTGTACAGTGTATTGTGTGGTATACTGTACAGTGTATTGTGTAGTATACAGTACAGTGTATTGTGTGGTATACTGTACAGTGTATTGTGTGGTATACTGTACAGTGTATTGTGTGGTATACTGTACAGTGTATTGTGTGGTATACTGTACAGTGTATTGTGTGGTATACTGTACAGTGTATTGTGTGGTATACTGTACAGTGTATTGTGTGGTATACTGTACAGTGTATTGTGTGGTATACTGTACAGTATATTGTGTGGCATACTGTACAGTGTATTGTGTGGTACACTGTACAGTGTTTGTATGGTATACTGTACAGTGTATTGTGTAGTATACAGTACAGTGTTTGTGTGGTACACTGTATTGTGTGGTATACTGTACAGTGTATTGTGTGGTATACTGTACAGTGTATTGTGTGGTACACTGTACAGTGTATTGTGTGGTATACTGTACAGCGTTTGTATGGTATACTGTACAGTGTATTGTGTGGTATACTATACAGTGTATTGTGTGGTATACTGTACCGTGTTTGTGTGGTACAGTGTATTGTGTGGTATACTGTACAGTGTATTGTGTGGCATACTGTACAGTGTATTGTGTGGTATACTGTACAGTGTTTGTGTGGCATACTGTACAGTGTATTGTGTGGTATACTGTACAGTGTATTGTGTGGTATACTGTACAGTGTATTGTGTGGCATACTGTACAGTGTATTGTATGGTATACTGTACAGTGTATTGTGTGGTATACTGTACAGTATATTGTGTGGTATACTGTACAGTGTATTGTGTGGTATATTGTACAGTGTATTGTGTGGCATACTGTACAGTGTATTGTGTGGCATACTGTACAGTGTATTGTGTGGTATACTGTACAGTGTATTGTGTGGTATACTGTACAGTGTATTGTGTGGTACACTGTACAGTGTATTGTGTGGTATACTGTACAGCGTTTGTATGGTATACTGTACAGTGTATTGTGTGGTATACTATACAGTGTATTGTGTGGTATACTGTACCGTGTTTGTGTGGTACAGTGTATTGTGTGGTATACTGTACAGTGTATTGTGTGGTATACTGTACAGTGTATTGTGTGGCATACTGTACAGTGTATTGTGTGGTATACTGTACAGTGTTTGTGTGGTACACTGTATTGTGTGGTATACTGTACAGTGTATTGTGTGGCATACTGTACAGTATATTGTGTGGCATACTGTACAGTATAATGTGTGGTATACTGTACAGTATATTGTGTGGTATACAGTACAGTGTATTGTGTGGTATACTGTACAGTGTATTGTGTGGTATACTGTACAGTATATTGTGTGGCATACTGTACAGTGTATTGTGTGGCATACTGTACAGTGTATTGTGTGGCATACTGTACAGTGTATTGTGTGGCATACTGTACAGTGTATTGTGTGGCATACTGTACAGTGTATTGTGTGGCATACTGTACAGTGTATTGTGTGGCATACTGTACAGTGTATTGTGTGGCATACTGTACAGTGTATTGTGTGGCATACTGTACAGTGTATTGTGTGGCATACTGTACAGTGTATTGTGTGGCATACTGTACAGTGTATTGTGTGGCATACTGTACAGTGTATTGTGTGGCATACTGTACAGTGTATTGTGTGGCATACTGTACAGTGTATTGTGTGGTATACTGTACAGTGTATTGTGTGGTATACAGTACAGTGTATTGTGTGGTATACTGTACAGTGTATTGTGTGGTATACTGTACAGTGTATTGTGTGGTATACTGTACAGTGTATTGTGTGGCATACTGTACAGTGTATTGTGTGGCATACTGTACAGTGTATTGTGTGGTATACTGTACAGTGTATTGTGTGGTATACTGTACAGTGTATTGTGTGGTACACTGTACAGTGTATTGTGTGGTATACTATACAGTGTATTGTGTGGTGCATTATGCATTGTTCTGTGTGGTGTATTGTGCAGTGTATTGTAAATCCTTAACGACAACAGAGACTGCATAAATTGTTTTAACTTTTTATCTATAAAGTCAAAATGCAGGATGAAATATGATATGAATGTTATGCCAACTTAAAAGTTAACAGCATTATCACTTTACAATGACACAGGAGAATTTTACTATCAACTTAAAAGTTAATAGAACTACAACTTTACAATAACACAGAACTTCACTATCCACTTTCACAACCTCATCCAAGTTGTTTATGAAATGAGGCATTAAATTTGTTATCCTATGACTGCAGTTTGGACAACTAATACAAATTACATGTACACACATACATGTGCATTTAAATGTAGGAAAAAAAGAAGGAAGCACCAGCTCTATAAAACGTCTTCCTATGCTCGACTTTGCTGTATTTGTATTTTGGGTTGATTGTGTTGTAACCTATTTCCTATTGTATTCATTTAACATGTACTCTGGTTAACAGAAAACTTAAAAAAGAATGTGCCTAGGGCACAGATACAAGAAATCTTTCCACCACAAATGCGTTCTTTTCTTGAGATCACCAATACTTGGTCTGTGCTTTAAAAAAAAAACACACACAAAAAAAACTAGCCCTAATATATAGGAATTCTGAGAATTTATTTGGCTCGTTTTTGTTGACGGCTTCGATAAATGTCATGAACAGGTGGTGCTGTGACCTCTGACCCCTCATCGTCACTCTCTTCACCCTCTGTGACTTTTCGTTTCCTTCCTAAAGCAAAGTCAATGGAGAGCTGCGTTCCTGGGTCTAGTTTAAATGTGCCATCAATGCCATTCTCTGTCCCAACTGGAGCTGCAACAAATGAAGACAATACTCTGGAAAGCTGTAAAGTACTGAGAAAAACACTTTAAAGGTTTTGTACCTCAAAAAATTTTTTAGTAGGGTGTTTTAACAAAGAACTGTTTTATACTAGAATGGGTTTTTTTTTTCAGTAACCCTGGAATATCTACATACACATCCATTAATTTCATTAAATGTTATTCAAGAATGAAAAGGTGAACAACGAAAAGGTGAAGATAAATGAACAGTGATCAATCTCATAATTCCTATAAGGAATACAAAATAAAGAGTTGGGCAAACATGCCCCCCCCCCCTCCCTTTGGACATACCAGGTGGGATTAGGTGCCTTGGAGAAGTAAGCATCCCGTCAACCGGTCACACCCACCATGAGCCCTATATCTTGATCTGGTAAACGGAATAATCCGTAGTCAAAATTAGTGTGTAATGAAGGCCTAACAATTGGTCTGAAATATATCAGACAGTATTTGACCCAATGACAGGTTGTATTGGCAAACTAGATCATTATGATGACCCTAGAATTTGTGAAATGCTGACTTTAGATGAGACTATTGAAACTCCTGTAACATCAACCTGTTTGTCAGTAGCCTGCCTTGATTAAAAAACTGATCATATGCAGAACAAGCTCTTGTGTATTGAATCAGTTGAGAGACATAAACATCATATGCAGGGGGCAATGGAGAAGGTGAAATCATCCCATTTGTCATAAAGTTGAATTGTTAGTTTGTCGTTAACATCTATATTCAATAAAATATACAAGTATGAAGCAGATGTGAAAGACTGTGGTATCTTTCAAGTTCACTGGGATATTTCGAATCGAAACATGAATAAAAATAATTAATGTCAATAGATAAAACATCGTCAATACATGTATACCTAAATGTGTGAGTTGAAAGCTACAGGTAGGAATTTTTCTTCTCATGTAGTAGCTTTTGAATAAATTCTGCCTCGTAAGAATGTGAAAACAAGTCAGCTAACATAGGAGCACAATGTTGGAAGACCTGATCACCAAAGACTGAAGATATTGTCAGTGAGGAACTCGAGAATCATGCTCAATTCCTTCTTGAGACTTACACAGTTGGGTAGACAGTATGAATTTAGCAAATTTTACCTGTGTAAAATCACATTCATTTGATAAATATGCTTAGTGTTATCTAGTTTATCATATCTTTAGACTGAAGCTTGCAAATTAAGCTTTACAAAGACAAAGTTATATTATTTCAACAAGTGTTCTGCAAGGCAAGGCACATACATGTACCCTCACAATGAGTCTGCAAGCTTTTTCTATGAAGTCTTGTAGTAATCTTGAATATTAGACCCAAAAATCAATAAGGTTCTTCTTCTCTTAACAACAAAACCACTTGTAAAGTATCAAACCAACCGTGCAAAAAAAAAAAAAAAGGCCTGTAAAGTGTCTACAAGCTCAGTGTTACACACATGAACAGACTCGTCACTATATCCCCTCTTGTAATAAATTGAGGAGATAATAAGCTTGTTTTATAAATCTATACATTACTTTGAACACAGTGCACATGTAGCTGATGTCTATATACATAAATTTTAATACCTTCTGGCAGTACTAGTTTGTTGAAATGTTCCAAAAACTTATCCATGATGACAAAAGGGCCCTACAAAAACAGAGAAAAAGGAAACTTTAAAAAATACTTCAAAATTAAATCAAAACTTTAAAATTCAATGAAAGTATCATACAACGGGTTCATATTATCCAGACTTTTATATCAACTTTAAAAAATAACAAATCGAGAAATGCAATGCAGTAAACCTACAAACAGGAACCTTGCCTATTCAATATTACTTCCTAATAGTGCCCATTAAATACAGCTAAACTGAAGAAACATGCATGAAAATAGTCAGGAGGAGGTAACTGTGATATCAGGTTAGCACTTATGGTATCACACTGGTAATTCTTTTCACTATACATTACTATTGAGGAAAAAATCAGTTTACAAAATTGATGCCAAATAATGCAGTCGGAAATGTTCTATATTACCTCTTTCGTCTGCTGACACCAGAAAAACAATACCCTACATGGCATTTTCTAAAAATTTTTACCCACAAACAAGACTACCCTCAAATCCATGTGTTTTTCACATGTGTGTAAACAGCCTGAGTGCACCTCAGGAAGTAGCCTCAGCTACCAACATCAAATAGTTCCACTGTAAACAATTGATTATTTCTACAAAATTTCCTAATCAGGGCTACAAAAAAGAAAAGAAAAGAAGAAGGGAAATGGGAAAAATCTGAATGAAAAAAAATTATTCTTTTAAATGTACGGAACTACAATTGACTAAGTTCATTTTGATTGGGCAATTACCAGTGTGATATCATGTGTGAAAATAGTCAGAAGGAAGTAACTGTTTAGCACTTACGTGAAAACAGTCAGGAGGAGGTAACTGTGATATCAGATTAGCTGCAGCAGGTGGAGGTGGGAATTCCCCTCCAGGAATAGGATGGGCTCCAACAGCTGTTCCATAAACAAACAAGACTATGTGAACATGACACAAAGAAAAGTTTATTCCAACCTTCTCCTGGAACTGAAACTAACTACTGAAACTTTCAGACTATTTACATGTGTACAGTATACCTGCAAACTTTACTTGTTATATGCACCTAAAGTACTGAGAAAAATGAAAAATAGTGACTTTGTGTTTTTGAATAATGAATATTCAATTTGCTTGGGTATGAAGATACATGTATTTGGCAAAGTGTGACACATGCCTGAATTCCAAGAAATTACACCCAATTTAACTGGATAGGAAGTATTGAGTTCATATTTGTCTGAAGAAGATGTCACTTACGAACAATTTGCCTGGGTTTGAAGGGTATCATCTGCTCTACATCGGGTTTGGGATACTGTGGTTTATTTTTACTCTCCTCCTCTTCAAGAACAACCTTGGTCACAGATGTGGAGGGAAGAGTCACCACTTGCTGCCTTGCTAAATCCTATGGCGTGGATAAATTGATATCAAAGTAACACTGAATTGTCCCCCCCCCCCCCCCCCATAACACTTCAATTCTTCACACTCTCTACTCTGTAAAAACCACATAAAGACTTACAAAGTATCCAACTGCTTTCAGCTCTGTGGTAGTACATGGGTAAAGATCTAGGTATTTATATCTGTCTATTAACAAGGCTGTGTCTTTTCCTTCAAACTCTTGAACCTGCAAACAAATAGTGAGTCTAATGCACTTTCACACAGTATTAAAAAATTATCTGGTTTTCAAACTTAATTTTATCTCAAAATATTATAAAGGTTTTACAATGAGCTATGTCACATACTACAGTATATTTACTTCTTTGAAAAATGTTTATAATACTTCCAACTCAGTTTAAACCACTTTTAAAAATACTGAATGGCCATATCATGAAACCACAAAGATGTTCAGCCATCTCTGATTTAGAGCACCTGTTGATGAATGAACACAGACCTTTTCAATAGCTTGGGCTCGCCTCTTCTCCACTTTCTGTATACTTGCCAGGTCCCCAACCTCTGATTCAAAGGCCAGAAATCGGCTCCAGATCTCTATAGACTTCTCAGGGAGCACCTGTCCCGAGGATAAAACTCGTTCATACAAGACTCGGGTATTATTATCTTCTGCAAAATATAACACAAAATTATTTCCTTCTTTGTTTGATGTCCATTGATGCTATTCACCATAGAAAACTGAAATAGAATGCATTGTCAGTTTATTAATCGTTCAGTTTGTGGTAAGCAGCCACTTACAGAATATTCTGATTTGCTGTGTGTGTGAAGGAACAACTTTTAGAAACCTTGACAGTTTTTATTCAAAAGATAAGGCAACTTATTTCAGAATAACAAAAATGTATCTCCTTTAAATACCCTCCTTTCCCAAGCAAATGTGATGTGGACTAACAGATCTTCATATTAAATTCATATTCACATTCATATTCGTATTAAACCAAGACATGTTTTCAGCATTTTTCAGTGGTAAATGTGTTATATGTGTTTGTAAAATTATTTTCTTTTCTCTAACACATTCCATCAATAGCTACTGACAAGTCAAACATTCTATCAATAACTGCCAATAAATTTATCAATCTATCAATAACTGCCAATAAATTTATCATTCTATCAATAACTGCCAATAAATTTATCATTCTATCAATAACTGCTAATAAATCTATCATTCTATCAATAACTACTCATAAATTTATCAGTCTATCAATAACTGCCAATAAATTTATCAATCTATCAATAACTGCCAATAAATTTATCATTCTATCAATAACTGCCAATAAATTTATCATTCTATCAATAACTGCCAATAAATTTATCATT